>VXAD01047015.1:609732-687084 GCA_013399195.1 Dicrurus megarhynchus | reverse complement strand
GAGCAAAGTGGGATAATGAATTTGATGGATTTGCCACCTTTTTAATGCCTCTTTGTGTGAACAATCCCACAGCTCCTTCTCCATTTCTGTGGCCCTTTGCTCCACAATGTCCTTGTGCCTCTTGTCCTGGGGAGTCCCAGAACCGGACACACCACTGCAGATGTGTCTCACTGCTAAGCAGAGGGAAGGATCACCCACCCTGACCCGCTGGCAATGCTCTGCCTAATGCAGCCCAGAATGCTGCTGCCAATTGTAAAAAAAAAAAAAAAAGGGGGTTCATAAAATTGCTAGGTTTAATCAGAATGTTTCTTTTATAAAGAATTTTGAAATACATGACAGACCTTAAAAGTGTACGTGGTACCCCTGGTCTCAATATGACCATGCACAATGTTTGTAGGTAGTGAAAACTTTAATTCCTGAATGAGAAATGCCCTGTCAAATAAACCCCATGCTGGAATTCATATCACATTTCTTATTTTTCCATTCCCAAATTTGTTATTTGAAAGTGCAAACTGGCCAGGGATAAGCAGTTCTGGTCACACATTAGAGGGTGTCCAGTGGTACACTCTGAAGAAGATTTTATGCATTTTATGCATCTAATTAAAAGGGCAAATGGAAAACATCCAGGCTCTTGTTGGCAGGCCTACTGCTCAGGATGAGACCTTGCAAAAAACAACAAGGTTTCTGAGCATGGGTTTATCTGCAAAAACACATCACCAGCCCCTGCTTTCAGTTGGAGGGATGAAGGACTCAGTAGTGCATCATGTTTTGATTAAAAGCTCCGACACTGATGCCAAGACTTGCATGCAAAAATATTGAGAAAAGCATGCATGTAGGTCATGGAGAACTGTGACAAACTGTGGACTTTCCATCCAGGTGTTATTTAACTGGAAAGTCCAAGTGTACAGAGCCTGCTAAAGGCAGGGTGCTCCAGAAACAAGAGTTGGCACCTGCCTGGGCTGTGTGTACTGGAAGGGAGGCATCTCTTGTAAGCCATGTCCATTTCCACATTTCCATGTCCATTTCCATATTTTGCCCTGTTATATAGAGTGAAGAAGAGAAAGANAAAAAGAAAAAAAAAAAAAAAAAAGAAAAAAAAAAAAAAAAAAAAAAAAAAAAAAAAAGAGCAGTTTTCCCAGAAATGTGTTGCATCTATGGCCTTATATATTTTTTAAAACAGCTTCAAAAGAAGTAGGTAGAATAAACCAGTTATGTTTTGTCAGATCTGCCGGTGAAATAGGCAGCACATAAAAATCTGGAGAGCTTATGCTGACAGAGAGGGGGAAATTGCTCTTTGGGTAGGTGCTCTTAGCGTTGTCTGCAAAGAGAAGTGTTCAAATAATTCAACCACTTCGAAGGAAAGAGGTCTTCGTGGGCAGCAGCTGCATAGGATTAAAACAGCAGAGTACATGACACATCAAGGTCTAATGAAATAAATAGTCTGGTAACAATATCCTGCCCATTTCCACATCCCTGAGTACCTCTGGAGGGGTCCAGGTGCCCGTGAGACTCACTGACACAGCTGCCAGGCTGTTTGTTGTGATGTTCCATGATACGTCGACTTTGTTCTTCGGTGTCCCTGTCCTGGTGTTTAAAATGGGTCTCTCACCGCTTTTAAAATATTACTGTCATGATAATTATTAGTATTATCATCATTGTTGTTGAACTATGGAAACCATATATATTTTATTGTTCATAATAAATTGTTACTGCCTTTAAGACAGTTTCTATTACTAGATAATTTTTTTATGTATGCCATTTTCATTACCATATGCTAGAGGTCTCCGTGTTCTTGTCCAGTTCTAAAGAAATTAAGTTTTGCAGGACTCTTTATACTTTTAAAACACACCACTCATTAGGAATTATTAATTCTTACTGATCAGGGATCACTAAGCATCATCATGCTCAGGATTAATTACTCTTCTGTTTTTCTGGCAATGGGGTGTTAACTTTAGTTTCCTGTTCCTTTGCTTTCTTGGCTAATGCAAAGTAAGTAGTAATGGTGGTTTTTAAGAGACCAGACAACATAATTTCTCACAAAATTTATACTTAAAAAGTGTTCTTGAAGCACTGCCTCTGTTTGTTTTCCCATTTTATATGATATAGTTTTCTCCTGGATTTTTATGCAGAAGGATGTGACTCAACAGTATGGAAGCAACTTACTAAAAATAAAAATGCCAGAAGGAAGCTGATTCTTTAGCTGAAAAAGCAAATTGGTCTTTAATGAGATGTTAATTCTGGCATCCTAGGAGATTCAGATTAGAAGATTTTATACTTCTTAGGAAAAAACGATCAGATGGAAAACCTGGTGGTGTTGAACTTAATGCAAGTCCTAAATGCAATTTGGTGCCAGAGTAAAAGAAACACAAATTAAAAGCTGAATATTGGATCCAGAGACAGATGGACATTATTGGTTTTTTTCTCTCTTCCCCTTTAAGCATTTTACCAGATTCTTTTTTCAAAACTATTTCTATAAAGGGCTCATTAAGCAGAGTAGAATACATCATGTTTTGGAATCACTTATTTTTACTTTTTTTCTCTCCATGTATGTTTACTTGTTTTTAAGTAATGAATTAAAGAAATACTTCTTTGTTACTAAAAAAATAGCTGCAATACTTCAGGAACCTTTTTGCTTTTCTCCAGTAATAAAAACATTTCTGTTTGGAAGCAGAAGAATAAGAGTACCCAAATGTTTCTCCTAATAAATTTAATATTTCTAACTGGGAAAGTTTGCTATTTAGTACCTCAGAAATTTCTTTTCACTGTGTAACTCTGTGTGACCTGATTCCTTTCTATGCTTATTCCTTTTTGATTTAAAATCTCTGTTAAGTCACTTCCTTAAGGGTCTTTGGTGTTCATTATCCAGATGCAAAATTCCCTTAAGCATTTAAAATACTGTGGAATGATATATCTACTCTCTTACAATTTTTTTTTCTTGTTCAGTTCCAGAATACTAAATGAACTTGTGGAACATTGTAAACTGGAATACATAAAACTATTATTGTCTTGAGCAAATATTCCTTACTCTTTATTATGTTGAGGACATTGAGAACTGTCGTAGAGGTTTGAGAAGAATGTAGAAGAATGTAGAAGAATTGTGCTGATATCGATCAGATGAGAACTTTAAACTTTTTTCAACATGGGATTCATTTGTTCCAAAAGTCACATTTTTCCTAGGCAAGGGGAATAACAAAATGCTTTAGTTGTTGACTTGTTTGGTTTGTTGTTGTTTCTTTTTAGTTTACTTTTTTCCCCAAATATAAGTCTAATTACAGGAACTCCATAATAAGTCTATGGTTGAAAGTTTTTCCCTATTAGGCTACAGAATAGGTGCATGTCTTATTGCAAGGAATCAAGAAAACAGGGGAATTATATATGAGATAATAAAATAAAATATAATACAAAATAATTACCTATACAAATTATCTGTCAAAATAACAGGAAGGAAAATAGCAGAGGGGTGTCTCATGTTTCCTACCTTGTTTCAGGGTTTTAGTTTTTGTTTGGACTTATTGCTATTTAGTCAGATGTGCCTGTGCTGCAGCAGCTCATGTCAGGTGTTAATAACAAGGCTGAGATACCCCTGCTTTTCCTCCTTCATTTACCCAGTGAATTATCTGGGGTGGTTCTTTAGGGGTGAAAAGATGCTACGTGCTCCTCTTTTTGTGCATGCACGGGTAATGAGAATAATGAGGAATTAAGTGAAATGCAGACTGTATGGAGCATATGAATAATTCATCTTAGAGATACTGATTTGGGTTTTTTTTTTCGGGTTGTATCACAGGTGTACAGCTTTCTCCAACTTGATGATGCTGTAAAATAATGATTAATAATAATTAATTCATATTTATGTTATATTAATGACCAGAATTATTAAGGCATGAGGTTTCATGCTGAATAATGGTTGTAGAGCCAGTATTTCACGTGCATTACTTGGGCTGAACACCTGCTTGAGAACTGCCATTGCACCATGAGCTAGGAGAGTCAATATATTATTTCCTATGTTAGGAGAAATTAATCAATGAGATTGAAATTAATGTTTCAGCTGCTCCCCCGTGGCTGTATCTGTACTATTAGAATATTAATTTGAGGTGCAAACTCTCAAGCTATGGATACCATCTTCATTTTCAAACATCCACTGGAATGGCTCCACTCTAGATCAGGGGATTCTGAAGTCTGGAAAATTCAGAAGGTTGACTCAAACATGACCTTAATTTTTGTCTCTGAAATTAGGAAAAGAGTGAGGCAGAATTCAAGAACTTCACGATTTGGCAAAATCATGCTTCAACTTCCTTGGTCTTTATGATTCTGTTTGGTTTATGTGTCACTTCATGCATAACTGGTGAGAACATGTGTAGTTCCACTCTTCTGATCTATGCTTTTGACAGACATCTAATTCCAATATGCATGAATGCATGCAAGGTTTTAGTGGTTTTTTTCAAATGGATGGGTATGAGACATGTTATGCAGTCTTCTTTGTTTGCCTGTCCATAACCACAGCGCTCTGATCATGGAATCACAGAATGGTTTGGGTTAGGAGGGACCTTAAAGCCCACCCCATTCCACCCCCTGCCATGGCAGGGACACCTCCCACTGTCCCAGGCTGCTCCAAGCTCCAGTGTCCAGCCTGGCCTTGGGCACTGCCAGGGATCCAGGGGCAGCCCCAGCTGCTCTGGGCACCCTGTGCCAGGGCCTGCCCACCCTCCCAGAGGAGAAATTCCTCCTAATATCTCATCCAAACCTACTCTTTGTCAGTTTGAAGCCATTCCCTGTGTCCTGTCACCTCATTCTCTGTCAATTGTCTCTCTCCATCTTTCCTGTCAGCTCCTTGAGGTACTGGAAGGACACAATGACGTCACCCCAAATCCTCCTCTTCTCCAGGCTGAACAACCCCAATTCTCCCAGCCTGAATGGTGTCCTACACTTACTTCCCAACAGCCTAACCTAAGTAGTGGTCAAAATATCCAGGAATGTTTAGTTTTGCCCTACAAGCTTCTTCTGCATAGAGAATGGGATACAAATTCTCAGACTTCAAATCCTCATGGAGATGCTTCACATATTGCATTTCCATTCACTGACAACTCCTCCTGGCCCTTTCCCTTTGTATCAGTGCATCCACACAAACACATGTTGTGAAAGATGTGTCTTCTGGATAATGTGTTTTTTGTTCCTTTTACCCACCTAAAAGGTCATGGAAAGAAGTTCCAGGGCTTGCAGATATTTTTCCTGTGTAGGATCCCTCACTCTGGAAGAGAGGGTTGGGAGTGATCTGCCTGTGGATTCAGAGTTTCAGAGGGGAAATCCAAGATATCTCTTAATTCCAGAGTCTTTTCTCTAAATCCCAGCCAGTGTTTTTTGTAGTTCCTCATGGCTTTGAACAGCAATAACTATTTGGCTTCTGTTGACTGTTTTGGCTCAACTGGTCTTTCCAAATGCAGGTGTGGGAAAAAATAGAGTGGAAAGAACAACTGCTGCTGTGGCAACTGCTTCTAAACACACTTAGGAGTTTTCATGGAGTCTGGTGTGTTTCATGACACAAACAGAAACAGGACAGATGTAAAATTCCTCGTTTGCTGATGATGATTCATTTCCAGCATAGACTGGAAGCAACTTCAGCTTCAAATGCATATTTAAGGTTAAAAGAATTGGCTACGAATGGACATTTAATGTCCTTTATAAAACCAAACTAACAAACCCCTCAAAAATAAAGCAAGAAAAAAAAAGAGTATGTTAGTCCCCAGACTGTCAGGTGTGTTGTAGCAAAAGCCATCAAGGGGGAGGTGCCAAGAAAGGAGGTACTTGAAGAAGAGTTAATTTGTTGTTAGAAATATGCTGAAGAACTGAGATATTTTATGCCCAGTTCTTCTCCAACGTGGTAGTAACATATACTCTCATTAAAAAAATTCTTGCTTCCTAATTTATTCATCAGTTGCAGTGACTAGAGCTTTAAAAAGGGTGAAAAGCTCAGTTCCAACAACTTGCATTTAAATAAGATGAAAATTATATTCCCAGCGAGAGCCTACAGTGAGTATCATGGGGCTCAGCAGAATACACTTCTCTAAGTACTAATGTTGATTAAAAGACATCACAAAACACCACCACACCATTTTCAGGTTTTCCAAACCGTGTTTTTGCGTTTAGTTCTGCACACAAAACCCATGTTCTATGGCAGATGTGTCTTTCCCCTACATTAACCAGCTTTCTCCTGTTGGGACAGTATGAACTAAAAACATTCCTACTGTGGCAAAGAGGAGTTTTCATCATTAGCAAAGATTCTTAGCTACTTAGATACACCTGAGAAAAGTTTCTGAGAAGTTGTTGCAGCCCTGTGTTAGCACAAGACCTGCATTTGCACAGGCAGTGATGAGATCAAGGCTTACAGCAGAATCATGGTTGTGGATCAAGACTTGAAGCCCTTAGAAACCAGTAAGAAAAATATTTTTAAGAGCTAAATCTCAGTGTATTATATTACTATTACCTAGAAATATAAAGCATCCAGTACATATAAAGTATCCAGTTCTGTCAAACTCAATTTGAATTGACATTAAATCAAACAAAAAGCATTTTTTGAAGCTGTATTGGTTTTCTCAATGTGTAAGCAAGATGAGGGCAGTAAGGGTGTGAAATAACATGAAGACAGATGTACGCCAACATATTCAAGTACAAATGTAATCTCGCTGCAATTGAGAGCGAGAAGCATGTCTTCATTAAAAATTCCTCTTACTTTCCTCTCCATCTTAGGCAGGTCAACTTTTTAATCATCAGCTA
Organism: Dicrurus megarhynchus; assembly: GCA_013399195.1. NCBI lineage: Eukaryota > Metazoa > Chordata > Aves > Passeriformes > Dicruridae > Dicrurus > Dicrurus megarhynchus. The sequence continues at coordinate 680,316 of VXAD01047015.1, read as the reverse complement.
TATTATTCATTATGAACAGTCTAATGAGGCCAGAATTTGGTCCTTTAAGATTAATTTTTGCAGATAGGAAAACTGCGTTGTCAGTGTCATTTGATTTATTCAAAAATATGACTGAATGGGCTGTAATTTATAAGGGGAATGATGACAGTCATAAAAAGAAAATATTTAATTTCAGCTTCTGCCTTTCCTGGCATGAAATAAGAAACATCTGCAGTAGTCATTAGCTCGTAGCTGAACAATACATTAGCCTAAGTCAGCAACAAAAGTGAACAGTGGATTAACTTTGTCCTCACTGGTGGTGACTTTGGGATCAGTTTTACTCCTATTAAACCAACAGATCCTGAGCAATGTAGCATAAACAAAGTAAATAACTACATCAGTCTGAATGCAAGGTGGATGTTTCTGAAACATCAGTGCATTCATCACTTGCCCTCTCAGGGTGGAAGAAGGGACCTGAGCAGTTTCAAAGAATCAGTAGCTCAAAATGAAATTGATTATGTTTCATGTACTGCAGCTGAATAAATGAATGCTTAAAGACCATGAAATAAAAAGTTTACTAAAATAAGGAACGTAAATATTAAACTAGCAGGCTATGAATCTTGGTACTGATAGGAACTGGGATGTGTTAAGCATTTCTTTTGTGCATCTTACAGTTAAATACAAAAATAATTAAATTACACCGTTTTTGTCTGGCCTTCCTGAAATCAAACTGGCGGCAATACTTCAGGAGAAATATCTGAGACTTGTTTAGGAAAAAAAGATATTAAACCTACAATAATCTGGTTAATCAGCATTGAATTAGATGGCTTTTTTTTTTTTTAATAATTTCATTTTCCACCGAATTTAATTTCATATCCTGTGGCAAGCAGTGTTGAATCTCTGTTTCTCATGAACTGTGTTCATTCAGAAATGGTCCATATTAGCTGTGCTGTTCTGCTTCGACTTGGGCAGCCCTAAGAACTACATTTTCTGTGCTGAAGTCACTTGGCTTGGTGTGACAGCTCTGCTTGGAGCCTGAGAACTCTACAGGTTGAGTAGGAGACGAGACATGACTTTTGGGTGACACTATAAATCTAGTTTATTTGTATTTTTACAGCCTTCAAGGCCATATTTGGATGGGAAGGAGACAATTTCTCACCATAAACATAGAAAAATCTTTTTTCATGTCTTTAGCCAATGTGTGGTGCCCAAATCACAGTGGCAACACCCTCTCTGGTGAGACACGGAGCAGCAAAGAGGATGTGATTAATAGAAAAGCAGAGTGCAGTACAGTGAAACGTAGCAGTGAGGGCCTGCCTGGTGAGAACGAAGTGGAGAAGGGAGCCTGATTAAAAGGAACCAAAACAGCCTAGCAAAGCAGCTAAACAGCATCACGAGAGAGGGAGAGGGGAGTGACTGCACAGCTCAAGAGAAGCTTCGGGGAAATTGAGGGTTTTTTGCAATTTAATGGGATCTGTAGGACTATATTTTCTGCAGGACCACATATTTCCACTCTACCTTCTCAGACCGGAGAAGGGTTACCAAACCCTTTGGCAGAGGAGCTGAGGACACAGGTGCTGTGTATTCTCGCTTCACAGAGACTAAAACAAGTTAAAAATGTAAAAAAATAGTCCACGTGCACTTCAACATTTTTAATGGGTGTTCAGGCCCCATTGTTCACGAGCTTGTAACTTGAATTTGACACTCAGATTTGTGACTGTCTATGAGGATTCATCGGCATCAGGAGCAGAACAGGCCATCATTAGGACATGCAGGATGACCTCTGTTAATCACGGTGTGCCATCACACCCAAATGTTGCTGCCTGGAGTCCAAAGAGCCACCCCCAAGCTTTGCTGTCCCCAGGAAGCTTACAAATAGGATAAATCCAGGAAGGAGAGGGGATTCAGAGAAGGGATTTTGATAAGGTGAGGGAAGCCCAGCTGATCTAGTTGTCAGTCTCTGCTCTAAAACTAGCTGGAAAGTGGCATTGTTTAGATTATGCATATTTCAAGGATTTTTTTTTCCCCCTGACCCTTTACCTGACTTCCACTGCGGCACAATCTGCAGTTACAACTTCATCTAGAAATACCACTTCATGTTTTGAGGTGGATGCCAACAATTAAACAAATAAACAGAAACAGCTTTTTAGCACTATATTTATTTTCTGTATGTAAACACTTCTCAGGTGCTTCTCTATTTATGTTTTCATCAACTGAGTACCAGAACTCTCTAACCCTTACTTCTGATTATTTCTACTGTTAGTTGTTCTGGTAACATTTCTGTTAATTTTCTTTTTCTTTGATATTTCAAGCCTTTGCTGAAATGTATACACAAGAACCAGAAAACCTAACCCAAATCTGTTTTAAAATCATTACAGGAGGTACCAAACTAATTTTATGTGTTTATTTTTTTTTTAAGATGTTTTATATCAATATTCAGGAATCACATTGACTGTAATATTTATTCTTATTATTGAAAAAGAGTGGGTGAGATGATGGAAAATGGATGGCATATCAGGATATAACAGCAACAGGATTTGTGTCAGAAATGGTGTGGCCAGAAAGACCAGGGAAGTGACAAGGTGGGGTTAGGTCACAGATACCAATCTCCATCATCTTAGAAGTCTTTTCCAACCTAAATAATTCTGTGATTCTGTAATTATTTGATCAGTGGGTAAATAGGAAATATTTTCAATATAAAAGACTATATTTACAATATAAATTGTTGATGGAAAGCCATTAAGCAGGAAAAGATGTTAATCTGTCCTGCAGACACTCAGCAGAATCACTGTCATGTAGACAACTGGATATTGCAGATATTATTCTAACCCAAATATTAGCAATGGCTGTTACTCAGTATAAAAATGGATGAGAAATTATAATTTTTCAGTACTATTGAGCATTTTCAATATATTTTGGAGGGTATTCTTAAATATGGACTTGCTGTAGGTCCAGATGAATCTTTGGTTATAACACCGGGTACAACTGGCACTGTGGTGATGATGTTCTTACTGGAAAGATAAAGGAAAAAACAAGCTAAGATAACAAAGTCTAAGGTCATGGCAGCTTGTAAGTATAATTTTATTGCAGAATAGCAATGATAACAGGCAGAGACTTCCCAGTGGTGGTGCAGACTATGGGATATGTGTGGGATATACCTTTGAAAGGCTTCCAAGAACCTCATTCATCCTTTGGTTTGGCACAGGAGAGCTGGAAGAAGTTTGATATATCAACAACCTGAAGAATTAGCATTAGCAGCAGGATAGGATAGAAGCCTAACTTCACCAGGAAACTTTCATCAGGAACAGCAGTGATAGGACAAGGATTAATGGGCTCAGACTGAAAAGGGGAAGTTTAGGTTGGATCTTGGGCAGGAATTGTTCCCTGGGAGGGTGGGCAGGCCCTGGCACAGGGTGCCCAGAGCAGCTGGGGCTGCCCCTGGATCCCTGGCAGTGCCCAAGGCCAGGCTGGACACTGGGGCTTGGAGCCACCTGGGACAGTGGAAGGTGTCCCTGCCATGGCAGGGGGTGGGAATGGGGTGGGCTTTAAGGTCCCTCCTAACCCAAACCATTCTGAGATTGTGTGATTCTATAAATAATTCCCCAAACTGCAACAGTAATCCCAATTAGGTAGAACACTTATTCATGGAATATCATACTTAAAGACGTACACAGGATACAGGGGACAAAAAACCCAAACCCTAAACAAAACAAGGAAATTTATATCTAGTAAGAAATTGTAACTGATTTTTAAGATTCTGATCAGAAGGATTTTTTTGAACAGTAATTTGGATTGTTTTAAGAAGAAACAATATCCAGCACTCCACTGTGCAGTGCAGAGGAAGAAAAGTGATCAGAAGTATCCTTTAAAGGCTCCAAGTTGTCTAAAAAAGACCAAAGGACTTTAGAAGCTGAAGAAAAAAATATGGACAGAAAACATTTTGTCTTTCTTAAGTTTACTGGCTCAGTTTTTATGGATAACATGGATAAACCATCAACGTCTTTCCCCCTTAATGCTCTTTGGAAACAAAAGCATCTGATATTTCTTAGTTTTTACCAAGTTACTCAATTTGCTGTCACTGTTTAAGTTGCCTGATAAAATCAGGTATGACTGAAAAAGAAATTTCATTAAATTAAGCTGTCCTTTCCCTCAAGGGGAACAGAAGCTTCTGGAAGTATTAAAAAAACCTGAAAAAAACCAAACCAAACCACCCAAACCAAACCAAACCAAAACCAAACAAACAAAAAACCAAAACCAAAACCACACAAAAAACCAACAAAAACCCAAACAAAAAAACAACCCCCAAACCAACCAAAAAACACAAAGCAAAACCAAAACAATCCCAAAACAAACAAAACAACCCACAATGAACCAACCAAAAAATCTCAAAAACCCCAAAAAAACCCAAACAAAACAAAAAACCCCCAACAACAAAAAAACACCATCACCAAAAAGCACAAGAACAAAACAAAACAAAACAAAACCAAACCCTCCAGAATCACAAAAAAGAACAAAAAAAAAAGAAAAAAAGGAAATAAAATCCTTTATTTTGAGACCTGATTGACCATCTTTATACAGAGCAGCCAGCAACTACTGGCTTCCCCCAGACCTGTGGGGCTGCATGTGGGATGAAGATGGAAAATGTTTTGGAAAACATCTAGAAAGATCCTCACTAAGCCTTTCACTCACTGAGGTCTGCATTTGTGATGGCAAAGTGGTAGCAAAATTTACATGATCACTTTCTACTGGGAAAGATGGACCTAATTGAAGAGGAAATAATTATCTTGGAGTTGTCAGGTGGAATTTTGTCCTGGCTAGACTAAACTCTGGTGATTTCAGTTGATATCTACATTATAAAGTGGTGTGAGGGGCCATTAGAATAATTCTCAAGCTGCAAGGTAGTACAGGAAAAGGAGCACAGCCACTGGAAGGTAATATAAATGTGAATTTCATTGATTTATTCCAGGACAGCAGAAGACAATAAATTTAGTCAGTCCCTTTTACACTTATAAAATGGATCTCACCTAAAGATCTGACAGAGAATCAGGAAGGAGATACGTAAGTGAAGAAAATTCAGCCAAATTTTGGCCGTTTAGTTTTAGCAGACACTTTGCTCTGTCAGCTTACACAGAGTAGGGCATGTATGTTTGTATATATGTTTGTGTGTGTAGTTTTTAAATCTATAGCGTGTCATTGTGTCTTTTTCATGCAGAGTCATGGATAAAATTCACTAGGTTAAAACATGGAATATTTATGAAGTGGAACGATTTGTTCACCAGATGAATATTTCATGACTGCTATTTTTTATGTCTGATTTCTTCAATGTACCTTGTACTTAGTCACAACAATCTTTGATGTAGAAAGAGCCTGCAGAATGCTGTATACAGTAATTAACGTAGACTTTAAAATAGGTGGTTTAAGGTAAATTTTAATAATCCATCCATTAAGGATTTCATTAAGGGGATTATTATTGAAGTAATCATAAAATTCCTGGTGAAAAAGGTTTTGGAGGGGGAAAAATTAGTGTTTGGGATTAATTTTTGTCTTTTGCATTTTGTCTTTGTCTTTAATTTAAGTCCTTGTTAGACTTCAACAACTCCACTAACTTAGTTAAGTCAGTATTTCGTGTTAACATTAATAATGCTGTATAAAGTTGAGCAATTGACAATGCAATAAAACTGCATCTGTTAGCATTTGGATCACCCAAGTATGAACCTGAACTTTTCCTTGCATGAATATTAACTGGAAAATGCCACGGGGGCCATGCAAATTATTCATGAGTGCGAGTTAAATTCAGAAGGAATTTTTAACTTTAAAAACAAACACAGATCTTTGACCTAAAAACTAACAGAGAGAAGTGTAACCTAAAAAAAATAGGAAAATATTTATGAAAATGTATTACTTTAATTTTAATTTTTGGAGGCAGTGTTTATTGATGCCTAATTTTGAATTTTTTAAAAGAGTATTCCAAGGGTTATAAAATGAGTGAGTTTTTCTTTTTTCCTCTTGAAAGGATTGAAGTTAAGATGAGGTAGTTAACTACGAGCATGGCAATTTTTTTGGTTGACCCAAATAAAAAGTTTTCCACTTCTACTTAGTATATACTTCTTTTTAAGATGTAGGTGTGGGGGTCAAAAAACTAAAAAAACAGGGAAACAAACAACGAAATATTGCTTTTCAGGTTTTGTCCTGAACAAAGCAGTTGATGGAGAAGACAAGCTACTAATTTATTTTTTGTTAGTGTATTTAACCGTAATGAAAATCAATCCAGTTCCAGCCAAGTCTTTCTTGACCATGTCAGTACCTGCTGGTCATTTCCCAGATCTCCAGGATCACGCACTGAGAGTATTTACCCTGAGTGCTGGAGATAAAGACTATGGAAGCAGAAAGGAAATTAGTCCTTTAAATTTAGCATATTTCAATAACCACAGAATCCCACAATGGTTTGGGTTGGAAGGGACCTTAAAGCCCACCCAGTGCCACCCCTGCCATGGCAGGGACACCTCCCACTGTCCCAGGCTGCTCCAAGCCCCAGTGTCCAGCCTGGCCTTGGGCACTGCCAGGGATCCAGGGGCAGCCCCAGCTGCTCTGGGCACCCTGTGCCAGGGCCTGCCCACCCTCCCAGGGAACAATTCCTGCCCAATATCCCATCCATCCCTGCCCTCTGGCACTGGGAAGCCAGTCCCCCTTGTCCTGGCATTCCAATCCAGCTTTTCCTGTGCAAGTCCCGTTTCTTTGACGCCTCTTTTTGACGAACGCAAGGCATCGCTGAACCCAGAAGGAAGGACAAAAGTATTGAATTTCGTTATTCTTACCTGAAACGACCCAAGTTAAAAGCATTTCCTACATCTCCAGTGCCAAGGAGAGTGGATTATTATAGTAATCCTTGTTTTTGTGATGGGCTGCGACGGCGCGCAGTGAGACGGGAATGTGTGGAAGTGTTCTAGGCTCCATCCAACTTGAGCTGGAAGGGGGCAATGCAAGGAGAGGTTTTGCCATCTGTTTGCAGAAACAGAAGAGGGGAAAATCCAAAACGAAGGGGAGAATTTTAGCACAGCACTCCAGAGCCTGGCAGCTCTTTTTTCTCAGAGTGGGAGGTGCTGGTTGGGAGTGATTTTGAATTGCAGCCACAGGAAAGGGTGCTAAGCACCCCTTGGAAACCCAAAACCCCTGCACTGAAAACAAATAAATCTGCTCTGAGAAACGTACGGGAAAGTAGGTGAGACATGGAAAAATCCATACAGTCAGGATGAAATAAAAACATCTTCTTTAAAAAAAAAAAAAGAGAAAAACTCAAAATCAATAGGCCTGACTCCCACACTAATGAAAAGTGAAGGGCATGGAGCAGCACCAGAGTGCTTCACTGATGGCTGCTGTGAAAATGGTTCTTTCAGGGGTGAATTCAGAGAGGCTGATAAACTGTTGGCTTCCAGTCAACAGCTTTATTCACTGAGAAAAAAGAAAAATCAGTGTACATGGTCTTCCCTTGTTCATGAGAAAAGGCCTCAATTTTTAGTTATTTTCAGAAAAATTAGAAATTATATAGATGAAAAATAAGAGGAAAAATGCAGCATTTCTGAGAAGAATAACGAAACCTCACTCCAGGTGTATTTTTTCTATCTCCTATCACAGTCCTTTTGCCTAGTTTGCACCTTGCAAAGCCACATTAGCCTGAGCAAGAGAGGAAAATCCTCTGCTTTTACACTTGAGCATGTTTCTTGTTTGGCATTGCGGTTTGTTGGAGTACAGGTGTCAGCAAAGAAGCCTGTGTGCTCAGTAAAACCAGTGTAAGACAGAAATTCGTTCAAATTGGCCAAGGTTTACAGTATTTTAGGGCAGAAAAATGTGTTGTTTTTGAAGAGGTCTGGGTTCAATGCGGCCTCTGCAGATAACCTCTGACAAATTGATATGTGGCTTATTACCACTGTTTTTGACCCCAGATCTGTGGTAATAAATTTTTGATATCTAGATAAGAGCAGTGTTTTATTGAAACTGGGCATTGTTGACACTGTTTTGCCACAGCCTATATAACAGGTATTTTTAGATTATATTTTCCAGTGCTATGCAATAATGGATTCAGATAAGTATATTTAGTTTTATTCTGGTTGTACTGAAGTTAAATATAAACCCAATATTAGCTGCAAAGTTCATAGGATCTTCTTTTGTTTCTGCCCACTCAGAAAAGTTAGAAGTGAATACTTGTGTGTTTATTATTCCTAAAGCAGGAGGTTCCAGTCTCCAAACTTTACCTGAGCAATGAAAATGTTGTTTAAATAATTTGAAAATACCTGCTCTGTCTTTCTTGCACCTGGACTTGATTCTTCTCTCACACCTGTGTTCATGCTGTGTAGCTTTGTGGTGGGGCACTCTCTTTGTTCCTGAATTTACCAAAAAATCATTAAAAAACACACATTGAACCAAAGAGACATGTCTCCCTGCATGGGACGCCTCCAACACCACATCTTTCATTTTATCTGCCATCTGCTCCTTTGAATTCTCCTCTTGGCACGTTATGCAATTTACAGTTCAGGTTTCCTGTGATGGAGGTCGTGTCATGTGGAAATTATCTTGGTAAAGCAGCATGCTGGCCCCCAGTCGTGCTGAACAGAGTACTGTAGACTTATGTGGGAATAAATAAAAAGAAAAAAAAAAAGTTAATTCTTTTGTAGGGCCTATAATGAAGCCAGTCATTGGCACCAAGAACTGTATGCCCCTGGTCCTGTGCAGTTTTATTTATTATGAGGTATTTTCTGTGAAACTGTCACTGTTAAATATTTTCTTCTGCTTTCAATCTAAAGAATTTAATATGGTGGCTGAATGTTTTAAGAGGTGTTTCTCAGTCTTAATGATTTTATGATAAAGTTGCTGTCTGCCTGCTGGTTTATACAGCTTCATTCCCCAAAAGGGATGGCAGCACAATCTTTGCAACTGGCACATTAGACAGCTTGCCAAAACCTGAAAAGTATTTGGGAAAGCACTGAAAATTGCAGCATTCATATTTATCCTGAAACTTTAGGGTTTGAAAGCCTCTGTGGTTTCCTATGTGTTTATTGAACTCCCCAGTGTGTGTTTCCATGAGGCAAAGTGGGCAGTCTGGGTGTAATTCACTGGCAGCAGGCCAGGTTGAAGTTATTTTGGGGTGAAAAATGGCAAACAGTGACACAGAAAGTTCATGCATCAGGGTTAGTGTCTGATACTACAGGTCTGAATAGAGTTGGTGTTTATTTGTCTTAACTGCTATTTTCTCACCTGTTCTGGGCATTTGTTATTGTTGTTTGCATCCTTTTTAATGATGTTGGATATTGCATATTGAATATTTTCAAGTGGTGTGGTACAGATCAAATACCACACTGAGAGACCTAATCCAGCCTCCTGTACCAGTCCAGAGCTAGCAAACACTCTGTGAACATCTCAATGGCCTTTTATTGTATTTTTTTTCCCCCAGGTGGGAGAATAGCCATAAAATAAAAAGTATTGTCACCATTATTACTTTGCAGTTTGGTGTGTGATGTTTTTTTTAAAATTCTGCATTCACATAAGCACAGGTAGTAAAATTTCCCTTAAAACACAAAAAACAACCAAGTGAAACAGCTTCAGGCAAGTGACTGAAATATGAAAAGATGAAATTGTTTGGCTTGAAAGGCAAAGCTTTCTATGTGTGACTATGGGGATTTCCTGGGTAGGTTTTTGCATCCACAAGCGTAACAGATGCTAGCAGGTACCTGTGTCCGTAAATGTATTTTACAGCCTTTTTTTAGCTGTAAAATTTTATTTTAAGATTATTCATTTGGGTGCTGGAGAGTGCTCTTTGACGTTTAAAGAAGCAAAGTCTACTGCACACTGATTTCCAGCCTTACCCACTTTCAGCTATTTGAGTGCACTTGTTTTTTTGGACACCCAAGTGCCAGGGTACCTTCTCGTTACATTTTCTGCTCTTTTGGAACCTTCACATCCTCTCAAAACTGCATATGGCATCGTGTGTGTGTGTGTGTGTGTAAAACTGTGTGATATTTCAAGCCCCGACAGACTACTCCTGGTTTCAGAATTAAAACTTTCAGTAGTGTTGTGCCTTTGGCAGCACTGAAATCCTTGGCAAGAACCAGAGCTGACTAAGAACTCAAGAATTGCTTTAAAACTAAATTTCTTTACACTGTTTTCCATAAGAATATCACCCTGCCAAATACTAGGGCACCCCTGCCTTGTTCTAGAGAGGTGTAAATGTGAAGGCACGCACACACACGTGAAAATCATTATCTAATCTTGTCTTCTACAAAAGACAGTATTTCACCTAAATAACATTTTTATTTGATATTTAAACATATTCTCACTCAGCAGTGATGGCCCCTGTGATTGGTAAAAAAGGAAGACTAGTGAGAATGGATCAGATGCCTTTATTGGCATTTCTCATACTGTCATTTTAAGACAGTAGTATAATAGATAATAGATAATAGATAATAATACCTGACATTTTGCTCAGACACCCACTTTTTATTAGAATTTTTTTCCTTGAAATAAAACAATGAAGAAAGAGTGAGTTTTTCATAGGTTTTAGGTGCTCAAATCGATGTTAACATCTGAAGAGTGATACATCTTCTCTACTAAGTGCCAAGGGCCATTTTTAGGGTTTCTTAATGAATATATTTGTTTTCCATCCAACATCTGTCAACCAAGCAGAGTTTCATCAGTTCATGGAGAGTTATCTCTGACATGCACTGGTAGGGGGCCTGGTGTGTTCCTTCTGGTTTTGTTTTTGTTTATTTATTTTCATTCTGTTGTGCTTTTTTTGTCTATTTTTTGGGGATGTTTCTTGAGTTTTTTGGTTTGTTTGGGTTTTTTTCTCATGAATGATTGCAAAGACAACTTGTCCAGCTGAAGAAGGAAGGAGGCAAATGCTGCTCCAAGGGCCTGTGAATGCTGAAGTCTGTCAGATGGGGGGAGAGGGAAGAGACAGGGTTCTTAAACATGTGTTTTCAGTGAAACACCTGTAGCATTAAAATCACATTCTTAATGACTAGAGCCGAGATTTTGGGAAGTCAGTCAGTCTTCCTTGCATGCAGGTCCTCTGAGACCATGAGATCTGATGATGAGCAGAATATAATTTATTTTTGATGTTGCATTCAGAAAAATGTCATTTGCTCTTGGAGCTTACTGTTGCTTTGGATAATTTTGCATACCTCTTGCACAGATTTTCCATAGGCATAATGCCGTATATATCTAAGTTTATTCTTTCATAAACAAGACTTGCATTTTACTTGAATGTTAAAAAATAATATTTCACATTAATATAAAATTAACACAAGCTTTAATGTAACGCAAAGCTAGTGTAATGTGTCATAAGATATAACACAGCATAGCAGGCTGTTACACTGGATCTGTCTAAACCGAGATATTTATGCTTCAAAATTCAGATTTTTTTCCCCAGACCTGTCAAGGTCTCTACCACTGTAAGAGAAATAGTCAGGAGTCTGGCATAGATATTCAGATACCATCCAAGCACTGCCTTTCTGCATTCTCTCTCTTAAGCTAATGTTGGATGACATGTATCCTGGTATGGGCTTTCCAAACCTGCCTATGTATTCTTGGTTTTTTTTATCCCACTAATGTCATGCAGTTTTATTCACCTCCAAGAAAAACGAGATTAAGTTTTCCCAAGCGAACATCAGGTATTTGCAAAGAAGATAAAATCCAACATTTCTCCTGCCATATATCCTATTATATTTTGCCAATGATCCATTAAAAGTGGAATAAATGTGTTGTTGAAAATGCTTTAAACCTGTAGAGTAATTTACAGTGTAAAGTCATGCAGTGCTGTTATCAGACCGTGACTTGGGAATGCCTGTGACTTTTTTGGGGCCTTTTTTTTGTTAAATTACTGGCTCCTCCGTGGGAGTCTTACATTTCAGGAGTCAGAAGGAGAATTCCAGGCTGATGGGGACCCACCACCAACCATACTGAGTCACCAGCTTGTGCCAGCCCTGTTGAGCAAGGCATCTCCATCTTACTCCCTCTCCACTCCTCCGAAACAAGCAAAGAGTAAATTACAGATAATTACCCTGGGGATGAGTCACTATATAAATAGCTTTTTTAAAATAACTAAATGTTTTAAATCACTGCTGGTGGAAAAAAAAACAACCCAAAAACAGTGGTGTCATGTAGGAAATTTTTGGTGTGGTAATTGAGTGCATTTCCTCACAAAGTGGAAAGCAGAGTGCTGATACTGCATTTGAGATGGTATGGTAAAACAAAAGTAGATATAGTCTTTGAGTACTCAACATCTTACTGAAGGCTGTTTTTTTTAAACATGGTTTATTAATCTAAAGGGAGGTAAAAATATCTTGTTACAAAAAGCAAGAGATTAAGTTATTTTTTTTCTAAAAGCCTGTATGAATTATGAACAAGTTCATAACTGCATTTGCATCTCCATTTTTAATATCCATCTTTAATTTCTGTCTAGGATTAAGAAATACAGTATTGACAATTAGAATTAGGCCTTTTTGCAAAAGCAGTTCTCACTGACTCTAACTCAGACAAGAAAAGAACATAGTCTATTCCTGGAAGAGCTTAAACCAGTAATCAAATAACCAAAATTAATTAAATAAACAGAAAAGTAATATTATTGGCATAGCTGTCTTGGCATCTGAGTGATTTATTCAGCTGAGATTCAGCTATCCTGTTTTATTTAGATGTGTACCTAAGCGCAGAGCGGTCCCTCTGAAACAACCATCACACTAATAACAGAATCCAGCTTTGAATTGCTAATGCTGCTATTCATCCCCATAATTAAGTCTCAGAATATTATTCAAATAGCAGTCTGAAGGAAATGGTTACTGGAATAAGTATTCCTTGTATAATTGGACAATTTTGTTTAACCAGTTTTAAAGCAGTCTCCAGTACTTTGAATTATTTTTCATTCAAGCAGCTGTAGAGTTGGGAGCTAATATGGATTTGGGGCATTTGTAAAATTTCAACTTCCAACTTTCATGTTCTGCTCTGTCTGTGTAGTCATCTCTTCCACTGGTACCTTCAGAAATTGCAACCTACTTTATTGAATTAATTTGTAGCTTGTTTATTCACTTCAGATTCTGTTGTTCTAAGATTTAAATATTCCAAATATTCTGGCTTGGGGGCTTGTTGTCGTTGTTGTTTTTGTGGTGTTTGGGGTGAGGAGCTGTTTGGCATTCTTTTTGTTCGTTGGCTGGTTTCTTTGGTTTTTGGGGTTTTTTTAGTGTGTGTTTATAATCAGCTGTCGTGTTGTTAAATTAATGATTTAGCTGATTAGTTCAAGTTAGAAACAGTGGGGTGGTATTTTCCCTTCTTTCTTTCATTGCCTTGAAATCCTCTACTACCAAAAAACACATTTTATTTAAACTTAGTTTAAGTAGTAAAAGAACACGTTGAAAGCTTGATGTGATATACACACACTTTATATGTAATATATATGTATAATATAATATAAATGTAAAATATAAAATATTTTATGTAAACTGCATAAAGGATTAATCTAGTTTCAAAATACAGATTCAAACATTAAATAAGGAGTTACAGAAGGCAAGGCTCAGCTAAGTACCGTGTTTAGGCAATTTTAAATTATGTCTGACATAACATTATGTTGTTCTTGCTGTGTAGGCTTCTTCAGGGCTTACCTGAACGCCAAATTTTGGAAGTAAAAATCACCTGTTTACCTCCAGTGCCTGTGGTTAGACACAAGGAGGTTGGCTGGTGCTTGAGAGACTTAATTCGTTATTTCCTCTCGATTAGATCTGACAGTCCCCAAAAGGCCACCATGTTACTCTGCAATTAGGAATAATTGATGTGTTCAGCACTGGTTGTCACATACAAAATACAAATAGAATATTGTGCTGAATTAACCAAGGTTTTTGGCTACTTCCAAATGCACTTGGTGTCTGTTGACAAATTTTTGCTAAAAAGTGGGAAGGTTTCCCTGCTCCTCTCCTAGTTTCTCCCTGCATAAAACATGGGGTGATCATAAAAGAAGGAAAAAAGTCAATTTACCCAGTGTGGTGCTGGTCTTTTTGAGAAAATGTTTGAAATTTTTACCCATGCCATGTGCAAGCTCTGAGCCTGTCAGGGTGGATCAATGCTTGCCATGGATGAAGGAGCATTGTTCGAACTGGTTCTGCAAGAAATCAAAAAGAAGGAGCTTCCATTTCAACTGGTAGCAGGCAGTCGTTAAAAGAGAAAAAGTAAAAGTATGGATACACGTGTTTAATATCTCAAGAGGGCCTCTACATCACGTTTATGGAGACTTCTTTCACTTCTAGGTTCTTTTGCAGTATCCAAGTGAGAAACACTTTATTCAGTGTTTCAGAATTCAGCTTTTGCTGTCACCCAAAAGTTTTACAAGACTGTGAAGAGACTGTTTTTGTGATGCATGTGTGTATAAAACAGACCAGCTAAAAGAAGAGAAAGAACTAGGTCACTGATGCACTTTTAAAATGCACTTTTGCTGGGAATATGTCTGTTTCCTTCTTTTGAATGTGAGGGTAATAGATAGTCCAGAGTCATCAGTGCTTTTTGATGGTAACTTAAGGCAATTTAGCAGTTATCTGTCAACAAAAGGGAGAGGTGAAGACAGGATTTTTGTTGCTTTTCCCAGAAAAAAAACATCTGGAATGGAGAGCCCAGTGGGTAGCTGGGTCGCTGAGAGAGACACACACACACACAAACCACGCCATAACTGCCACTTTGGCTCCTTAACTGCTCAATTTCAGAATCAGCAATTCCCACCAGGCTGGTAAGAAACTGAAGGGAGCAGAAGGGGTGGAGGATGACGAGAATAAAGTTTTTCATTACATCTAATTGCTTTTATATTAAGAAAATGTAAACAATACAACCATTAGTATTACATGGCTTTCTTCATTTGTATTTTTTCTCTTTTTCTCTCTCTCTTTCCCTTCCTTCCTCTTCCCTTCCCATTCCCTGTCCCTGCCTCCCTACTCACTCCTGACACCTTTTTGCATAGCCTCCATTGAAGAGGAACCAACTTCAGCAGGTATGACTAATTTACATTATATCTGCACTGTGGTAACCATTTCTTGAGAGCTACGTCTTTTAAAAATCATTTAAACCAGTTTCATTTTGTGTATAATGTGGTAAGTGGACACATCACAGTTGGGTTCTATCCTCTTCTGTCTGTTCCCTCCTCCTGTCTTCTTTCCCCTCAATTTGGAGTCAGTAGGAAATATACTCCTCCTGTAGCATTTAAAAATATCAGTGGCACGTTCCTTCCTTTCTGTTTTTTTCCGTGGTTAAGCTGGCATATCAAGCTTCAGATAACAAAATGAGTAGAAAGAAATCAGGAGTTAAAAACAAACAAAACAATGGGGTTTTTTTGGGTTTTTTTTTCTTAATGTTAGATTTTTCTCTGTCTTTATGCTGGTGAAACTCAGTCATCTGCTTGATGCCCCAAAACTGACATCCTCAAAGACCTGAGAACAGACAGTGAAGGAAGGGAAGGGCAGCAGATGCAGAAGCATCCTGCTCAAAGAAAACATTCTCCAAACGATGGCTTGGGTATCTGCTCAGCGAACTTTTATTTCCATTGACAAGCTGCCAAGCAGTGAGAATGGTTACCATCACAATCATAAAAATTAGTTTAGGAGCTCCCAGAGAGACGCAAATGCATCGTGTTTATTTTATTGTGAAGATTAACTATTTCTAATTAATTGGCAATCCATTAGCTGGGGAGTATTTAAAGAAAAAAGAAGACAGTGTACCAGAGAAGAATGCCACTGAGCAGCCTAACGTATTTGAAATGGCACTGAGATGTACAAACTCAGCGATCTAACACATCAAATAAATGGGGAATCACTTTATAGTGGCTTGTTAAAAGAAGGAAAGGTCTCCAGAGGAGCAGAAGAGAAAAGGTGAGGATAATGAAAGAAGAGAGGAAGGTAGCAGGGAAGACTTGAACACTGTTTACAACGCTAACCTACAACTGGGGAGCAATATAAGTAATTAGGATACGGCAGAGAATAATAAATGAAAGGATGGAGAACAAAGCCAAGAGTAGAATGTGAGAGAGGGAGAGTAGTTAAGACTAGAACTGAATACAGAAAGAAGCAAAAGGGAGCTTTAAACATGAATGTAGCAGCAGAATGAGGAGGAAGCAGGACTGAGATGAGAAATAGCATTGTGAAACAGAGAAAAGAGGGCTTTGGGGAAACTCACACACCCGTGGACTATGCATTGTAATTACTAAACATCAGTTTTCAACCCTCCATTTCTTGAGAGATCTGTCAGTCTTGAAATTTCCATGGAAAGTGTTCTTAGCAGAAACCTACTTCAGCCCCACAATAAAAACATTAGTTACAAAAGGATGGAAAGAACAAAACCCTAGCCTTTTTCCCTTTAGGAAAATGGTTTAAATACACATATTTTTTTAGAGCATCTCGTGAAGACATGACCTCCCTCTTTGTGCTTTGAACCCCACTGCTGTTTTTGTGAGAGCTCCCAACAGTGATCTGGCCACGCTAACCAGATTGATCAGCTGAAAACGGGCAAGTGGAGGAGAAGTGGAATGTATAACACAGCCACACAGATATGATTTATACTAAGAGAAAAATCCATTAATAAAGTGCAACCTAACACTAATTTCTATCTTAAAACTTCAGAAGCAATACTAGCTCTTCAGATGCTCCATAATTTATAGTTCCTATTGATTTTGCTGTAAGATATGACCAGATGTTGCTGTTTTGAAAGTAACAGATTAGTTCTGCATTCTTACAGGATTGTTTTAATACAACTTATTTCTCAGATTGTATTGGCATTTATAAAACTGTAGGTTCTGCTTAAAGCTGATTCCCTTCCCTCAGAGTGGGAATGCAGTCGCGCAGTTTGGAAGTTGCAGTTGTGCAGAAAAATAAATAGAAACTGCCTTCAAAACCGCATGCACTCACCTAGACCCTTTCAGTGGCATGTGCCTGGTAGAGGCAGTTTTATCAAATACGAGATTTTTGCTCTTTTCCACAAAAAAAGCAGCAAGTTTCCTCCAATTAATGAAATTTATCTAAGCATTATTCAGGCACATAGCATTTTTCCAAACAATGCCTTCCCTTATGAAAGAACATGAGGAAGGATAAATTGGATCTAATATTTTTGTGAAGACTATAAACATGATTTCAACATTCTATGAAAATAACAAACTCTTAATTGACCTCTAATCAGGACCAACACTAAAATTTCCTTTCCTGTTTAATCAAAGGGATCAAACAATGCTATTTCCCGTGTTCTGCTTTTTGGGATAGGGTCTAGCTGCTCTGGCAATGCCATCTGCAAGGAATCTTGTAGAAGTAAAGTTACTAAAACTTTACTTTGAGTGTTGTAACCACTAGATTGAAGATTAATAATCCTGTAATAATAAGTGCCCTGTAGTTATCTCTCTATAGAAATGATATTTCGCTGAGTTTTTTCAGTTTCAGAATGCTTCAGACTAATGAACTCTAATTATAACCCATTGTCTTTCATCCATGTTGCTTTGTAAGCAAAGATAAACCAAGGAGTTTTTCCAGGTTTTCTCACAGTTTCAACAAAGTTTTCCTTAGCACTGCTTCTGACTAAGCATTGTTCTATATCTCTTTATTCATTCCAGTTAAATGCCTATGATTTTATTTTGTTGTTATATTCTCTTTTGAGTCATTTCACCACCTTTCTTCATTTGTTTTGATTTATTTAAAATAAAATGTAATCAAATAATTAACTTAAATTGTTCATTTAATTATTTATCAATTAAATAATTTTACTAGAAGCTCACGCACCTAAACAAGGAAAATCTCAGGAAAATTTTTTCATTTCCATCCCATCCATATGTGACATGAGTTTTTAAAGGTTTTCTATTGAGCCAGGAGGAGACTGCTTTGCTGTCAACTGTTTCTAAGCCCAGTGTAGCAACTCATGTTGGATGTCCTGCTGTTTGAAGCTTTGCATCCCAAAAACGTTTCCCCATGGTTTTATGGATCCCCCCCACGTCACCTCGAGGAGCCTGGAGTCATTTCTCCAATTATTAAAGAGTAATTCTTCCAGGACGTGATGAGACAGAGCACAGCGTGGCATGCAGCAGTTTGTTCACTTGCCTCCACACAGTGCTTTTTTACTGAAGTAATAAACACATCTCCTTTGAGATCATCACTTCACTGGAGCCATTCTTTGCCTCTGCCACTGATTTTTTTTTTTTTTTTTTTTAGGCCTAAGTCATTAGGAAACTGGCATTTTCATCTTTGCATTCCGACTATATAACATATGCAAACATATTTAGGATTTCATGGTAATAAAAGCTCCCTTACAGTATGAGTTTTACTATTGTCTTAATGAAATTTAGGTGTTGCAGAGATTAAAGACTCAATATATGACAGGAGCTCCTTTTTCAAAGACATTACTAAAAAACAAATCCAATAAACCTTTCAACAACCTCATGGCACTGAATATTTGTGTGCAACTCCTACAAGCAGTCTATTTTTTCCTCCAGAAAATAATATTATTCTTCTACAATTCCATGTGATATTTACTCTGTTCTCTTTTTATTTAGAATTTCAAATTATATAAAAGTTATTTTGCATGCTTTTCCTAATGAAGTAAATAATATGGGGAGAGAAAAAAATCACATTTGAGGAACATGGAAAGTTGAAAAGACCATATCTAATGAAAGATAATTCTGCTGGAAAAATCTACAGAATTAAGTTTATTTCATTAAGGGAAATTAGTGGAATTTTAGAAAATAATTTTAATGGAATAGCAAAAGTTCCAGGATGGAAGTTGTGTTAGACATAATACTTACAGTTATCAAAAAGTCATGAAAAATAAAGATCTAAAACTATTAAGGGTTGCCCATTATCCTTACTCTAGGAGCATGATGTTAAGCAATACCTGAAATCTAAACTGTTTACAAGTTATGTGTTTTTTTATTTCTGCTAGGAAAACTCCAGGTTTCTCTGGTGCTTGGTTTCTTCCCTGGATTTGGTGTGTTTAGGAAGCCTTTTAAAGCAGGACACCAAAGCATATTGCCTTGGTGTTTGTCTTTTTATTCACAAAATTAAAAAAATATGGTTTAGAGAAAGAAAATAGATTTAAAAAGATGAAAAATTAAAGGTAGCTATAAATTATTTGGTCAATAGATATTTCAAAGCTGACTTGCTGGACATAGCCTCGATGACTCTTAGGAGAGTATTTCTGTATTTCTGGTGGAATTATTGATTCCTCAGAAATAAAATTGTTCATGAGATATGTAGAGTTTAAAATAACCCCAAACAACAGAACGCAACATGTACTATAAACATGTTGTAAGAGAATTAGGTTTTTTTCTATCTAAATGTCCTTGCATTTAAAAATTTACTGGATTGTCCTTTTTGATAGATCTAAAACACTGGACATATTATTAAAATCCCAGGTTTTCTCATGTACCAGTTTAATATTACTTTGATATTCAGAATATCAAATTTTTACGGTTTCTGTTTTTCATAACGATGTAGAGTGGAAGGTAGGAGGGTTCCATTTGGCACCAGCTTAGATGGATTTATATTAGATAGTTTAAAATAATTTTATATAAGACAGCTTAAAAATAGGTAGATTTAGGTGGGATATTGGGCAGGAATTGTTCCCTGGGAGGGTGGGCAGGCCCTGGCACAGGGTGCCCAGAGCAGCTGGGGCTGCCCCTGGATCCCTGGCAGTGCCCAAGGCCAGGCTGGACATTGGGGCTTGGAGCAGCCTGGGACAGTGGGAGGTGTCCCTGCCATGGCAGGGGTGGCACTGGGTGGGCTTTAAGATCCCTTCCAACTCAAACCAGCCTATAATTTTATAATTCACATATTAGATAGACCTTTTCTTGAACAGACAATTTTTAAAATAATTTTTTCCTTTCCTTACTTCATGTCAGAAAATGCTTTTACCGTTTGGTGCTGCCCTGTTCATCAAAGGGCAGGCAGGATCCATTTGGTTAAAATGATGGACACATGCCCTTGGCTCTCAGAGCATGACACTAAGACTTCAAATTAAAAACATTTGAGATCTTACTGGCATTAATATTTACATGAAAATTATCCTTATGTGCTTATATAACAGATATACCACATGCTTGTCCTTAAAATACTTAACTGATATGGGTGTGAAATTGGATTTCACAAAGGGTCCTGAAAATAATGCCCTAGAGGCTTTTACTCATTGCTTAAAAAAAAAAAAAAAAAAGTTACTTAAGTTACTTCTTTAGTGAGTAGTATGATGATTATTGGACCTGGATGAACTTTTTGGTCCCTTCCAACACAAACCATTTTATAATTCTATGATGATTACAAAAGAGAAACCAAACCAGATTTTTTTTTTTTTTTTAAAGTTATTGAGATGAAACTTCCAAAAGAAGACCATGAGATGTTTAATCTGCTTTCTGTGTCACCCTCAAACCATCAAGGATGAATCTGGTCAAGTCTCAAGGACTTCAGCTTCCTGCCCACTGCAGAGCAGGATCTGGAGTTGTGGTTTTGTGACCTGTCCCAGGCTGTTTTTCGGGCCACAGTGATTTTGCTGTGGTGTGCAAAGCTATTCTATTTCACACATTTCGAAGAGGAAAATCGTCTTTCAGAATTATTCTAAGGGAAGGGATTTGCCATTCCCCCAGGGTCTGTACCACAGATTTACTGTCTTGCTGAACTTGGTTTACGCATTTGTAGCAATTCTTTTTCTTTTTCTTCTCGAACTGCATATTTTTTTTTTTTCCAGTGCCTGAAGCTAGCTTGCTAATTACTTTTCCATCTATTCCAAGCAAAATATAGACTAAACCAGAAAATTTTGTAAAGGTCATATTGAACCCCATTCTGACGGAAATGAGGCTCTTGCAGTAAAAATAGTTCTAGATGCCAGGTGGCACTGAAGGCTATCAGAGTAGCCTGTCACATTTGAAAGCTGGAAATCTTGCTTAGGTCAGGAATGAAAATCAATTAATATTTTTAGCCTATCCCTTAGTGACTGTCTGTCCATATATCATAAAAATAACACAGTTTGGCAAAATTGCTCACTTCTTTCCAAGACTGGCAAAAAAGGGAGCTAGGAAGTTGAGATTAGCCTGCAGTGCTGGCAGCTGCCTGAGAAACTCATACATGGGCATTTTTCCATAATCTGCATCGTTTCAGAGGGTGATATTTGTGGTGGTTATACAACACTCATCACAATGTACAAATACAAGAGAAAGATCATAGGGTATCCCCTAAACTAGATACTGCTTTATGTTACAAACTTTTTTTTCTGGTTGCTCTTCCTTTTCTTACCTGATTTTTGAGGCAGAAGTTTTCCAAGACGAAGCTTTTCATGCTGGGCATCTGCTTCAGACTGAACTCAGCTCAGATCAAGGCCAGGTTGGATGGGGGTCTGAGAAATCTGGTCTAGTGGAAGGTGTCCCTGACCACAGCAGAGGGTGGAACTGGATGATATCTTAAAGCCCCTTTCCTGCCCAAATTCTATGATTCTGTTAAACCAGGTGAATATTCAGTCTCTTGGTACCAGGTCTGTATCAACAGGGTAGCTTTGCACAAGTACTGCTTTTCCATCTGGGAAGAAGTGTTCCCCAAAAAGAGGTTTCACAGGTGTCTTCTCCTTGCTAGGACAGATAAAAAGAGCAGGACTAGCTCTAGCTCTAGCCAGTTGAGAGAAGTGAATAAAAAAAGCCAAAGATTATTGTTTGATATTTATTCCTTCATCCTCTGAAGGTGGAGCAGGAATGAGCAAGATGAACAAACTACTGTTCTTGTTGCTGCAGGGATCTCAGTGGACCCTGCTGCTCCTTGAGTCCTCCGTACTCCCAAGAACTAGAGTCAAAACACAGGAGAATTGTGAAAAAAGAGCACCTTTTTGGGGGGGGACACAACGTTTTGGAAGTGTTCAAGGAACCACTGGATGTGGCACTCAGTGATCTGACAAG
The DNA here is from genome assembly GCA_013399195.1 of Dicrurus megarhynchus. NCBI lineage: Eukaryota > Metazoa > Chordata > Aves > Passeriformes > Dicruridae > Dicrurus > Dicrurus megarhynchus. Next base: position 658,418 of record VXAD01047015.1, on the reverse strand, counting down.
GAGGGGATTGGTCACAGGTTGGACTCGATGCTCTTGGAGGTTTTTTCCAACCTCACTGCATCTGGGATTCTGTGAAAAGTCTAAACATGATAGAGAAGAGTTGACAAAAATCCTCTCCTGCTAGAAAGGAGAGATTTTTGTCTGAGAAGTGCTGAAAACCAAGATGAGAAAATCATGGGGAAAGAAGCTGACAGGCAAAAAAATGGGATTAATGAGTTGATCATGGGCACAGAGGGAGTGGGTCTGAAGACAGGCATGCACAGAGAAAGGCAGCAGCGGTATGATCTGCATGGGGTTGGCTGCTGTTGCAAGGGTTGTTTCCTTCACACAGACTTTTCATTTCTGACTCCCTCTTCCAGAGCACCCGTGCCCTCCTCCTCTGTCCTTTGTTCTTGTGCTAGCACTGCACAGCTCTGTGTGGAGCTACATCAGCTGTTCCAGCTGAAAGTGCCTCATCCATAATGCAATTTCCCTGATGGAGTCAGTGTTCACTTGGTTCAGCTCCTTGATCTGTCTTGCCATGCAGTGGCATGCGTGCTCCCAGTAGGGTGGGGAATTTGGTGGGAATGTGTGTTGAAAGTTAGAGTGAAGAAGAAAAAATTGTCATCTCTGGTGAGATACTGGGATTAAATTTCACTAAAGATTCCCATCCAGTCGTTAGATATATGGAAAGTGAAATAAAAAGAAGCAAATACTAATGAAAGCAAACCAAACAGGATAAGTGGTTCCTTGAGGATTTAGAAGCAGGTTAACAAGTCTGATGAGAAGGACTCTAATCAAAAAATAGCATCACAAAGAGGCGAACTGTATGCTTACTTTGGGTTTAAATAGTCTTATGACCGTCTTCAAAGCACTGGATTGACTGTGAAAACATAAAGAGTACTGAGGAAGGAATTTCATTCCTTTACAGTGCAAATTTGAGTGGTTTTTAGTTGCCAAGGCTTTGTATTGCAAATCAATTCAGGAGGCACAAAACATATTGAGTAATGACCCATTTGTGAAACAACTGGTCCAGTACAACGGTAGTACAAGATAGCAAAGGTAAAGAGCATAAAATAACTGTGCATTTAAAGATGCTAAGCATATTTTTCATGGATAACCATCCAGACCTTCCCATGCAGACATTTTAACCCAAACAGCATTCATTATTGTAAGGTTTGAGTGGTGGAATACGTGTTGTGAGTGCCTGTTTTGGCACACGCACACCCACTGGCACTTGTGCATTTGACACGGAATTGCGCCAGCGCTGTTTGTTCTGTAGCCTTATTTTTGGGCAGCAGCTCAGCAACAGAATGGGTAGATGTCACCCCATCCTGATTTCCTCTTCAACAGGTAACAGTCCAATTTAGCTCAGTCTTTGCTGTCAAAGAGAAGAAACACTTGAGGAGGATGAGTCTTCCCAGTTAGTCAGATATTTAAGATAAGGACAGCAGTTATTCCTGTGTTTTCTCTATGTGTGGATGCAGTGTGCGTGTACAGGAGTGTGTTTGGTTAATGTCAATCAGGAATAAACTCTGAATTTAATAAATCCCTTTTTCTGGTTTCCATAAGAAGGACCACAAGTGAATCTCGAATTTGGTGTCTATACACATATGAGTATACACACATTTATCACTCGTCGCCTGAGGTTTCCAGGAGCTCATCTTTTGTAAAGCTGTTGATTTCTTATTTTTATATTTTTTTGTTAATTTTATTATTTTATGGTATCTCTTTCCACAATATGTATTTAACATATTAAATGGTCTGTGCTTCAAGGTTTTCAGCCTAAAAAAATCTAGATCCATTCATAACTGTACTGATTCAAGATACTGAAGATTGGGGTGCAAATAATTCTAGTTATATTAAATAAACAAGAGTGGCTGTGATGAGGCTTCCTGAAATATAATGATTTTCAGGTGAAGCTGTACACTCTTCTTCCTGACTATTTCAACATAAGATTTGTAGATTCTCAGCAAAGTTAACAAGTGTGAGTCCTAAAAGTAGTGAGTCCTGACTGTAGAGCTCCAGTGTTATGTTTGAAAAAGGTACCGGGAAAGGCTTAAATTGGAAACATAATAAAATGAATAAATAAAGAAACAGTAGAAAAAATAATCTGGTTAGAAAGAAATGGAAAGGCTTAAGTATTGAAAGCTGTCCAGTTGTTGGGTGCAAATAAAGAAGAGAAGGAAAAGAAGCAAACCCAAATATTTTAGTATTAAAACCAATAATGAATTGCCACTGTCAGTTATTATTATTAATACTCCCCTTGCTATGATATTAAACAGCAGGATGAATGGGAAATATATTATAATATATGCAATATTTGCATAATCTCTACATTTTTTAAGTGTACGAAACACCCAGGGAAAACCTTTTTGATATGTTCAGTCATGCACCTTGTGTGTCTGTTGTCCTAGGATCTTTTTTTGTCATTTCATATCTCTTTAAATTAATTTTTTTTTTTTTTTTTTAATCAATAGCTCTTGTTCAGTAAGAAACAAGAAAATGAACAAAAGTCTACTCTGATTTTTGAGGGCGGGGGGAAAGAAGTGTTAATTCTTACAACCTCACCCTTTCAGTAGTCCATATTTAATTATATCTGAGTGTTAAAGAACCTAAGCTTAAGCAGATTGGATGGCTGCTAAAGAAAGCACAGAGGAAGCGCCAAGGAAAGCTCTCTGGCAGGTGACAAAGTAGAGAGATTGTGGCTGAACTGAGAGAATTTGGTACTTCCGTTAAATCCAGCCTCCTTTGGGGCTGATTGCACAATCAGGGAAAGATGTGACATTTAGGATCGTTTCCTGAGGTAGGTTCATGGGTGGCAGGAAGGCTGTGAGAAGGAAAGGTTTGCAACACATTTCATTGAACTGGTAGGTAAAATGGACAAACATCAGACAAGTGATTGTTTCTTCATGTCTGATCTCCCACAAACACCTCCCAAGTTAAAAAAAAAAAACAATCCCTGCTATCCCAAAGTCTCTTGGCTCTGACTTCCATCAATACTGTTTGCCATAAGGGATCAGGTGGTTGGATTCCTAGAATAGTTGTACCTTGTATTTTGAGATCTTTAAGTCTGTCACAGTTTCAACAGAGAAAAAATAATGTTGAAGGAAGATTTGGCATTATTACTATTTTAACAAACATTGACTTGTTGTTTGTCATTAATATTGAGAGAGACTAAACAGCTCTCTTTAAATTGTGTCACTGAAACAACAGGTAAAAGTCAGATGTATTTCTTATCATAAAGAGAATATAAATTGCTTAAGGGGCATGGAAATATCAAGCAAAGGCTTGAATGAGTTTACTCAGACAGGACCATGGGGATTTCTGCACGTATACAGCTACTTCTTAGATGATTTCTTGCAATAACAAATATGTACCCCTTCATTCACATCATTTTTACTCATGTACTTTATACATGGTAACGACTGTTTGTAAGAGCCAAGACCTTCCTGTTTTCTTTTGTCTTAGAAATGGAATGGATTCTTTTTTATTGTACATTATTTTGAAGTTTTATTACTGCAATTAAAATGCACTTTGCTTTTTTCTACTTGAAATCTTTTAGATAAACTGTGCTTTACCTCAGACCATAAATGCCCACTATTAGGCTTCAGGAAAGAATGACATGTGGCATTCAGCTGCCTATCTGTTGTCTAATCATATCTTTACATTTGTAGTAGTTTAAAAAAATTATTTTGGAAACAATTTGGAAAATTACATTTGTATTTTTTTCTTTTCTTTTTTTTCCATTTATATAAAACTGTTGTCTTTCAGTAGTCTTCCTTACAAATAAATGCCATGTGGCTTCAAAACAAAATCGTGGCTAAAACATTTACATAAGATCCACCGTACTGTAAAGTAATAAAATGCCAAATGAAAATTATCAGAGTGACTGAAGATAAGTAAAAGGCTAAAAGATTTCACAGTCCAGTTCTTATTCAAGACACATCCTCTGCCGGCTGCCATGGGAGTTGTGGCTGTATGACAACTGTTGGGATAAAAATAACAATTATGAAATTGTAATATGCTCCAATTATGAACAAAATTGTAATTTTAATTGTAACACACTACCACGAATGCCCAGTTGTCTCTTAGTGAAATAATGTGAAATCTACTTTTATATGCTTCAAAAGTTATTTGTGTCAAATAACCTGAGAAATGCCTTGGAATTCCTGAAGTTTTGTTAAAATGGCTACAACAGCTACAATGAAGAAGCCACAGCCCAAGAACAAAAAGGTCTGGGTAGAGATTTATATATTCAATTTGCCTGCAGCGCCATATTTTAACATTGACTTGCAAAGCATGCATTAACACTCTACAGTAATATTACAAGTCAGTGTTACAGTTATTCATGAATTTCATTAGTTTCGACTTTTCGACTATATTTCGTCATGTTCAAACTGCAGAACAGTTTATTTATTAATATACACTAAGGGAAAGAGTGAGAGTATTTCAATATCTTTCCATGGTGACCAAAAATATCTCAATTTTCTTTTTTTTAAGCCTCCTTAATGACAAAATGTTTCTACTATTTTTTAATTCTTTTTTCTCTGCAAAACAATAATGCTGGGCATTTTTTTTGAAACAAAACACAAATCAAAAATCCTGCCAGACGTGTGCTCTGCTCTAACCTCCCATGAGCAGGGGCAGGGATAGAACGTGTAAGGCAATGTACTTCTCATCGAGCCTTGTTTCCATCTCAACTCTTGCTCACAGATTACAGGCAATACAGTATAATGTCCTATGAAATTCCAAATAAGATTTTTGCCCCAAACTGTTTAAGTCATGCAGTTGGATGTGTCTGCTGAGCTACCCATGACACAGCTGAGGGTGGCCACCAGGGAAAACTGTGTGGCTCTTCTGCCAAAAGAGTTTTGCTTTTTATATCTTTTTCATATATTTGTAGCTCTTTATTGTATAATTCTATAGTTTCTTAGTTGACTCCAGTACTTTTCCTACCCTGTTAGACAAACAAATTCCTGGAATCCTGTTCCAGTCTTGCTTCTTCAGCGAACCAAGGCCATTCTTCCACTTTCACATGCATTTAGACATAATCAATGTTGGCCAAAAAGCAAGGGGGGAGGCTTCAGTAGGAGGCTGAACCAAGAGGGGAATTACTTCATTAAATGTACTTCTAACTGGGGATTCTTGTCAATTAAGCTAATTTGATAAACTGATAAAAGTGCCGAAGCCCTGTATCACGTGTGCATTCCTCCATGAGTGCGCCTGGAGGACCTGCAATAAACAGTAACATCTTTTTATCACCTTAATCTTGTTTGGCTCTTGATTTTAGGAGCTGTAAGGCAGCTCCAGTGGAAGTCTGCCATGCCATTCCCTAAAGTAATAAATTAGTTCCCTGGGGAGTGCAGCAGTTCAAGCCCCAGCCACTGACGGAAAAATTTACCTGGGCTGAGAACTCTACTTGAACTTGTTGTTATAGCAAACTATTACATTGTGTGTAATAACACAAGCAGGAATTTTAAGTTAAAGCATTTTTTTAATCAGAAAATACCAATCTGCAGTATTGCTGTGCAGGATTTACTACCATTACCCACCAAAATAAGTCAGTACTTCACCCAGGTGCAACTGACTTCATGTGAACCACGTTAATCACGAGCAATTAACTTGTATTTCTGCTGTGGATGTAGCTGGTGCAAAGGAAGCACATTTCCAGTGATCCTGCTGTGTATCTTCCAAGCTGAAGGCTCGTGACTGGAAACATGGGTTGTGATTTTAAACTGGGATGTTCAATCAGTGTGTGGGTTTCTGGGTTGACAAAAAACTATGTGGAACAGGAGTGGGAGATGAGGAGAAAAAAGAGAAGAATGGTCTAGCTGGGAAACGAGAAAAAGTTGGAGAATAGAGACAGTATCTGGAATTCAAAAGGATTTAGGGTTTTTTTACATGGAAATACAAGAGTTTGATGACAGCTTGGGAAAAAAAATTGGAAGAGGAAAGGATATATTTCCTCTGTCCTACATCCTCGGGGAAATAAACTACTGGAGTGTAACTCTTCTCTATTTCCCTTGGTTTCTGCTGTGGACAACTTTATGCTAGTTTGGACTATATATATTTCACATTTAGTGATTCTCTTTCATCACTTTTTAATAATATTTCATGTCCTAAGGATAACCACCCTCTGAGGTTCTCTTCTGCTCTTTCTGTGTCATTAATGCAACACTAGTAATTAGGACCTGACTCATACAAATATGAATAGCCTAAGTTTAGGCTGTGACATTTTTTAGTTCCCACTGGAATCCTCAGCAAGAGGACTAACTGGATTTATTCTATTTGCTGTTATAATTAAGGTTCACATAATCTTTGCAGGTTTTTTTTTTTTATTTTCCAGTTATAGCGGAACACAGAGAAAAAGGATGAGAAGTCCTGATCATTGGCAGTTTAAAGGGCAGGGAAACAATAAAAAATGACATATTCATATATGATGGCAAGAATTACGGTGATAAAAATAACACTGTTGCACAGAAATCCCAATTGCAATTGAGGTTCTGCATTAGGTACCAACTATATATAGTTTCTTTATTGCTGGGTCTGTTTGACTTAAGCCATTGTCAATGCAGTAAAGACAGACATGGATTTGTTCCAACCATGTAGAAAATGGATTTGGAGAGTTTATTTTAATGCAGAATCTGTAGACATTAGCGTTGTCAGGACTGCACTTTTGAACTAAATCTTCCAGACATCACAACTGAAATCTAATCTAATATTTCTCCCAATGTTTTAACATTAAAAATTCAAGTCTGCAGTCCTTCAGCAAAGTTTTTACAAAACAATTTTCTGTGTTTGCAGAGGGTGTTTTTTTTTTCTTTTTGATGTAAAACAGAATCAACTGAAAAATAAATTTGGAAAATATTTCTAATGTAAGTTGGAAAATTAATCTGATTTTAGCGATGATACAAGTAAATCACAAAGGGAGTGTAGCAACCAAGATGCTACAGAAAGAGAGTCAGAAAGAGTGACAGAAGTCGGTGGCAGACAAAGGATCATGGAGAAAAATAGCAATGATGCTGCCTGAGTGGAAAGTTAGAGGAGGGGAAGGAAAAGGCCTTGAAAATGTATTTTCTGTAAACTGAGCAGGTGTTCTCTGGGAAGATAAAATCCTCCTGTGAAAGGTGATGCAGAGATGCGGAACAGCTCTCACACTGACACTTGCTAAGGAGGTTCATGAGCGAGAGAATGGGGGAGAATACTGTGGGCATTATTCAGAAACATATTTAGGTGGCAAAGGGTACAAAGAGGTGGAAAACAGCACTGAAAATTGGCAAAGAAAGTTCTTAGGCTAGGAAGCTGAGGAACATGAAGAGAAATAATGGAAGAGATCTTGGGGAAAAGATCTTGTAGTGCATTGAACACTTTCCCCAGCTTTTAGAGTATTTTCAAGTCTCACCGTCTGTAAAATCACTACAGTGCCTGCTACACTCACCATGCCTCAAATTTGGGTACAATTTGCCATCAAAGGCTTGGGTGAGAAGTTTAAGACTCTTAAGGAAAGGCATTGTACAGCCATCAAGTATAAATTGCATCTTTTCAGAAAATATTCTAGCTATTCAGCTTAAAAGAGGTTGGGAGATGGCTGGACAATCAGGTTAAATTTCTTCCCTGTAGAAGAATTCTACAGAATGGAATTGGAGAGAAATGTGCAGAAATGACCCAAAAGCATTTTGCACTCAGGGGGTGAACTTTATCCTTTGCTGCATCCAGATGGAGACACCTTGATCATTATAATCAGCATGCTCCATTTGCTGCATTAAAAACAAGATAAATATTTAATCACAGTGCAATTAAGTCTGGATCTCTGCCATTAGTTTATAATGAATGTATAGGCAGATAGAAACTAATACACTACTAATTCACTTATAAGCCAGGCTGAACAGATTCTTTTTGATTTTTTTTCTCCCCAAAGCTGGTATTTTGAGAATGTTCATGAGATGACAGTGTATGTCATCTAATTACTTCTTCTGCTTTCATGCATTAGCTGGAATAACATGCAGCAATCAGTTATTGTTATCAAAATTCCACATAAACTGTGAATGATGTTCTGCAGTGCCTATTTTCAGCTTAAAATAACCAAAGAAAAAACAAGGTGTAGGTCAATATGTATTTGTTGATGCAAGGTACATTTGTATCCTAACAGTAAAATAGAACCACCAAATACAGCAAATACAAAAAGGATTTTTTTTTGAAGGGTAGGAAGGACTTATTGTGGTTTGGTTTATTTCCTTTTATTTTTATTTTAAAAATATTTGAGTATGCTGGGAAAGAAAGAATTTCTTGTTACACTTCAGAAGGTTTGAAGGAAGAGTTAGTTCAAAATGCATCCAACTTATCCTGATCATCATCTTTAACTGATGATCATCAGTTTGTCATGATGCAGCAGTATAACTGGAGTTGGGCCATGAAATGTTTAGATGTTTGTGTATATTTTTAACTTTCATTAATTTATTTTGCTTTATTACAGAATTACTTTTAAGTGACAGAAAAAAGAAAAAGAGTTTTTGAGTAAGAATACGCAAATACTAGACTACAAAACATTAGTTCTTTACTGTTGATGCTTCATGCTTTAGTGGCAGAATGAGCATGTTGTCTAGAAGACATTTTTCATGATTGCAGTGCCTTCAGAAGGTCAAGAGTACATCTGCTGGGAACGTACTCCTCTAATGTCCCCAAAACCATGCACCTCAAGGCAGGCAGCTGGGGGCATTCAAAACCAGCCTCTGTGCCGGGTAGAGTCATCATAATAACATTGAATTAACAGCCAAAGTAGTAAATGTGAGGAAGATCAGAGACCCTCAAAAGCTTTTGTTATTTTCCTGACCTTTTTGTGCAATAAAGCAGTTTTCTCTCAGAACCTGTAGGGACAATCCTGATGAAATTGAATGCTCGTCTGTGTGTCTCTGCGGAAAGTGGTCTCTTTTGAATAGGATTAGGTTATACTTTGAATTTGTGTCTGCTGAAGGGTGAATTCTGCCACCTCACATTTGAAGGGGCAGACCTTTCAAAAACCCATGTTGAGTTTTTAAAAGGGTGATGAGGAAAGAAAAAGGTCAGTATACTTCTGGAAAAAAGGCGGTCTATCAACTCGCATATAATGGTGGTATAATTTTCAGCTGTGTGAAGAAAACAAACACGTCAGTTAGAAAATCATGTCAAATATAAAGACTCGGAAATTAAGCCCATCACAAATATTTGTAAAATATCTAGTGCAGATTTTTGCTTATTTCCATGGTTTGTCCTCAGGTTGCAGGAACTGCTGAGCAGAGGCAGTGGAGTGTTGGATTACCTGGACACTGAGCCTAATTCAGTGTGATAATCCTTAACTTCCTCACCATGAGCTTGTGCCATTCTGCTAGTTCCTGCAGCAAGGAGGCTGATTCTTGCCTTCCCATAAAGTTCAAATAAATTGTTTGTGACACTGTCTTCCTTTGCACATAGGAGTTCCTGCTAAATGACCTCTGTCACCGCCTTTTTTTGAAGTCTGTTCTTTGGCAGAGGAAGCACCTAAAGTACCATGTATGATCCAAACACAGAGGAAAAATTCAAATTACTGGTGTTAAAACTGTGTGAGACACCTCTGATGAAAATTTCAATCTATCAGGAGGGAAAAGCCTTATTTGACGTTCTTGTAAAGCCAAGAGGAACTTAATAAAAGCTAATGCCACAAAGGCATGCAGCTGGAGAGTACTTTTCTTTAAAATGAAAAACAAACTGATTGGATACCTTTTGTTAGTTTGATGATAGCTCCCAACATTTGTTTTGATGGGATTTGCAGTTTATTATATCATCAGAATAACATTATCTATCAATCCTACTTCAGTAATACTCCACAGAATAAATGAAGCAATTAGCTTTGTATTTTCGCCTTGATGTATATCAAGGTCAATATCTAATTTAGTATTCTTCATTAAAGTCATATTATTTCTACATTAAGAGAAAATGGATTGATGCCATCAAAATTGTTAATGTTTTTATTTCATTTTCCTTAACTTTACTTGCAAAAAATTGGGTTATTTTGCATGTCTCACTCCGCTGGAGTATACATTTTTTCTTTATCTTCTCCTTACGTTTTTCATATTTGTCTCTTAATCTCGATTTAGTAAGAAAAGGTGGGATTTGATTTTTGGTCACCTTTCTGTTTTACCACACTTTTGACTTTGGGGAATCCAACTGTATCCATTAGCTGGCTGATGCTAATTTCTTGTTTAATGACATCCCCTGTAATTTTTGAATGTCTTTCCCACCAAAGCATCAGCAGATTTTATATCTGGCAAAATAAATGCTTATGCTGTGTTTTAGAGGCTGTCACTGAACTGGTTTCCTTGCTTTCCTGGCTTTATCTGCTATAGACAAAATGATGGTTTCTCTCAAACACACATTTTCCACTGCAGTATTGCATGATACAAGATTTTATTATTAAATTTTTGGTGACTCTACTTGTTAAAGTAGAAAACAGAAAACATGGTTCTGCCTTGAGCCCCTTTGCAACTGTGCTGAGGATGCATTTGTTTGATTCATACATTTATAAAGTCTCAGAGGTTTTAGTAAGAACATCTAAAATTTAAAACCTACTATGCTTTAACTTAACTTTCAATATTTTTTCAAAAACAGCATGGGATTTCAATTGAATAACAGAATGATGTATTTTGGACTATACTTATTGTGTTGGCTAATACCCCTGGAACTGAACAAAGAAGGACTCAAAAGAGCAGCAAAGTGAATAGATCTATTACTTTGAGTGCACAATTAATCTTGCTGACATTATTTTATACGAACATGGATAAAAATGCCTGGAAACCATACCATTGAATTCCTCTGCTCATTAATATTGATCAAATGTTGTTGTTCTCTTTGTGTTGGAAGCCACTTAAAGATTACCTGTAAAAGTATTACAGCACTATTGATTTGAAAAAAAACAATCCCTGAAGTCCACTGTTTTTGAAAATTAGCTGACATATTTGGTTTGTTCTTTTGTTGGTTTGTTTTGTTTTGTTTTTTTTCTTGGGTTTTTTTGGTTAGTTTTGGCCTTTTTTTTTTTTTTTAAGTAAAAAAAGGATATTTTTGAACTTGCTGCTATAGATCTGAGTAACAGACCTTATTAATCAGACTGTCATGGAATTAATTATCCAGAATCCAATACCATGTTGTTTGAAAGCCCACACATCCCTATGGAAGTCGGCTGGGACCTCTCATCCTCTGGAATCTGTGCCCAGATCTTACACATTACACTTTTGGTGCTTCAGTGGAATAACAGCACAGGATTAGGCCCCAGAACCTTCAAGACACTCAAATATGCAGAAATTGCATCAGGGGTCCTGTAGACTCAGTTAAAATAAATAAATAAATGCATGATAAGCAAATAAATTAAAAAGAATCAAATGTTTGGATGTTCATGCAATTTAAATAACCTCAAGACGTGTGAATTCAAAGTCTGGTCCTTTGTGGAATTAGGAGAAGCAATGGTAGGGTGACACAGACTGAAATGAATTTTCAGTCATTCATTCATTTAGAATGCAGGGTTAGTCTAACCCATGTCTTTGTCAATAAATAAATGTTAACTAGTCAAAACTAGGTGATTGTTGTTTTTCAATTTCAGAATAATTAACGAGGAGGTTTTGTTGCTCTAAAAATCATTTTTGAACTCCCAGTTTCTATGAACAACAAAAGTAAACAAAAATACCCAAAGCAAAATACTCAACATTTGTCTAGAAAACAGTGATATTATTTTGTCCATAACTACCATAATCAGGAAAAAAATGTTCATGTTGTTGGTGTGGGGTTTTTTTTTCCAGAAGAAAGGCTTCATGGAAGAAAAACATTAGTTAGAAATACTGTCATGCACCAGTATATTTATCACTATGCACCTCAGATGACCTTTTAAGCCTTTGCAGTTTGGACTGATCTGAGAAAATGCAAAATATAAAGATAATCAATGAAAGTAGGCCGAACGTGTGCTTAACAAGCCATACAGAGAAAGCAGAAAGCAAAATGAGAAAGTAATTATTAAAAGATTTATTGTTCTTGGAAGATTAGAGATCTGCTTGCACAGAAACAATTAACAAACAAGGCTGCCTGCAGGTACTCCCCAAACTGCAGCACTATGATAGAGGCTTGGAAAAAAATACACAGTTCATATTTATTGGGAGGCTAAAAGTGCAAATTATTAGACAGGTTTCTTCCCAAATTATTACGAAGGAGAAATATGATGCACAGAAGCAGTACTACTTGAAAGACACAAGTCTTCCTAGAGTTGAGAATGTAGTGTAGCTTTACTTTTAAAGTGTAATACAGAATGCAGGTGGGAAAAGGCAAAACAGGCAGCAGCCATTCTCCTTGTTTTCATCTTCACGATTTTTGCCCCTTTTTTGCTACTAATTCCATTTGGAATAATCCGCAATGGTTTCATGTCCATTGTTTTTTTAGTTCAGTGAGACATACCCCATGTTTAACGATGTACACAAGCAAAGCCTATGCAGGGCTGTGTCTTGGAACAGGCTGACGACAAAAGTAGTAATAGAAATGTGCACCTGCGTGGCTTCTCAAACTGCAATAGCCACATGGGCAGCAATAACTGGGGAATGTCTTCTGACAGCCTCATCATTCAGTTAATTTTTGTGCTTTGCAAATTAATATTTGCTGGGAGAGCTTGGTTTTCACTAATGTGATGTCTGGATGAATGGTGCTGCTGTGAGAATCTGTCAAACCTGGGCTTGTAATTGAAAACACAAACAGGCAGATGCTCAGAAACACTAAACTTGCAGCTCTCTCAAGTCTAAATCATTGAACTCATTCATTTGTTGGTCCAACAAGGTGACTTGTCAGGTCATAGCAACCCCCTGCAGCTCCAGGCTGGGGCAGAGGGGCAGGAAAGCTGGGAAAGGCCCTGGGGGTGCTGGTGACAGCAGCTGGACACGAGCCCAGGGGTGCCCGGCGGGGCAAGAGGCCGATGGCCACTGGTCTGTCCCAGCCGTGGCGTGGCAGCAGGAGCAGGGCAGTGACCGTCCCTGTGCTGGCCCTGCTCAGGGACCGCCTCAGATCCTGGGCACAGCTCTGGGCCCCTCATGGCAAGAGAGACCTGGAGGGGCTGGAGCGTGTCCAGGGCAGGGAACGGAGCTGGGAAGGGGCTGGAGCCCCAGGAGCGGCTGAGGGAGCTGGGAAAGGGGCTCAGCCTGGAGAAAAGGAGGCTCAGGGGGGACCTTGTGGCTCTGCACAACTCCCTGACAGGAGGGGGCAGCCGGGGGGGTCGGGCTCTGCTGCCAGGGAACAGGGACAGGAGGAGAGGGAACGGCCTCAGGCTGGGCCAGGGCAGGCTCAGGGTGGACAGCAGCAGGAATTTCCCCATGGAAAGGGTGCTCAGGCCTTGGCAGGGGCTGCCCAGGGAGGTTTGGAGTGCCCATCCCTGGAGGTGTCCAAGGAAGGGCTGGAGGTGGCACTCAGTGCTCTGGGCTGGGGACAAGGTGGGCATTGGGTACAGGTTGGACCTGATGGCCTTGGTGGTCTTTTCCAACCTCAGGGATTCTGGGATTCTGAAATTCCCAGTCCCGATGGTCAGTAAATTATGCTTTTCTCTTTTGTTTGTTTTAGGTTTTTTTCAAATGCAATTTGAAGTGAGTGAATGATTATGACATTGCATTTCAACAAGCAGCAATCATCGTTTTTCTGGGTACATGACAAAGGTTGCAAATAACATATATATATTGAATTTAAAAATATTTTCAAAGACAAACTTGCATATGGGGGCTTTCTAAACAATGTTTGGCATTTCTTTAAAATGAGATTGGGAAAAAAAAATCATCAAAATGAAGTTTTCTTCTGGTAGGAGTCATGTTGTGGGTAGTATTAGTAAGATAATAAAATGTAAGTAGCTCTTTTACAGTGCTGTTAAATGAGTAAACTCTAGACCTCATGTCAAATGGTTTTGTATTTAAAATTTTAGTATTTAAAATTTTAGTCATTACAATCCTAACAGATCTCTGTGCTGAAATTTTATGCATCCTAGCATGTGGTGTGTTGGGGAAAAGGAAAATTCAGGCAGAAGAGCTTTTTGAAACCCTTCTTGAAGTGGATATGCTACAGAGGCACTGAGTGGAAAAGGAAGAGTTGGTTTGGTAGCTGCTAACTGCTGGCCCAGATGCTCACATTTCAGAAAGTCACCCGGAGCCATAGCAAAGATCTCCTCAGCCTGCTAACTTGACATGTAGGAATCATTCAGGGACATTGTACATGTCACTCTGTGCATGATAGGCATGTTTGATTAATACCTATTTCCTCAGTGGTGTAAAAGCTAGAATGCCTGTTATCTTTAACAGGAGAGCAAGATTTAGCTTCACTGTCTCCTGTCTTCTCTCACATTAAAAAATAATGCTGTGATTAATGAGTAGTGACATGCTTCATATTTTTTTCTTGTTCATAAAAATCCGTGCTAGCAAGTTATCTGAAGTAAGTGAAGGGTGTATTTTACTGAGTTAGTGGAAAATAAAGGCCTGCGTGAGGCATTTTATTTCTTTAATGAATGCTTATAAATGACTGAAATTATTATGGCTGTTATTGTGGATATGTACATACTTCTCTCTCTTTTTTTTTTCCCCTTCTCTCAGGACCCTGCCTTCCTAATCCATGTCATAATGGTGGGATGTGTGAAATTAGTGAAGCGTACAGAGGCGACACATTCATAGGATATGTTTGTAAATGTCCACAGGGATTTAATGGGATTCACTGCCAGCACAGTAAGTTCCACGTGGTAAATTTTATTGTATTTATAAATAGGAGCCTTTTTATTGCCTGCACTGTTGAGGATTAATATCATCTGGTTTTCTGAAGTATATCAGACTTTGGTCTTTATATTATGTGCAAGCTAATACCACTGAATGCTGCTGCTGCTGCTTTCAGAAAATGACCTGACTACCAACCCACTGGACACAACAGTGCATGATTTGCTATGCATGTTTCAGACCATGGCAAGGACAAGGTAAACACATTTTGCATCGATTTAATGCAAAAATGTATTTGAAATAGGGGGGTTGCCTTCTTATCTCAGTAGTGTTTGTGGGTTTGCTTTGATTTGTGCTAAAAAAAAGGGAAAGAATAACTGAAATTTGTGAATAAATATGTCTTCTAGATCTTTCTTTACCTATGTCTTTATAAATAGTGAAGAAATGTTTTGAAACACAGTATCTAAGTTCAAGGGCAGAACCCTCCAGACTTACACCAGATGCAAAAATGTACTTTAAATACATTTAAATACAGATGTATTTTAAACCCTGTTTAAAGTACATTTTCTGGATCTCTTTCTGATCATTATCATTTATTTGGAGAGTATTTCCTATTTTCAGGTCAAATTGGGAACAGCGAGTCAGTATCCTTGTCTTAGAGTATGTAGTTAGAGAACTGACTCAACCATGCAGGAAAAGAAAATTTGGTGTGCTGGACTTGACTGGAACAGAATTACATGTCTTCACAGTAGCTGGTGTGAGCCTATGTTCTGAATCTGTGCTGGAACCATCATTGATAATTCAGGGACGTTTTAGTTACTGCTGGGTAGTGCTTACACAGAGTCAGGAACTTTGCTGCTTCTCACACCACCCCACCAGCACTCAAAACCAATTAGTGAGGGGTGCTCATCTGCTGGTGACTGAGCAGGTTGTGTGCTAACCTACGAATATAATCTGCATTGTCTGTCACTTAAATAGTAGCTGGGTTTTTTTCACACGCAAAGCTCATTTAAAACAAGTGCTTGCCTGAGGAGAAGCTCACAAGAGACATTTTGTGGTTTCTATTTTGTGCACGAATGCTTCTCAAACCAAGGGCAGCACGGGTCTTAAAATCTTACCCTGTTGATGCACTTGGAAGCCAGTTGTTACTCAGAAGGTAAAAAACTCAAGTAAAAAGTCAAGAACCCAGTTCCACTCACACGTAAAAATTAGTTCAGTCATTCAGATCAGAGTGAATAAGCACTGAATCCAGCCTACCTGAATTAATTGCTCCATTTAGATGCTTGTCTGTAATTTGAAGTGTCAGGGACCAGCACAGTCCAGCTCAGCTAACAACTTCATGTCAGTAATGTCCCTCAAACACTCCGCGGAAAGCGCCTCCAAAGACATGGAATATGGATATGCAATTTCGTTAACTTTGGTCACACTCTCAGCTAATTGCGTAGGTAACGTGGGCAATTCCACTGACTTAATCCTGTGAAATTTACACCCACCTCCTCCACTGGGAGCACAGAGATGAGTGGTTGATGTCCAGCCACGCAGATGAGCTCATGTGAAAACACCCTCACATGGACTCAGGGATGCTCCATCACGGGACCAGTCACGTGGCACACAACACTTCTTCCATCAAATATCAAGGAGGTGACCTTTGTTAAAGAAGTAAATAATACCACGGGTTTTCATCAAGCAAAACACATTGCTGAGCATGAGCTGCCTGTGAAATACCATCTTTTGTCACCTAATTAATGAGCAAAGAACATACAGCTGGTGCATGACGGAGTGATTCATGAGAGTTGTTAGCTGGGTCCACAGCAACCCTTTAAAAATATTGAGGTATGTAGCTGTTAGCTAATGATCCTGATAATAAGAAAAGTGGGTTTGTATCACTTCAGAACAAGGTAAAGGTCTCACACTGCTGGCCCAGGCTCACTAAGGGTTGACCCCAACCCCAGAAGGCAGCTGAAGTGATTTGAGAGAAGACAAGCTTATGTGAACAGTTACTCTTCAGGGGAGAATGAAATTCAGTCCTTTTCAGATAATCTGATTTGAGATGGGATGATAAATCAGATACCCTATCCAGGTGTTGAAAGGGTCTCTGGGGATGGGAGCTGTGAGAGGCAGCCACAGAGCTCTCTGCAGTCAGGGAGGACTGTGGGACTTTGAGTGGTGGAGTTAATTTAACACTTTTATACAATATCACCTTAGCTCGATTCACAGTGTTCCTTTGAAATGAATTCCTCTGCTTCATGAAGTTTAGCAATTCAATTCTGAACTCACTGTAAATCAAGTAAGAAGTCTGTTGAATTCATCATAAAGAGATAAATTAAAATGACCTCACTGCAAGGCACATCTCTTCTTCTACACTGTCAAGAATTCCAAAAACCACGTTATGGTTCTCCTACACAAAGTTTTTTATCTTGGATTTCTTTTATGTCTAATATTCTGTTGCCAAATCAATTAAGCCAGGTGATTGATTTTGCAGCCAAGATACATTCTCAAAGCTGGTATTTTATCATTCACATCAACAAACACCCTGACAGTATTTCTGAGATTTGTTGACCTTTTACCCATGTAAATAATTAATATCTAAACTATAAAAGAGATCATTAGCAGTTTTACTGACTGTATATTCTCGATTTATTGCAATGCTGACATTAATTGGCTGTGGTTGTCTTTAAAGATTCTGATTACCCAGTGGCAAAAAAAAGGAAACAATTTCCCATCTCAAAGCTCATAAAATAACCAAAAACAGGAAGGTCTGCCTCAGGTAGAGACGTGGACGGGTTTTGTGTTGAAACCCATGGACAATTTATTCTTTAAATATTCCTCCATTATTTATGAGGCATTTATTTATCTGATTGGAATGAAGGTTCATCTCAAGGGCCCTCCTGTAGCCACACTGGGAGAGCTGAGGGTGTTCACTTTGAGAAGAGAAGGCTCCAGGGAGACCTCAGAACCCTTTCCTGTGCCTGAAGGGGCTCCAAGAGAGCTGGAGAAGCCCCCCATGTCTGGGGGGTTGGAACTAGATGAACTTTAAAGTCCCTTAAAACCCAAGCCAGTCTGTGATTCTGTATTAAAACAGCCTAAAACAAGTCAAAATACATGGAAATACCCCAAAAACTGAAATGGACAGCTTTTACACAAAAAGAAAAAAAGAAACAGAAAGAAAAAAAAAAAAAGGAAACGATTAAAAAAAAAAAAAAAATCCAGAACTTTGAGAGACATATACTGTATGCATTATGGTGATTATCAGGTAGAGACTGCTTACTGGAAAAAGCAGGAAATTGAGGCATTAGTCACAATATATATTACTGGCTGCCACTCAACTAGCTGAAATGACAGAGATCCAACCAGGAAAATTCACGTTTGAAGCAATAAAGGGTTCAGATTTAAGGGTTTGATTTGCATGTGGGTTTATATTCTGAGGATCATTAACTCTGCCAGACATAACTGAAATCCTTGCACTCCAAGAATAAGGGTTATTAATCAAACACATTTAATAACTTAGGCAAGCCCTTCCCAGGGTTTTACTGAGTTCTCTGCTTTCTTCCTCCACATCATGGATGGCCTGTGATATTCACATCTGCTACAAAAATATGTTGGGAAACCGTACAGGTGAGGCCGTGTGGCAGAGCAGATTTCCATTGTACCTTGAGGCACCATCCCAGCTATCCATGGGACAGTGGCTTTTTCCTGTGGTGCCACAGCTGGAAATGCCAGTGGCCGCAGGTTGCTGGCCAGCTGACGTGATGCATAATCTCTACCAGAAAAATTCCAGTACAGAATCATGGAATCTCCTGAGCTGGAAGGGACCCACAGGAATTATCAAATCCCACTCCAGGCCCTGCACAGACACCCCCAAATCCCACCCTGGGCATCCCTGGGAGTGGTGTCCAAAGGCTCCTGGAGCTCTGGCAGCCTTGGGGCCGTGCCCGTTCCCTGGGGAGCCTGGACAGTGCCCGGCACCCTCTGGGGGTGATGCCTTAGATTTTAACTTTCATATTTTTCAAATCCTGCACTGCCTAGTGTGTAGCTCTGAAGTTTCTTGTAGCGTGTTCACTTCTGCTCTCTCATGCTAAGTAGACATAACAAAGCCTCTCCAGGCCTGCTCCCCAAGGACACTCAGACCGTCCTAGGCCCAAAAAGTGTAAACCAAAAGGCCTCTAAAGGGGGGTAAGCTGAGGGTAAATTACATCATTAAACTGAAGCTTTAATTGGAGAATTAACCCTGATATGCAAAAGAACCAAAGCTATAAAAGTGTGAGGAATTCATGGCCTGGGGTCCATCTTGGGGTCCATCTGGGCAGTGGCCTCTGGCTCCCCAGGGGTACTTTTGAAGGCCTTTCAAATAAATACCAACCTTTATTCCCTTATTTTGTCTAGTCTCTGTTTCTAGCAGGCCTCTTAAGGCATCAGGAGAAGAACCTTTTCCTAAATACGACCTAAACCTCCCCTGACACAGCTCCAGCTGTCCCCTGGTCCTGTCACTGTCACAGGGAGCAGAGATCAGAGCTGCCCTTCCTCTTCCTCTCAGGAGGCAGCTGTGGCTGCGATGTCTCCCCTCAATCTCCTCCAGCTGAACGCACCAAGTGCCCTCAGCCACTCCTCATGCAGCCCCTCCACACCATTTACCATCCTCACTGCCCTCCTTTGGACCCTCTGTAATAGTTTAATGTCATTTTTACTCTGTGAGGCCCAGAACTGCACACAGTGTTCCAGGTGAGGCCTCCCCAGCCCGGGGCAGAGCAGGACAATCCCTCCCCGGCCCGGCCGGCCATGCTGGGCCCGGTGCCCCCAGGACAGGGATGTCCCTCCTGGCTCCAGGGCACTGCTGGCTCAATTCCAAGGCTGGCCACTGACCAGGACCCCCAGGAGGTCCCTTCCCAGCCTCTCATTCCCTAGCCTGTCTGTACATCCAGGGTTACCCCATCCCAGCTGCAGAATCACAGTGACTTCTCCAGCTACCAGGAAGAAATTATTGTGGGGAGGGTACAGAATGTGACCTGGATTTCATGTGTTACAACGAGTGAATGCTCTTGTTAAACCATTCCTGGCTGCAGCTGGGTGGTAGGGCACTCCAGAAACCATTCCCCATGGATGGTTTTCATGCAGCTGCCTTGTTTCGAAGACTAATACCCATTGTTTCCTTGCACAAATGCAGGTTGCTCCAAGCCAGCCGTCCCAAGAGCCAAGTGGGCAAATTTAATGTAACACTGTGCATGCAGTTGTATTACACCAGAGTTTCATCCCTTGCTCCCCCTGACACACACAAACTATGGTTTCTCCTTTGGAGAAAAATATCTGTTTGGGGTGTTCTAAACTTAAACCAGGTGTTCCTTTTTATTCTGAGGGGGAGAGGGTTGTTAATTTTCATCAAAATTAGCTCTGTGAGTAGTTTTAACAAATTATACTATCAACAAGATATTTAATGATGTAGCAATAAACTGTATAGTACAGTAGACAGTTACATGTGTAAGTATGTCCTTGTACCTCTAAGAATTGTGGAGCTGAAGTCTGAAAACTATTCCTGTGCTTGACCAGTGGCTTAGATAAGAAAGGAAAGAAGTAGGATGTATCCTTGTTCATTTTTGAAACCTCTAGACTTTAACTTAATTAAAACATTAGAGAAAGTGGGTAATTTGAAAGACATCTAAGAGAGATCACCAGTAAAGGGTATAAAAGCAAAGAGCCGCTGAAGGTTGTTGGAAGAAAAGTCAGTAAAATGTTCCCAAAATATGAGCTGTGTGAGCGGGGTGAAGGAAGTGGCAGAACCAACAGGTGGGGGAGCACACGGTGGTTTTGGCCCATTCACAGACATCCAGGGAAACTTGTATGAGTACTTCCTGGAAAAAGGAAACGCCCTGATGAGGTGAGAAATGATGGGTTTGTCAGTTGAAAACAGAGAAATTTTTGCTGATGGCTCCTCTTACTTGTAAGGTTGGACAACAGTGATAGCAATTTTGGGGCAGTTGGAAGGAGGTGTTTCTTTTCCTTGAAGTCCAAATAAATTGGTTAAAGCAGTAAGTGACTGAGCTGAGGCTTGCCCCCTACATGAAGATTTTATTTGATTCAGTAAAAGCCAGAGATTGCCTTGAAGTCCCAGGCAGGAAGTATAATATCCCCACCAATTTTGTTTCACTCTTAGAATTTGCTTGTATAGCATTGTTTATTCTTTTTATTCATACACACTTTAAATAGCTTTTTTTTCCTTGTTGAATTACTGATCTTAACAATGTCCTCATACATAGCACTGAGTTTCAAAGTCTAATTTCGCTGTATATTGAAAAAGAAAAAAATCCTTTTTCAATTTCAAACCTGCTGTCTTTCAGCATCTTTAAATGTTTCATTCTTTGTCTATTATAAGACTGGAAGAAAAGCAGATTTTGAATGCCTTCTGTATGCCACTTGTTATTTTGCAGACATTTGTTATGTGCCCTCTCACTTTTCCTGTGCAACCACTTAAAGTCATTGCTTCTTCTGTGCAATGTGATGTTTTTTCTTGTACTTTTAAATTGTTTCTCAGTGGCCTTCTCAAAACCTTTTTTGTGCAGTGGTGTATTTTACTGCAACAGTGACCTATCCTAAGAGAAAGCAGTATGGTTTATTTGTCAGAAGATCCTTACAACACTTTCTAGAACACTTTCTAGATTCTTTATGCAGCATTTTGTGGTTTAGTTTCCTTCTGATTTTTTTTTTTCCCTGTTTTAACCAGAATTGGATATGGAGCTGAGGCTTTTCTTAAGCAGCCCTTGGTGACGGCAAAGTTTCTTTCATAAGATGTCATAGTGGGAGGAAATAGATCTTCCTGATTGCTTTGGGGTTTTATGGCAATATTGAACAGAGGGGTTGGGTTCCTTCCAACCTCTGCACTGACTGAATTACATAATGAATGGTGCTTTTAAGAAGATGTGTGTTTCTATGATGTAAAAGTCACTTAGGTTGTCAATAGCCATTATAAACTTTTTTTGTTGGCGGGTAAATCTGTCTTCCCCTAATTAGTGTCTTTCTTAAGGATTAGTTTGGTTTTGTTTTTTGGTTTTTTGTTTTGTTTTTTTTTGTAGTGGAAATAAATTAATGTTCCAAAAATGCAGGAATTGCTCTTTGACCGCAAAAAAGTTTGAATTTGTTCACGTTCTATATTAAAAAAGATAGCATATGGAGATATTTTAAACAAGTTTCTTTCTCTTTATATTTGAATTAATAATAAAAAATAGTGAATGAAAAGAGTTCACTCTAAATTCAAGAGTAGTTATCCCATTGTAACATCTACAACATACATTCCTCTTTTTATTACGAAAGAAATGTAATAAACTGAGGGTGCACTGAGTCCTAGGGAAGAGAAGAGTTGATGAACCACAGTAGAGAGATGTATTCTTTGAGGAAGAGCACATGAAAACTTTGGCTGGACAAAGCATCTATTTCCTTTTTTTTTTTTTCACTTTTTGTGCCCATTTTGGTAAACACAGCAACTCATAAGTCACTTTCAGCCACTATGATAGTTTAGGATGAACACAGCCACCTGAAGTCTTAAAAGAACTCTTTTCAGTCTTTGTTGCACCAGCAGGTTTCTTACAGATACACCAGCAAATTCCTGTGAGGAAAATAATGAAGATAAACAAAATCTTGAAATGATATCTGACTGTTTAATGAAATAACACTTATCCATTAGAATTTTGTCACACAGGGGTGTGATCTGATCCATCCATATAGGAAGCAGCTCTTAGGGAAAAAAAAAAAAAATGTGTTTGGTAATTCAGATATTTTTCTTGGTTTTATTGTTCTGCTCCTGTATGAAATACTGTGCTCAGCCAGTATGTGTAGGTGTGTCAGGGATGCAGAATTAGTTTGTGTTAGGAACTCATGCTGGCGCATGGCTCTGCAGTTCCCTATTAATGTATAAAATACAGGTATTGCTCGTCAAACTAGCTGAAAGTTTTGAGTGTGGCTTTATTGTTTGGAAATTGAACAATTTACATGGAAATTTTTCTGAAAAATGAAAGAAGGAAAACAAACTTTGACGTCAGGGCTTGTTATTATACTACAGACCCAATGAGAGGTTTGAAGAAACCAAAGAAGCTCTTAGAAGGAAGGTCCAGGAGTGCATTCAGTAGTCCAGCTACCCTTTTGAAGTTATAAGCAGTATTTTTTTGTGTGGATACACTTTTGAGAACAAGCATTGTACAGAGGGAGAGAAGGATATTGCATCAGACTCATTATCTGTGTAAGCAAAACTTGAAAAATCAGTACGTGTGCTTCAAGCTCAGTATGATGATAAAATGGTCTAAAGGCAGAAACCAGTCTGCATTACAAATTAATCCCTTCGTATTCATAAAATATCTCAAGCAAAACCCATGATGCTGTCACATATGAATACCCAGGATATTCACGTAGTTTGCATTTATTCTGCTGTCTCAAATAACATAAAATTATTTCTGTAGCTGAGTGTTTTAATTTGAGTCAAGAGTGTATCTTTAAAGAAAATCTCTTGATCATCTCTGCTTACCACGCTTTGCTTCGTGTGACAGCAGGCTGAGAGCACAAGAGCTGGATCCCTTGGAAATTAAAATAATCCAAAAGAAAATAGTCCAGCAGTCTAAAATTCCTAGGATTTGACATAAGGACACATAGGACTTGGCTTAAAACATTCCAACGGGTAAATGGAAATTCAGTCCACCCAACAGACAAAATATCCCTGAGACCTGTGTAGGGATGTGAAGATGTGTTTTCCGTTCTAATGGTTTCATTCTGCACCTACAATTCTGTAAGACCATGCTGTGCAGACATAACATGTCTGTACCAATGTTTTCCTCAAATTACACTGAGAACAGTTAGCAGAATCTTGTCTATTTTCATTTTCTTATGCTGAACAACTGATGTCAGAGGATGAATAGTGGCTTTCTGTCAGTCATTCTTTAGTTTGAAATTTGTTTAGTCCTCTGGTGTGGTGGTGTGATTCTGCCAAAAATAATGATGCCCATTTTTTACTGAAAATTTATCCCTGTCAGACTTCTGTTTGAATCAGATCACCAGGATTGTCTGAAAATGCACAAACTAACTGCAATAAGGGATTTTCAGGGGGATCAGGTCATGGATTGTGGCCAGTGCTAGGTCCTAGGGAAGCGAGGAGACAAGAACATCCAGAGGGACATGAATGGCATTAATTGTGGATGCCCCCTTCCTAGAAATGTTCAAGGCCAGGTTGGACAGGGTTTGGAGCGACCTGGAATAGTGGAAGGTGTCCCTGCCCATGGCAGGGGTTTGGAATGTGATGTTCTTTAAGATCCCTTCCATCCCAAACCATTCTGGGATTCTATAAATTTCTAAATTTCCAATAAATTCAGTTCAGGAATTACATTCAGGAATTGCCAAGTCACAACAAAACATTAGCAGTGAATTGACGTTCCCTGGTCCAGATGTGTATGCATTGCACCATAAAAGAGTATTTAAATTCTTATTTACCTGCAAATAAAAGGTAAGCCTTGTAATCTTGTCAGATCTCATTTTGCCCTCCCCACAGGTCAGTCAGTAAGGTGGCATCTGGCTCTGAAAATGTATTCTGTGTGATCCTTTCACATACCTAGCAGAGCTGTTTACGCATACAGTCATTACTCTAATGTAGTTTTTTACAGTTTTCTTAAAAGCAATATTCTTTTCCACACCAGCATTGTTAGAGAGAAATTAATCTGCTCCCTTCTCATCCTATTTTCTTTGTCACTTAATATTTAAGAGAACTTCAGAATAATGCTACAGAAGACATACACCGAAATTAGGAAATGAGTTTAAGGTGAAAGAGCCTTTGCCCAGATTTAAAATTAGGAGTTTACAATGCTTATTTCTGATTTCATTATGCCAGTACTCCTAACAGAGAGAGAACCTCCTCCCATTTCTCAGCAAAAGTTGAGAATTTTACAGGAATTTTAGCACCCACACTCCTAGGTACAGATTTTGTGTATAGACTGGAAGAAAATTCCTTAGCTGCTAGATATGGTTATGGAAAATGCAAGAACCTGTTTGGATAGGTCTGATTTGATGTGATCATCAAGCAAAGGTGGCGTTTCCTGGGTCAGCTGCCATAAATGCCAGCTCCAGTTCTAAGAGATGTTTTTAGTGCAGGGCATAACACCTTCTCTGAGTCAGGAAAACCAACCAGGGTGCAGGTACCCTGAGACAGTAGAGCTGTCAGGAAGGTGGAGACAAAAGCCATGGCAATAAATGTTTTTCTTTCTGAACTACACAGTCCTTGGTGATGTGGTGGAACTGGTGGATATTTTGTGGGAAGGCAGATGTAGTCTTCCTTGTCACCTTTGCAGAGGAGGCAAGGAAATTACCACAGTCTAAAAGGCAGAATTGGTGATAAGTGTTTCCTTCCTTGGTGACATTGACCAACCTGAGGTTGGTCATTAAATACAAGATCCATTAGCAGTAAAACATGCATATATTTATGAGCAACTAAGAGCCTGCATTTGAAAATTATCAGCAGAGAGTAGAAATTACCTCTATGTAGCACGTATATGTGCACTTACGCAAGTCCCTCAGACAACTTTATTTGATTGTTTAAATGAGATTCTATAGTTTGACTATAAATGAATACACTTCACCCTGTGTATATCACATTAAGACACGTGAAAAAAATACAGTCATCTGACTGTCATTTTAGAACATCCATCTTTGTGTCTTCCAGGACTTGTTTGTCCAATGACATTTTTTACAATGTGTGCCATAGCCATGCCCACGTAAAAACAACATAACCTTACCCTCACTCTATTCTGAAATGCATAAACAACCGCATTTTAAAGAGACACAGTTATTTTGGAAGGTATGAAGGAAAATAATGTTAATTTACTGATTTGGGTTCAAACCCATTGTAAAAATAATTTAGACTTGTTGCCACATGCCCACCTACACTCTTTTAGCATATCATCTATTTGGTCTAATTCTGCATAATTTAAGTTACTCCTGAAGATGAGATTTTTGGAGCATTGCTTGTAGTGAAAAATGTTTCACCAGTTGGTTCACTTTTTAATAAGATTTTTTTTTTCCTCAACTACAGTTTAAATGATTTGTCAAATGCTTGTTATATAAATAGCCAATTATTTTAATAAGGTTCATTGGAAACGCTAGGAATAGTTGCCCCGAAGATGTACTTCTACAGTGCAAAATTAAATGGTAAGTTACTTAATGGGACAAAGGTTTTCATGCCAGTATTCATTAAAAGTAATTAAAAATGAAAAATATGCTTCAATACATATTAAAACTTTTAAAGTACCAACTCCTTTAAAACTAATAAGGAACATCCTGGCTAGGCTATTGCAAAATCACATTAGATTAAAATTACCTCAGATGAAAAGCCATTAAATAGGCATTTAAACAGGTAAATAGAAGATCAGAAAATACTGACTAGTCTAGTCCTGGAAGTATGACTCCACAGAGAACATTGTAATAACTTTTCAGTGTCTATAAGGAAAAGATAAGTATTTTGCAAAGCAGAGAGTAGGTACCTATACAGAGTATAATTTCACTGCCTGATCTATTTTATGAGAGTTTTCAAAAATGAAATAGGGATGAAAAAGTATCTAAAAATACCAAAAAAATCTTGTGAACACCGTAAGATATATAACTATTGTGGCAAAGATTCTTGTAGAGCCCTATCTTATTTAAAGTCCTGTGAAGCAGACAATTGAAAGTGAAAAAGTATTCTTCAAAATACTTAGTTGTGACTTTTTCCTGATTTTTTTTTAATTATTACTTTTCTGGTATTCTACATTTAATCCTAGCATTCTGAAACCTGTGGTTACAATTACTACTGTATGGAAATGGAGTCACTTCAAAACTTTAATTTTTTCTTTAAGTGAGGGTAGCAGAGGGGAAGTTCCACTATAGAACACAAAAAGGTAAGAATATGCTATAGATAATAAATTTGTCTTAAACTGGATCTATAAATACATGCCACTACTCATTTCACTGATAGTATAACAGAATAACTATAGCTAGAATATTGAACAGATGTGTAAATTATAGGTGGAAAAGATGACAAATTAACTAGTGGAGAAAGAAATTAATCATCATAAAAAATGCTGGTTTGTCCAAATTAAAGATTTTACTTACCACATCAAATTTAAGAAGGTATCAATTAAAATAAAACTTAAAAATAGTTTTTACTTTTCAGCTTCTCAGAGCCTGGATTTGTTACAAATCATAGTGGAGAGAATCATGCTAAATGTTCCAATTTTTCTTGAAACAAGTTGACCTAGATGTATTTTAGTATCTATAGGATGGCAAACAACACTGGATTGTTACCAGGTGGCATGAAATATTTTCCTTTTTTTATGTTTCAAGAAGGCTAATTACAGAAGTATACTGAAAAATGTGTAAATTAGAATTTCTAAAGAAGCCTAGGAGGAGATAAAATTGCTTTGAAAAAAGAATGTGAGAATACTTAAGAGGTCATTTCTGAAGGAATTTTTGACAGGAACAATTGAATTTTGCCCAAAATTGTTTTCGTTATGTGTTTGGTTGTTAAAGTGTATTACTGGTTACAAGGGTGTCTCAAACATTCATGCATCATCAATCAATATAGTCCACATAATAGTTTTATTTCCGTGGCTTACTTGTTTAGAAGGCTTCTTTTGAGTCTATAATACTATTTTAGTAACTCTCTTACCTGACTTCTTGTCTTCCAAAAGAGTCACAGAATGGTTTGGGTTGGAAGGGACCTTAAAGCCCATCCAGTGCCACCCCTGCCGTGGCAGGGACACCTTCCACTGTCCCAGGCTGCTCCCAGCCCCAGTGTCCAGCCTGGCCTTGGGCACTGCCAGGGATCCAGGGGCAGCCCCAGCTGCTCTGGGCACCCTGTGCCAGGGCCTGCCCACCCTCCCAGGGAACAATTCCTGCCCAAGATCCCATCCATCCCTGCCCTCTGGCACTGGGAAGCCATTCCCTGGGTCCTGTCCCTCCAGCCCTTGGCAATTGTCTCTCTCCATCTTTCCTGCAGCTCCTTCAGGCCCTGCAAGGCCACACTGAGCTCACCCCAGAGCTTCTCCTCTCCGGGCTGAACACCCCCAGCTCTCCCAGCCTTTCCTGCCAGCAGAGCTGCTCCATCCCTCTGCTCATCCTGGTGCCTCCCCTGGCCTGGCTGCAGCAGCTTCCTGTTCTGGGCCCCAGGGCTGGGTAATTTTGTGTAAAATAATTGTACTGAAGATTTCAGGAAGAATTCTAACAGACAGACCTGTGGTGGATAATCCTAGAGAACATTTAGCACAGTATCTTGTACCAAATACTCACAGGAGGAGGAAAACTTTACGTGGAATTATGAGAGCAAGGGTAATGCAAAGTTTAGCCTCTAAGGGTGCGGAGCAAGAGGTTTGTTCTTTTTTTGTCTCAAGTGTAAAGCTGTTTTCTTCTCTTTTTGAAGATCAGATAATAAGGATATCTGAACAGTGAATCCCTTCAGCATGATATAACACTTGAAGTTTCCTGCAGTTCTTTTGGCCGAGTGTTTTTAGAGCCTTCTGTGGACAGGAAACTGGCTTTGAAAAAGCAATCAAGCCTCTGAATTCTAACAGATGCCTGTCCTGTGTTGAACGTGAATACACCCAGTTCAGATTTAATAACATGTACTAAATTCCAGTATTTCATGAGAATGTGCCACAGTTCTCCTTAAATGTTCCACACCAGGGTTGAGCCAGTCATGTGCTAGTGCTTGTTTTTGTATAATCCTAATTAAATCAAGGATCAGTTATAGCTGAAGTTACAGCTTATTTGTTTACATAAATTACAGACAAACATATTTTCAGAAACATGTTGGAGACTTTCTTAAACCTCTAATTAAGATTATTAAAGTAAATTATTATCATGTTAATTATTTATATTTT
Organism: Dicrurus megarhynchus; assembly: GCA_013399195.1. Classification (NCBI taxonomy): domain Eukaryota; kingdom Metazoa; phylum Chordata; class Aves; order Passeriformes; family Dicruridae; genus Dicrurus; species Dicrurus megarhynchus. Next base: position 629,845 of record VXAD01047015.1, on the reverse strand, counting down.
CTGTATCTTTTAGTAAAAAACTGAAGGTTATCCACTTGTACTTTTTCTGATGCTTTGTCATCCTGTTTAAACACATTTATTTACTTATTCATTTATTACCTTTTTAGGAGAGAAAACAAAACCAACAAGTTAACCTAATTTAGGAGATCTTTAGAGTTTAGGCTTGTTTTTATAAACCATATGAATATGAGGAAGAATGCTTTGATTTGGGGATTTTTTGGTAAATATTTTAACAAAAATGTCCTACTCTTAAAGAAGATGTGTCTTTCTATAAGTGAATTGCTGCAATCCTTCAGATTTTATCATATCACTGAGTAGCTAACTGTTAAAATAATTTTATTAAATTTTAGTTTCTCATGAGTCAGATTATTTACCAAATAAAACGAGTATGATTTTATTCTTTTCCATGGATATTTGCCATTTAGTGTTCCATAAAAATATTTGAGCAAGTTGGTGCAAATAATAAAAGAGTATGTAATCTGAGTTTCATGACATTAGGAAATTAATAATGAAAAGTTTGACTATCTGAAAGCTCAAGCTTAAACAATAACAGGATATTACAAAACTCTGCAAGAAAGATCACACATTTTTTGTGTGATCTTGCTGATATAGTACTTCTTCGTAGAATTAAATAATTCAGGATCAATACACAATAAAGAAAAAACACCTAGAATGCATTTTAAAAATCTATCAAGAACTATCAAGCAACTACAAGAATAGCTTAGACTAAACATCAAAGATAATTATTCCACATTACCTGTTTGCCCACATTATGCCATACCAGTTTCCAAATGTAAACATATTCGAACACATTGTCAGTTATCTACAACTTTTATTTTGAAGTAGAACTGGGTGGGGAAGTATTTCTGGTTTTCTTTAAAAATATTAAAATATGGGGCACAGGAGAGAGTGTCAAGTTACTCAAATTGTCAGTTGATCTTTATCCAGTGTATGGCTGTGGGTCTTCACAGAAGGCAATTGTGAAACCGAGGTTATACCTAGGTGATTTTTTGTTCCTAAATGGTACTAAATTGTATCCTAAATTGATTTATTGTGGGGAAAAATATATTTACAATGTCAGTAAATGATAAGTGGATTACGTTAAATCAGTTCTCCCAATAAAGGCCAGTGAAGAACTCTTGAACATAAATGCTGTGTCTGTGATAGGCCAGCCACTTTATCACGATAGAAGACTGATTCAAAACATGGCTTGGATTTGAGATGAGCAGACTGAGTGCGATCCAGAAGCCAAAACGAGGACAAAACCAAAGGATAAGGAAAGAATGTTCTGGTCGGCAGGAGGGAGCCTCAGGACGCCTGCATGGCAAAAGGCAGTCCTGGACCAGAAACAAGGGTTCAGGTGGCAGGAACCAGGAATTTGGGCTGTGTAAAGAACAAGCAGGCAGGGGACAGGAACAAAACGCTGGTGTGAACTCGCAGCCAAAACACAGGATGTGTTGGCAAAAAAAAATGGAGTTAAATTGAGCTTATTGGTCCCTTCTCCAGATAAAGTCAGGTTTATAGCAAGTAGCTTGCTGAAGGACTCGAATGGCTTTAAGCAAGAGTTAATTTTTTTATTATAGTAGCTATGTAATTTAAATACCCATTTCATGGGGGGGGTGATTTTTCAAGAAAATGCATGTGACTATATTTAACAGGTAAAACCCAAAATGAGGGCTAGGTATTTTTAATTATATTACACTTGCAAGTAATAGTTTTTATCATGTTTTATTAGATACTTAGAGGATTAAATAAGTATATTTACATATATATATATACAAAATCCATCAAATGAAGTCAAAAGCACGGAAGTCTGCCCCTTGATGGTTCTCCAAGTCACTATGTAGAAAGTTCTCTATTACTTTTCTACTTTCTGATAGTATAGGTTTGTTCCAGGCTGCACCAAGACTGTGCTTCAAACAGAAGTGTGTTTAATAGCTTCCTGGTTATGGATTGATCTTAGGAGATAGGAAATTTAAATTTAATCATCTGCAGCATAAAAAGAAACCTTAGCGTAGCCTTTACTTCCTAATCGACTCTCTCAGCCCTTCAAGCTATTTCATTCAAGGAACAATCTATTTTCAGAAAATGGTCAGTTTCCCTGTTCCCTGCATCACCTTCAATTTCAGAATGCCTCTTCAGTAGAGAAGTCTTGGGAGGCTGGGCATGGGGGTGGCCATTTGGGGTATTTTGGGTTGGGGTTTTTGGGGTGGTTTCGTTTGGGGTTTTCTTTTGGTTTGAGTTGGGTTAGGTTTTTTTTTGTTCTTATTTGCTTTTTTTGTTTGTTGGGTTTTGGGCTTTGTAGTTCCTCTAGGTTTTCTTATTTAATTTTCTTTATTGTTGTTTGTTTGTTGGTTTTTTTATCTAACCTGGCCACTATCTAGAAACCCAGACTTTCCCTCTGCCTTTTGATGAGTCCTTTTCACTCAGTGTTTATCAGTTTTGCCAGGTCCCTCAGTGAGGGACAGCAGCACCTAGTTCTCTGTATTTTATTTGGTGCAAAACACAGGAATCCGCCTCAAAGCTAAGACCTAACCTTACTTGAAAAATCATGAGCAACCCGCAGTGATTTTACTGTGCATTATTAATTTACATTAAAATAAAGCCCTCTATCCTTCTTCTGTAGATATGTTTTGTTTTCAGTGAAGAAAGAGAACCTGATAACAGAAGGAGAGTTTTCTGTATGAGCCTTTATTGCCTTAAGAGCAACTACTCAAGCAACTCTGGCATTTTAAAATTTCTGGTGAAATTTACTTCTTGTCATGATAATATGACAAAGTTTATGTTTTTCAGAAGGATGGAACACACCAGCTGGTGTAAAGTGTGGTATCAGAATTGGCATATCTGGAAATTTGAACATAATCTCACCACAATTTGTAGGGACCACCCTTAATTAAATATTCTACATCTGCACTTTCAATCAAATGAAATAATAACAGGAAAATACATAATTCTGTAGAAATTATTATTTAACACATGTTAAAGAATGTTCTTTATTCTTTTACTCAGTTTAGTTGAATTCTTTTCAACTAAACACGTCAGACCTGATGCAATGAACAATCTTTCCTCATTCGTCAAATATGACATATTTGCTTGAACTGATGGGAGTCAAGGTTCTGAAATTACTGGGAAAAATCATTGTAGGAGCCAAGTAACAAAGATAATAATTAACAACTTCCATCCTTCTGCTCTGATCATTGTTGATTGCTCCATGGGGATGGAATATGAGGATTGCTTTAAAAGGGTGTGGTGCTTCAAGTTCAGTTTATTTTCTCCATCACCACACAGACAATATGAAATATTCTGGAAAGCTGTGCATTTTCTCTTACATATTTCAACAGGAATGGCAAGTTAGGAAAAAAAATAATCTTGAGAAGGTATTCTCAAGATATTTCTGTCTTTACACAGAAAAGCTTTTAAGAGGATAAATTACCACCTGCATCTCACCAAGTGAGGGATAGTTCATATGTTCACTTAATGTTTTTTAGTTCACAGTGATGTTGATTTTTTTTTCCCCCCACAAATGTGTTGGCCTGTATTAAAATGATGAATAACCTGATAAAATTGTAAGGTTAATGGGCTTTGCGTAAAAAGGCAAATAGGGAGCTGAAGAGTCTTGTTAAATTTTATAAATACATATAAAGAATTTAATTTAAAACTGAGCAGGTCTGTTCTTTGGTCATTTCCCTTGGCAGGTTTTATTTCTTACACTCTAAGCTGTTACTCTGCTTCTTCATCTTTAATAGAAAAAATTCAGCTTACTCTAAAGTTTTATTATGCCAGTATGTGATATCTTTATAAGCAAGAAATAATAAAACATGAGGGGTTAAAAAGAAGCCCAGAGATCCATTGCCATCATTAATTTTAGTATAAAAATCTGAAATTTTCCTGGTTCAAACTGTTGAAACTGGCCTTCATGTTTAGCTGGAAGTCTGTCTGCATTTCTGTTCACAGCAATGGGAAGATTGTCCTATTCACTGTATTAAAACACTGAGTTTTTGAACACAGATCCCTGGTAAATGAAAAAAACAATCAAGTTGAAAGTATAAAAGTTACATAGTCAAAGTACCAAATATCAAGCAGCTTAGCTGACAGAACTGAATTCTGCTTCTTCTGCACAAAACCATTTTGCATAAGACTTAGACATTTTTGTAGCATTTTCTTTACTTTGTGTAAGCCAGCACAAAAACAAAAAAAAAAATTGCATTTTGAGGACAGAAGCAGATTCAACACAACAACAAGGAGCATGACTTCAACCCCCAGGGCATTTTGCCCACCAGTGAATTCCCATATTATCTACCATGTCATCTACCATATTTACCTCATTCTCTACCCTGTTTAAAATGTTTCACTGCAGAGGTGCAGCCCTTTTGGACAACGACGTAGAAATTCTGTTCAACATTTCTACTCCATGCAGAATAAATATAAATGTGGAGACTGAGAATTTTAATTTCGGTGCAAGATTGCCCTCCCCCTGGCTATTTATTGGTGGCTGAAAAATTCTGCATCACGTTTGAGAAAAGGAATCTGGTATCACACTTTAAGGTTACTACATTGGAAACCGCAGGGGAGTTTTATTCTTGCAGTGCTTGACAAAGTGCACTGGAAAAGAGGAATTCAAGTGAAATTACCCACCTTTTCTGTCTTTTGAATTTAATGAAATTTGCTGGCTTCTAGATTGAGTTATTAGTCTCAATTTGCCCACTAACTCATGCACAGGAAGGGAATTTTTTAGATGGTTAAACAACCTTGTCAATTAGATGTTTAATGAATTAAGATGAACTGAGACACATCCTTAACTGGCATCTGTTGGTAAAGAAGTTGCTACATTTCATGAAGTTTCAAGGATCACTACTTGTTACTCCATTAGAACTACTTCAATTTGGTTTTTTTGAGGCCAAACTGCAACTTTTGGCCCTGATAGCCTCTGGAAGTTACAGTGGAAGTCCTTGAGCAAATCTTTAAATTATACTGTATGATGGGACATAATAAAACTTTTCTCTTTTTCTCTTTTTTTTTTTCAGTTCTTTTAAACATGTGTTTATTGCTTTTACCATTTCTCTGCTAATTCTGGCATCATCTTGTGTGCTTCCTGCAGATGTGAATGAATGTGAAGCTGAACCCTGCAAGAATGGTGGAATCTGTACAGATCTTGTTGCCAACTATTCCTGCGAATGTCCAGGTGAATTTATGGGAAGGAACTGCCAACAGAGTAAGTACAGCATGGTTTTAAAACTTGATTTTTTAATACAAAAAATTTATTCTGGCTGGGGTTTTATCTCACCAAATATCCTGCCTGCAACACTAACTGTTATGAGATATCAACAAGTGCAGGAACAGGGCAAAAATATCTGTTATTTGCTCTGACATGTCTCTAGCCCCTGAAATTTGGACCAGTGGTTTGTGGGGAAGTCATTAATAAAATTAATAGTCAGTAATGGACCTGTCCTGGGAACAACCTCACAGGATTTTTACAATAACATTGACTATGGATAAAGGTGACCATAAAAAACCATAAAAGTTTGATTCCTGAAGTTGCTACTACAGAGGAGCTCTTCATGTATGATAGACTAGGTAATCTTGGAGACCAAAAATAATAAAAATAGAATAAACTGCTTTGGCACAAAATGCAATATACCTTAACAGTCATATATTAGAGGCTCCTGGGTTTAAAACAATGTCAAGATGAAAGCCTGTGTTTTTTAGTCAAACACAAGATGCTAAAATTACGATATTGTGGAAGAAGCTAATTTAGTTCCATGATATAATACCTTGAAAAGAAACAGGAATGTATTTGACAATTAACATTAGTAGTGTTAGGTATTACATTCAAAATACCTGAAATACTGGGCTAATCCACATTAAAGAAAGGCAGTTTCTAGTGCAAGGAAAATCCTACTCTGTGTGGGAAAAAAAAAGGTGTTACAAGTTGAATACTAAATAAATGAAACCGTAACAAAGCTGAAAAATAAGATTCTTTTTCCTGAATTTACATTGTGGATGTATGGGGGAGAATAGAGAGGAAAACAGGATGGACAAATCACCACAAATATATTTTTGAAGTAGCTTCAGTGAATTTCCCTGATTAATACACCACAAAAAAAAAAAAAAAAAAAAAAAAAAAAAAAAAAAAAAAATTGAGGCACCCAGTATAATGTGTATGTATTTCTAGAGAGAAATAAAAGATTAAGATTTTCTTTGAGGAATTCATAGGTTTCTATGGCTACCTGAAAGTATTTATAAAAAAACCCCTATCTTTTAAAGCGTTTTTCAAAATTTGCTGGTGAAGCAATTCATGCATTTCCTTATTAGGTGCAATTGAATTGCCATTTGGAAGTCTACCAGGAATCTCATCCATCTCTTTAGAGTTTATCCTGTCTGTATTTTGGCTGCATCATGAACATTGCTCAGATAATAGATCAAATAAACCCAATCTCCTGTTTTGCTGGAAATGGGTTAGTCAGAGCTATTATTTAAGTGATCATTGCATTTTCTGAACCATCATCTGTTATTTTGTATTCCTTTTACGCTTTTAATAGGTGCATATGTAGGGATATGCAAAAATAAGTTCATGTGTCAAGTTGTATATCTTATATATTAAACTGAATTAGGTTTTATGCATGTGTATATAGGGCATAGATATACATAATTCTATTTTTGAGAGCATATAACAGAAAGTATATATGTACAAAAAAATTGAAATTTTCCAGTTTATTGAAATAGTTAAAGAACTCCTCTGCTGAATTGCAAAGTATGTTACCCACACTCTATGTTTCTGGTTCTTATTTTGGAAGATTCATACTGACATAAATATAAATATATATAGCTTACCATCTCTATAATTCTGCACTACACCATTTTCTATAGCTGGGCTTGTAAATAGCCTTTTTTTTTTTTTCCATTAGAAGTTTGGTTATGTCATCACACTTAATTACGTAATTACAAGTAGTTATTACACATTCTAATTACACCATCAAAGTTTTACACATATTTACAGTAATCATATAATTAAATACTGTTATGCTAATTATGTAAATTACTGACTGCTGTCTCAGAATTACCTCACAAAGCTCAAAGATTCCTGAGTCACATCACAGAATATGTAAAATATCCCAGATCTAGAATAAAAAAAAGCAAAAGTGCACCGTGCAAGCTGCTTTCCCATGATGCATTTTCTAATAGTTTATCTAGTTTGTTATAACCCAAATACCACTGCTTTACAATAATGACTTGTGTTACTCATCAACCTCCTGTGTTTTGTACCTAGGACTGTTTCTCCTAGACCCCCACCTACGTTTTCCCTCTTTTTTAATTCCACCATTTAATTTCACCACAATTAATTCTTCTTAGCTAATATCCTAAATAATTCCCTTTCATTTTATCTCATGTGTAGCACTTTTCAGGTGTGACACAATTGTTGTTCTACACCCAAGTCCTGGGAGCCTTGACTGACATCCAGCCCAAATCCTTCTGAGTAGTCCCAAGAGCCTCTGCAATAACTAAAATGGCCTTTTAACCATACTTGGAGCACCTTGGCCATCCTCTGAGCCTGTTTCTGGCATAGATGAGAATTGGAGTTGCTTATATTCAGTTTCTTTCTCTCTTCTTCTTTCTTTCTCTCTCTCTTTCTCTCTTTCTCTCTTTCTCTCTTTCTCTCTCTCTTTCTCTCTCTCTTATTAGCTATGGCTGCTTTTAGCAATTCAGGCATAAATGGTGATTAAACCAGCTGCTTCTCATTTCTGGGAGGCACAGGATGAGGCAAAATCAGGGTAAAGTGGAGTGTGAGAGCACTGATGGCTTCAAAACATATTCAGCCATTCTGGAATGAGCTTATCAGCCTGTTAAGAGACACTTCAACAAACATCTGGTATTTACAGAATCTGCCTGCAGATGTTTAGCAAACACAGAATGGGAAGAAGGCACCTTTCCCCATCTTCTGAATGCAAAATTTAAACTATATTAATTCCATATTACTTCCCAGATTTCTTAAGGCCTCAGCATTTCTTTGATGCAGCTGCATCTCCTTCTGTTCTTCCTCTCTCCGAACAGTTTTCTTGCTCCTGTGCTGAATTCCAGCCATCAATTACAATCACGTCCATTATAGCTTTCCTTAGTCTTGGAGTCTCCATAAATAAAGAACTACTTCCAAGACAGTTCCTCCTGGGGTTGGAGGGTTGGTTTCATTTTTCACTTTGTGGATCACACCATTCTCTTGCAGGCACTTTCATCAGTGTCAGTGTGCTTGCATTATTCAGTGCAGATCTGTACTGTTAAAATCTCCCATGAGCAGCGTGGATAGTGAATTGCAGTAATATGTGAGCAGCTCCACAGGTGATTTTCGATCACTTTCCCTTCCATTTTAATGTTTTTAATCAAACAGATGGTACCAGACAGTGGACACCTTACAATTCCACCACTGTGCATTTTGGAGCTGTGTTTTGCTAATTGCCAAGAGTTGCTGCCATTAAAGCATATGGCAAATTTGCTCGTGTTTTTTTTCTTTAAAGATCTTGATCAGAATAGTCACTGTAAATATTTTTTTACATATGCTATGGCCCCTTCACCCTCTTTTCTGTGGATTCAACATGCCCATATGTAGGAAAACTGCATTTAAAGCAAGTGCACCAATTTGTTTGTCTAGCATGTCAGAAATCCTGCTAAGCAGTGTACCTCCACCTTGTTTTCATTGATTTCCTCTGGTTTTATGTGTTAGTACACTATTGTGTTTATATTGCTCTTGGTTGCCTCCTGCCTTCCTTTCAGCGGAAATCAAAGTGGCATTTTCTTTCCATTTACATGAAAACGCCCATTCTTTCAATGTCTTTTTTACTTTAAAAATTTTCTGAAGATCTGACAGATCTAGGCATAAAGAGATGTCCAAGACTTCTGCTTACACGCAGCCTTGTACTCCCAGGCTAGATGGCTTCATCCAAAGCACGCTAATGCACTGTGATTTTAGAATTTTCCATCTCTCAAAATTATTCCCAGGGCATGACCCTGCATCTTGCATGTTTTATAGCATGGGATAAATAACTTTTTTTACACTATCATTTAGAATAGACCCTTATTCGTTTTCATGCCATCTGTATTTCACTTGTGTGTTTTCAAGGCACCGTGCTGGGTCTTTTTGGCTTCAGGTACTTGTCCTGCTTGATGCTCTCAGTCTTGAGTGAATTTTGGATATCTGTGTCTTACAGCTCCAGCTCTGACCAACCCTGGCCCAGCAGGGTTCAGCGTTGATGAAGCCTCCATGCTTAGGTTCAGGAAAATCCTACTCAAAACAGATACAAAGGCATAAAAAGCACACAGACAAAACAAAACAGTTTATGAAAGTTTAAAAAGCTGTGCTTTCAGGGGGAAGGTTTATGTCTGAGTAAAATTTGTCTTCCAGGATGTCTGAGTTTTCAAAACACGGATAGAGATCAGAATTTCACTACTTTCTTAAATTGATGAACACAGTTGGGAGCTTTCTGGGGAAGGCAGCTCATGGAATTGCCCTGCTAAAATTCAGATATTAAGAACTGTACTGCTGCTGAATGGTAAGGGAGATCCTATTGCATATATATCTTATTTCCAGATTACCTGTCGGGGAACCTTGGTTTCAAGGCCTGAGATTCTTTACTCGCTTCTGGTAAATAAGTTGAGTCTTAAAACTTGTAGTGAGCCACTGTGAAACTCTTCACCTGCCAGGAACCAACATAGACTTGAGTTCCTTAAATTACTGATTATCATAAAAGTCTCTTTCAATGAGATTTAGGAGGGCCTACAGCTCAAAATATCACTTTGACTAATTCTGTGAATAATGCATTGTGAAGTTTGGGGTTAAGGTGGTTCTTGATGGTTTTGAACGTCTGCCAGTTTCATGATCTCTGACACTGGTAAATATAAAGTCAGAAATCACCCTAATACAAAGCTGGACAAATATACTAATGAAGGACTGGCAAGGGGAAAAAAAGGAGGGTAATTAATAAAGCAGATCAGTTCTTTGATCCAGTGAAGTTCACAGCCACACAGGTATTGGGCTGGTACAGAGGAATGGCAGGGGAAAGAGCCTGGGCATGAAATCAAGGCTTAACACCAGTTAAAAAATGTTAATCAAACCGTAGTCTAATCAAGAAAGTTGAAACTCTTTAATAAATTTTAAGGCAAAGAGAAGAGTTTATTTCATTTTTAGTATTTTTCTTGCTTTGTTTCACTTCAGAGATCATAAAATTTAAAAGCCAGAGTTAGCTTATTCACCAAAGATACACTGCAGAAAAGTTCAGTAAATATGTACATCTCTGCTAGTCATTATTTAGACGAAAAATTTAGGACTTCCATGGAAAAATTAAATTTTATTGATGTGCATATATATATGTGCATGGGTAGAAATATGTATACAAAATTATTAATCATAGAGAATTAATTTTTCCATGTCCTCAGGGTAATTAATTTAACATTCACAGGATATCCTTGTGGATTTATGGGGTTATGTGTGGTTAATCTCAGACAAAAGAAAGAATAGAAAAAAAATTTTGCCTAAAAGAATTTTATCCATTTAATATCAAGTTAATAGTAATATTGGATGCATGAGCCCCCTGGATTACAGAAATATCTCAGACCAGAAACATATCAGAAATACACCTTGAAAGTGCAGGAGGGAGAATTTTTACATGTCAAATGTGACTTTAGGCCATGTAATTCAACTCAACCTCAGTAATTTGTCCTTTTTAGAACATGTTATATGAATAGAAGCAAAAGTTATTTCAAAAGTTGAATTGCTACTTGAAAGAGAAGCTAACATCAGTAATAAGTATTCTGCTTTATGCACATTTTTAACTATTTCAGCTAATCTTGAATGGAATACAATTTCTATATTTGCATTGGACAAAACCCCTCTTGAATCCCTTGCTGAAAACGATGACTTTTGCTGAATTTGCACAGTTCTGTGAATATTGTCTGCCAGGCATTTCTGCGTAGCGCATTGGTATGAAAGTGCAAAGAGGCAGAAAATGTTATAGAAGTGACAGAACACATTGTTAACATTGAAATGTTCTCCCAGGCATTTCAATGACCTAGTGAGAAATATTAATCAAGCTCTGACATTTCTAACACTGAGCCTTCAAACAAAGCACGCCCTCGCCCTTCCACTGGAAACTTTCCCTGTCCAGGCATCCCGTGCACAGCGCAAAGGTGTTTGCAAAACTGGGCTCAGCAGATCAGGGCTGTAGTTCTCCCTTTCAACACAAAAGGAATAAATGAGCCTGATCTCTGTGTTTGATGTTGAAACAAAGTCCTCAGCCCTGTGCCTTCGGGCACATTTTCATCCTGCTGCACTGGCACTGTGCAGCAACGTCTCCCTTTGAAGACTAATTTCTCAATATATTATTTTGATTAGGCACAGGAGGATTCAGTCTTTACTGAGACACCTGACAGAAACTCATTGTAAAATACGCAGGCAAGTCCTGAAGGCCCAGCAGGAATATTTCATGTATGTAATTGTTTCCTTACTTCATGAGTCATCAAGTGCAATAATAGCTTCTGTGTGGTGTCAAAACCCACAATATTAACTCAACCCTATATTCACCCCTGTATTGTTGACTTTGGCTTGAACCACCTTGTTGGGCAACTTTCTTGCCACGTTTTCTTACTTAAACTCTGCTTTTCTGAAGAGTTTGTGTCATTCTTGACTCAGTTGCCCTCAGTAGGAGGAGGATGGACTCAGGGATTCCTTCTGCCTTTCTTCCTACTAAGGGAGCAGTGTGACCCTACCTTTTCAGTAACACAGAACCCTAGACACTCACAAAAAGTAGAGGAGAAAAAAAAAACCCTCATCTTATAAATATGATCCACTGTTCCTTTGTTGGAAGAACCTTTATGTGCATTTTTATGTGTGGCAAAGCCTATGACAATGAATATTTCAGTATTTCTAAGCCTTAAAAGAAAAATTACAGCACTCCATTAATCTCAAAGTAGGCCCCGTAGCTCTTAAGTTCCTGGTCTGGTCAATAATGCACATTCTTTTTTTATGTCCTTGCAGAAATGAAAAATAATTTGCAGGTAAGAAATTGGTAGTATAAAAGAAATAAAAGCTGGACTGTAGACTGTAGGAGGAAGCTCAAAACAAATCACATGTTATTACGACCAAAAAAAGCCCCTAAAAGTATGGAATGAAAAACCACTAATGATTATAAAAGTATGAAAAAGGTGTATATTAAGTATAAACATATAAAGGTATGTTAAATATATAAATTTACAGCTGCAGTCCGTTTCAAAAAGTTCCCAATAGCCGAGTCACAAGAACATATTTTCTGTTTCAGGTAGCGGTACAGTTGGAAAATACCTTATTTCAAGGTTTATTATATAAGTTATTGGCTATTTATTTCCAAATAGATTGATTGTGGAGGGTGGTTTTCCATAAGAATTAGCCTGGTCTTTTCTGCTGCTACCCTTTGGTGGACACAGGAATCATCAAATTGAGTAAAATCATCTCCAGGGCTGTACAAACTCCTCGTAATGAAACTGTCTCGAGCTCTGCAGTGATTAACAAACCAGGCACAGAGTAGAAATACAAGTGAACATGGCATAAACCTTTACAAAAGTTGGAGGTTTGCAAGTTGACTCACATTTTGGAGTTTCATTTAGTCTTGGAGCTCAAACCAAGCTGTGAAACATGAGAATCCATATGAACTAGGGAAAAGAAAATGGAACAAAACACAGTTACACAAGCCCTAAATGAACCAAAATCTCCACGCTCAGCATAGCTCTCCCACCTGCAGCTTTCAGGAGGAGAAGGAAATGTGATATGTTCAGTGATCAGCTTCCCACCGAGGGAAGATTCACGGCTCCTGCTGCTCGGGACAGACGGAGAGTCCGGCACAGCAGCGGTGCCGGGCACTGGTGCAGCCATGTGTGAGGTACCCGGGAGGGGACGCTGGGGGCTGGCAGCGATTCCAGTCCCCAACTGTCACCACCTCCCTTTGTTGCATGCCATTAGATGATCCCAGGGTTGCAAGGGGATGAGCCGACACAAAAGATTTGGTGGCGGCACAATAGAGAAAGGCTTCGTTTTCGGTCGTGGTGATGATACAGAGGGACTCAGAAGGGTGCAAGTGAGTTTTTGAAGTGAAGTAGATTGAAAACTTTAAATGTTCACAAGTGTGGTAGAGTGCTTTCCAAGAAGAGTTGACAGAATTACTCTGAATTTTCATTTGTATCAGTGAGAGTTTTCTCATATTTATCTGAATTTGGACAGTAATTTGGCCAGCTCTTAGTTTGGTGTAGATAGAAATTTTCTTTACAAAAAATATCATGTAAAACTTTTAAAACTGATGATCACATTAATATCTATTGTTGATCCAGCAAAATCTGGTAGACCTCACCCCTAAACATGTTTTTCCTACACTGGCAAATCCGTGTATTTGATAGTAACATCGCATGCCTTCACTGAAGATCAGGTTCAATGTGTAGTTTGCAATATTATATTTATTGTTATTCTAATAATATCAATTCCCATTTATGCTCCTGTTGCTGAGACCTAATTTTATAATTACACTCTTCCTGTTTTTTATGCACTTCAATTTTACCCATCCGTGATGTGAGCTTTCATCGTAGATGTAGCACAGAAAGTAACAGTGTTGTAATTCACAACATCAAAGTTAGAGAAAGACAAATAATGCTTGGAAATTTACCACTCTGGAAGCAAATTTGAATCCTCATGTCCACTCTCAGCAAATAGGATTATTTTTCTTCAGTAATTCTGAAAAATGCCCTTGTTCTTCTGGATAGGAGCTTCTACACAGGAAGCTGAATATTAATTTTATTGTTATTACTGAAACCTTTTCCTGTTATTTTTCTTGCCTCCTGGTCCTTCCACAATGTCTTTCACAATGCCTTTTTCCCTTCCATCAGGTGTGAATTTGAATGAGTGTTTCGTTTCATTCATTTTTAGACATAGGAAGATTTTTTTTTCTTGATTAAAAAGGCCAGGTGGAAAATCCTCAAGAATTAAATTTCTTTCCCAAAGTGCCCAATGGAATCAGTTCAGCCTCATCTCTGCACAAGGTGGTGTGGGTTTTCCACTGAGTTCTCTGCAGGTGAGATGGGGCACAGGTCCTTTAAAAACTGTGCTTGAGTCTTAGACATACAAATATATCTGCTGCAAGTAAAATGAGATTTAATAATGAAGTGCAATTAGTTTGCCCACTTAATATAAGTTACATTTCTCTAGAATTGATTGCACATTGTTTTAAATATTGAAACACTATTTTTTAGGTTGTTTATTATTAGTATTTGGTGTTGGAGAGTCCTAATTTCAGATACTTTCCACACTTTATAAAAGTGGGATAGATGGGAAGCCTAATTTTTAGTCACCAGCTAGCCCAGTGACGCCTGTGTCACCTTTGCTACAGCTGCAAAGTACAGGGAGAAGCAGACCCCAAGGAATTCACCAAGACAGGTTACTGGGTGGGGAGTTTGGTCAATTAGTGGGAAAGAAAGGTGGGAGAAGAGTAATTTTTGTGAGCAGCAAAAGCTGTGCCTGCCCACAGTGCCCATGTATAAGAAATGTAACACAGAGGAGTGTTTACTTTTGGGAAAGCCGAGAGGCCACCATCATCCTCTGTGACTGGAGAAGCAGCCTGAGGAAAAGCAGATTCCAGTCTCAGATGTAACTGGCATTTTTTTATGGAGCACGTTCAGAAGGCAGCGTGATAGCCACAGCCAAGAATTCCCAGTGTCCCGGGAGCTGGAGCGTGGATAATGTGATTCCGGATTTGATCAGACAGGGAAGGAATTTCCTTCTCTTGTGAGCAGACACTAGTCTTGTTCATTTACACTTTACAGCTCCTGAAAGGCACATAAACCTCCAGCTCAAGCTGCCCCATTTCCAGTTCATTGTTATTCACGTTGCTGGATGCTGAAGAGACATCGTAGTCAAGTGCTCACATTCCTTCCTTGCTGTGAGTTTTGCTGAGATTAGGTCTTCTTGCAAAAGATAAGACATTTTGGGAAACAAATTTCCCTGCTCTGTCAGTTCTTATTGCAGTTGAATTAGCAAAAGAGCACCCAGCATTGCAATTTCTTTGGACCCTGTAAAGCCAAAGGGATTGGAAGTCACAAGAAATTTTACAAAGTGAGACATAGACAAGAAAAACACTTAAGAAGTTTCTGGGGTGATATGAGATTTTTGCACTGGCAGTGAGGACATGGGATGAAGAGGATATTGGGAATTTAAACTGAGATGTTTAATTTTTCATTTAGGCACAAAGTTTTTTGATAAGTCCTTATGGATATCTAACAGCTGAGTTTAGTGCTATTGCTACTTTGTTGAATCAAAAGAACCAAACAGCTTGGCTCTGATGATAGCGCTGCAATATTGCCTTGTGCAACTTTATATGAAGTTTCTTAGTACAGATAGGGTCTCCTGGCTCACATTCAGGCAGCAGGGTTTAATGAATCAAGGGAAATTAGTGGAGTTACACCTATTTATGTATTGCTGACAGATAAGTTCCCATTTGCCTTTTGGTATAACATTTATGAATAGTTGTTTTTGCATAGTTATTAGTGAAAGTTACAAAATCAACCTATGCCTCTTCAAACACCTTCAAAAAGCATTTTGTAAATTAAGTGAGAAGATTTTCTCCACGGTAAATTCAAATATTTATTTATACTTTACTCTTGAAACAAAAATGCTAAATGATTTGGATTTTGGTGACTACGTGATGTTACCTAAACACGAGAAATGTAAATGTCACAATTATCTACTGGCTTCATTGACCATGTTTATTTTTTATTTCAGGAAAGAGGTTATTATTTCTTAGTTTTTCAGCTTAGAAATACAACCCTCTTCTTGGTAATCCCTGAACAAACTTTTTGTTTTTTTCTGTTTAAAATTAAATTATTGGACAATTAGATTTCCTACAGAACACCAACTAAAGAGCCTATAAACAGCATTAAAACGATATGCTACTGAAAAAGTAGCTTTTTAACATTTAGTTTCTATTCTAATGGAACTGCTGTATGTATTCATTATGCATGCAGAGGGTTTTCGTGGAGAGTTTGTTTTTAAATACGCTACTTATATGAATAAAAAAATGGATTCTTAGCTAAATTTCTCTACTATGTTAGTGGTAAATTCATAAGAACATAAAAATCCTTCATATTAGGTCCAGTGGTTCAACAATGGGTGGCTTAACATTGTGTCTCTGGCTGTGGTAATGACAAATATAATTTAACAGGAATATTAAAAATACACCCCGGTCAGTCTCTTTAGTATCATCCTTGGACTTGCAGTGCCTGAATTTGTCCAGTTCCTTTTTGAGCCCTTGGATTCTGCATCTTCTGGACGGCTCCAGAAGATCACAACCCACTGTGCAAAGAACGACTTTTTTTTAAACAGGCTAAGCAGATTTCTTGTGAATTTCAGTGACTGCTCCCTAATTTCAGTAATGTCAAGGTGATGAACGGCTCTGAATTCATCTCGTCCATGTTTATGTAAAGTTGTGTCCCTCCTCACTCTGGTGCTCTCCAGCTTGAACAATCCTCTGCTCTTTGCAGCTGTAATGGCCATTTCCATGCTCAGTACAGTGCAGGCACATTTTAGGGATTTCGTTGCAGATGCTGTCTCTTCCATTTGTGTAGAATGAGGTTCATCTGTCACCCTTTTGACCACTCACTCTGTTTTCCATGTCCTTGTGGAGCTGCTCATCATCAGAACGGCATTTGATCCAGAGACCTCCAAATTGGACAGTTTCCCCATTCACGATTTCCTCCAGGTCACTGATGAGTAAAACTGATTCCAGCACTGACCCTGGGGGGATGCCACTGATAACATTTCGTCCTGAAAAGACATTTTCTGTTCTTTAATTAGAATTCCGTCTACAGCAGGGCCATTTCCCCACTCCCTGGCAAGATCCTTTCATGTGGAACCTCATAAAGTGCTTTTTGAAAATCCCACTGTGCTGTTTCCACTGTACTTCCTGTATCCCTACGCATATCATCTCTATTAAGTACTCCAACAAGTGAAGCAGAACTGCCATTTACAGGGGGAATACTGGCTCTTTTCCACACCTTTCCTCAGGTTCCTTGTGATCTTAATTATAGAACTATCTATCAGTACACCTCTGTAGTCCCTAAATCTTTTTTTGGCCCAGTTCTTGGAAACACTATGCCATGAAATCACTTCACCGCTAGAAAAAGAGGTAAAATAAAAAGCCTGAAAGAAATCTAAAATCCTTTTTGCTTCCATTTTTTTTTAAATCTTGGATTACCTAGGAGTTGCCTAACCTTATTTTCAGTCTGTGTCCTCAGCATGGAGCTTGTAGAGCACATAAAGGCAGAAAGTTAATTTTATGACCTTATTATAAAAGTATGAAAGAGGGTTTGATAATGGAAGCGCACGACAGTCACTCAGCAATAATGGCACTCTTAAGAAGTAGAAAGTAACACTCAATTTCTTTTTATTTGATTAATTCTGATGGCCATTGCTTACACACATGAACCGTGCTGGCCACTGTGGTAACAGAGTAATGCACTGCTTTTGGGGGAGATGCTATATCAGCATAAAAAGCATTTAATCTCTTTTGATGTATCAGCAAATAGGTGGCAATTCTTCCCATTACTGTCTGAAAGGCTGTCTTCTGCTGCGTGGAACATAACTAATCACTTCATTCTCATGTCACTTCCTGCAGACCTGAAGCTTAACACACCATCCTTTGAAAAGTTTTGCTTGTCTGAAAGTGTCTGTGTGCTCGTTAGCTGCTGCTGATGCAAATTGGTGAAGATGTTGCCTTTGACGTGCATTATTTTATGTGAAAGCATAAAACAAGATTAATCATATCCTGCACCTCGGTGCTGCAGTACCACAGTGTCTGCTAACATCCTTGGGAGTCACACTTCAGGAATCAGAGTAATAATAATTAAAATGTTAATTGGTCAAGAAAATCGATTTTGTTTTGTTTTAAATCTGTGGAGCAAACCTATGGAGATAAATGCCTTTTGTTAATCAGATTTCAGAGGTGAATAGCTTTATAAAATTACCACATCCAGGAATGTGAATATGTGCTGTTTCATTGTGTAGTTAGGAGTCACCTTGAAGTTACAAAGCCTGTGACTTATTTTTTATCTAGTAGCAGACAAAAAAATCTGACACAATCACTGGCACTGCATGTTCTCCAAGCCTACTGAAGTGAAAAAAAAAAAAAAAAGGTGTTTGTAAATTCTATTTTGCAATTTCATTTGCATTGTGATTGACTAGAAAGAGGAACACATGATCTGCTGCCTTGTCCTGGTGGAAATGCTGATTAAATTCCTTTTCAATGGGAATGAAAACATCGATTTGGTCTTGCCCATAGGATGAGTCTTCAGAACAACAATTAACACAAGGCGTTACAACCGAGCTGCTCAATATCTCTCAGATCAGAACACAGGATTGTGGAAAAAACACTTGAGTTACCAGGACTGAGCAAACAGTTTGATCAGCTGCAGAGTGATTGAAATACCAAGCAGCTGAAATGTGCAAAGCTGAGCTGCATTGTGGTCATCAGGATTCTCCAAACACCAGCCCATGAAAAGAGACACTCAATACTCAAGCCCAAAGCAGCACCAACACACTGGAACTAGAAATTTTTAGTTACTGGTACTGGTCTGATTAGGTAAACCAGATTTATAGCTCATGTGACTGTGGTATTGCACCATCTCCTTTGGCCAATGGTGGTTTTAAATTCATTTTAGAGGTCTGCAGAATTTTAAAATTTAAAAAGTTAGTGTTCCATGCACAGGTTCTTGCACAATCAGGAATTAATTCCGAGTGAAAACCTTCCTCTCTGTGGGAGGGCTTAGGCTTTGCTTGTATTTTAAAGTGATGTTTTAAGAGAAGGCATAACAAACAATAGCTGCTTGTGGGGGAAAAAAAAAAACCCTGTCATGAACTCGAGAGCAGAAGAGATAGCAGTAAGAATGTGCCTGGCAAAAAAAAAAAAAAAACCCCAAAAAAAAAACCCCCCCAAATAAAAATATTTACCAAAAAAAAAAAAAGTAGGCAAATACATTGCAAAAAAGGAGTATATAGGTATATACCTGCCGTGTCTGTGTAACCTCCAGCTGCAGTCAGTGCTGCTGCACCACTGAAGCCCAGCCATGAAACAATTAATGGGATGATTAGCTGGGATAGATGGCTGTCCTTCACACAACATGTGTGCTCTGCAAGCAAGATTGAAGCCAAACTGAATGTACAAAGCCAAACCAGTGCTTCAAATAACTTCAGATTTTAGCTTCTCTTCAGTCTGTCGTGGTGGGAGCTCACACATATGGTCTGCATGCATATGCAAAGGCAGAATCTTCTGGTAAAATGAAAAGTCTCCTTGGGCCTCTACTTTTCCCCAGAAATTAAGATGCAATTTCTACAATTGTAACTTCTTCCACTTTTTAAAATATGCTGATTATCCATACATGTCCATAAAATTGATTTGGTGTAGGAAAAGAATTTCTCTTTGTCAGCTGTCATTCTAGAAGGCTGGGACCGGTTGGAAGTGAAATACTTTCATATTTAAATTTATTTTTAAAAATTGGAACTGCAAGCACATTATAAAACTGTACAAAGTATATATATAAAAATATGTAGCATTCTGCTTTTGACAGGCTCCCAGGGGAGAAAAAGTGTTAATGAACGAACTATTTATTATTATTTAATGTAACACTGTGTAACACTGGATAAAGTCAAGTACTTCAGGGACAAATCTTCACCCACTGTAAATCAGCAAAACTCCAAAATCAAGAGAACAACGTCAGATTAATCCCACTTGGGAAGGAATCCTCTGGGCTGGTTTGATGCTAGGATTTTCTTGCCTGTCAGCATTGATTTGAAAACAACTGGGGTTACAAAAATTTGGAACCAGAACATCTCAGAAAGGATGAGGCTGTCAGGGCCAACTACTCCAACCTCCCTCCTTGAGTAGGGACATCTCGAGCCAGCTGCCCAAGCCTGTGTCCACTCAGGCTTTTAGTGTCTCCAAAGATGGATCTCCACAGCCTCTTGTACAACCTGGTGCAGTGTTCGACCCAGTTCATTCCCACATTAAAAAAAACCCAAACACTACCAAGAAAAACCCACCAAAAGAAAAAAAAAAAAAAAAAA
>VXAD01047015.1:591848-609700 GCA_013399195.1 Dicrurus megarhynchus | reverse complement strand
AAACAAAAAAAAAACCAACAAAAAAACCCCCAACAATAACAAAAACACAACACTAAAAAAAAAAGAAAAAGGACACCAAACAAACTAAAATCCCACCCACCTAAAAAGTAAAACCAACCCTGTTTTCTCATGTTCAAATGGAATTTCCCATTTTGTTACTCGTTCCCACTGCCTCTTGTCCTGCTAATGGGATGACTCCTCGGTGTTCATTCCCTCCCACAAGACATTTTTACACATGGGTAAGAACCCCCTGAGCCTTCCCTTCTTCAGGCTGAGCACTTCCAGCCCTGCCAGTGTCTCCTTGCAGGTCAGATGCTCCATTCCTTTGATCACCATGGCCCCGTGCTGGACTCACCCTGGTAAATCCTTGTCTTTTCAACAGTGGGGAGCTCAGCACTGGGCTCAGCACCCCAGATGTGTCTTCCCACTGCTGAGGAGAGACATCCTCTGCCTTGAACTGCTGGCAGTGCTCTGCCCAATGCTGTTTTTGTTGGCTATCTTTGCCCTCTCATGGTGAATTTCCCAACCAGGACCCACAGGTTCTCTCCTGCCAGTTCCAAAGGCACATCAACCTTTTTGTGATCATCTTTGTCAACAGAAAAACCAAAGTCTGGAATTTTTTTTTTTTTTATTATGCTCATTTTTTTATTACGCTCATCTGTTTCTTAAAGACCTCTTTCTGTAAAGGCCAGGTACATTAACTGCCTAGTTACTTCTAGCTTTGCAGATAATAGATCATCCTTCATTTTCAAAGCAATGTCTTTCCAGTGTTTTTAAAATTCATTGCATTCATTTCACTTAATTTTAGCCTCCTAAACCTAGGCACTAAGTTGAAATAATGCTCTAGGTTTGTTCTTGGTCAGTAGACACAGGAAAGCTAATTACGTCTGTCTTGAATGCCTGCTTAATAGATGATGGCATGATGAGAATTGTGGTATAGAGTTGCCTGTTTCCTCCCACAGATGACAAACAGAGCCTGAGCAGGTAGTCTGGGGTAGGTATGGAATTTTTAGATGGCTGAAGCTGGGTTGCATGAATTGCAATCCTTATGTTTGCTTTGTTTGGTTAGATATTTCTCTAAACACTTCAGAATAATGTCCCTTTTATGGTTAAATAGATGTCAATAAGGAAAAATAAGGGGACTTAAAGAAAAATAAGGAGATATTAAAAAAACCTAGATGTAGAGATTTATGCTTAAAATACACGACAGATTCTCAAATAAAACATCTCATTTTACTGCACTGCTATACTAATAAATGAATTCTTCTACTGCATATATATAAAACCAGAATTTTTTGAATCTTCATTCTGATTTTTTTTTCCACCCTCATAAAAGTGCACGACCTTTAAATTAATTCTGTCTTTTTAACAGGGCTTCAAACCCTGATCCTTAAAGCTGCTTTACATGAATATAGGGTTATATGTACACCAAATGGCTTCCGGGAGCAAGATCTAAATGAAGATATCTGAATTTCCAGTTATTAAAATGTTGGATGGGTTATAGAAGAAGATGGAAACAGCTTAAAGACCATAAGAAGGGCTGTTTCTGTGCAGCCAGATTTAAATTACCCTCGTTTGCATGCAGTTTGTGCCCAGGACGGTGGATATAGCTCATATTTAGCATATCACCTCAGCAGTATATTGTAGGATATTCCCATCCTTTTGCTTCTTTCTGAAGAACATGTATCCCATTGTAACGCAGGATTCAAATGAGTGCCAAAATGTAGTTGTTAAACTATTCCGGTGAATACCTCTTATAACAATTTCAATGAACACATCTTGTAACAAGCCACGCTGTCATATCTAGGAGCAGTTGCTGTTCTTATGGACGGGGGGAAATAAAAACAATGCCAAACCACAAAAGGCAGAAAGAACATCTCTAGGCAGCAAAATAAGAATTGCTTCTTGAAAAGCACACATTCTTCTCCTGGAAAATGAACATGCTCATTGTCAAGCCAGCTGGCAGGAATGCTAATTACCCTGGTGCTGGGATCCCACTGATTTCTATTGTGGACCTGCTAGAAAACTGCAGATTGTCTTTCAGTGTGATTCTATCCTGTCATTCCAGTTTCACTTTCAAGAGAAGCTTTGGGTTTGGGGTTTTTCTTCGAAGTTGCTTTTTTTGGAACAGGCAGATTTAAGAAGGATCAAGTCTTAACCACATAGATGTTTATGACATGACCTGCCTTCAAACTGGCAATAGTTCTGGATGGTTATCTACTGTAGGTTAAAATTATTAATTTTTTGAGTAGAAATATTGCTCTGTGATCAGGAAAAAAGGTCCTTTGGAGTGAATTTAGGGATTAGAGAAGATACACTACAATATAATGCAATTGCCACATAGGTAGGGTTTTGTTTGCACTGCACACTCCATGAACAAAAAAAGAAACCTACATGCCACTAAAGATATATGAATGCAAATATAAAACCAAGAACTCTGAAAGAAGTTGTGTGTAGTTGTCAAAACAGTGTCTAATTAGCAAATATCCTAAAATAGCTGGAAAGATGTTGAGTTTTCTTGTATTGTTCAAAGAAATATTTCTATCACTACCCAAGGAGAGGAGAAATGCATGGATTGTGCAGGGGCCAGCAGTAGCAAATAAAGAAGATTTTTTTTAAATGCAGCTCAGTTCCTAATTTTGGTTTTAAATACCTAGGTTAAGCTTAAATTGTTAATTGGCTGAAGCCTTTGCCACAAGCATTTGCAACAGCTAGAAATAAAGGAGGCAATTAATAGACCCACTGCTGCACAAATCTCCTCCACCCACAGCTGCCCGAGGCCAGGTCCACCAAAAGATTGGTCAAAAGAGCTCAGAACCATGTACTTTTTCATGTAATTGCACCCTAACTTAAAAATAGTAATAATCAGTTACTGTTATGAGGCAATTAGGGGCTATGGCTTCTTTGTCTGTCATCTCTTAGGTGTATGACAATTATTTTACTTGAAAGCTGCTATGAATTTACATTCCATCATACGAATGTAGTTAAATTCCTGTGAGGAAGCTTTTTTTTTAGTGTTGCACCATAATTTGTTTTATTTGGATTAATTTTAGTGGTATTTAAGTGGCTGTGAGTTATGTCGATGGTTAATGTCAACTCAGAAGTGGTAGAAATGTTATTTTTCACACTGTCAGTTTGAAAGGTAAAAATCATTTTTCACATAAAGATTAATGTATTTCTGTATGAGAGCTCAACAGAATTTGAGATACTAAAGGCCTTACTGCACTATAATTTATTTCTTTTTCCACAAATTCGGGTTTGCTGCCTGAGAACAAAATAAAATAAAAGTAATGCCTATCAGTGAATTGTCAAATGCTGTAACTTAAATAAGTGGTATAAACTCAGAGGAAGTATTTTGGGTTTGGTAGTTAAATAACTTTGCATGGCAATCAAGGTTCAGCCAATCATTTTCCTGAGTTCTAAACTCCACCCTGGATTTTGGGTTGTACCTCCAGCTGTCCAGTAACCCACATGGCAAGGAGAGGTGTGCATTTCTAAGAGAGCATTTTTGTCCATGTTCATAGAAACAGAACCCAAAAAAAAAAGGAATAAGAAAGATTCAAGTTGTACTGATCAAACACCAAGTGGGGTTGTTGAATGTTCACCACCGGAGCTTTTGAAAAAGAAAGGAATTCAGGAAACACGTTAGGAATGTCTTTGCTGTAATGTACTTGGCATTTCTTGGGATAGAAACTTTTCCAGATAGTTTGATGCCATGGTTTTCTCAAATAGGGATACACAAATCTTCATTCTGAAGTTCTTCTCAGCCCAGTTCTGTTAAAATCATTTTGAACATGCCTAGGGATGATGTCAGTACTATTAATGTGATGGAGTTCAACACAAACACAATCAACTTGTGAGAAAATACTAAAAAGAAAAAAAAATTCTGATTACAGCTTTTCATGTATGAGGTTTTAGATGTATGCCTCTTTTCGAGCATAGGAATAACAATACCTGGTCTGGTGAAAATCCATTAGTCATGCTTTAGATAGTGATCAGAAGTGAATTATTGATGAGTGAGTGTAAGAAAAGGGACAAGCACCAAGTAATGGTTGTCCCAGTGTATTTTCCCAGCTTCAAGTAGTCTTCAGTTTAAGGATCTTCCTAAACCAGAAGTTGTATCTTCCTTTAATTTTACTGCTCTTGTTCTCTGTTGCAGTTCCCCAACAGTGATCCATTAATTAATGGGTTTTGATGTAGAATTTGCAATCCTATCCATCCTAGTCGAGGAGGAGAATGCAGGAGTTACCAGACTAGAACTAAGCAAACCAGTCCTGAATAACGACCCTCCATTTCAATCACAGCACTCTATAGAAAAAGACATAATCTGCATTCACTGCCTGAGCTGCTGTCTCCATATGCTCCTGTGCTATGCTGGAAGTGTAATTTTTTTGCACACTTGCCCAAGGTAGGAAATCCTTCTGAATATCCATCAGAGGGATGTGAATTCCAGCCTGGGGAGTGCAGTGTGGAAAATTGCTCATAGGCAGTGAGTTGAAATCTCTGTGTGAAAGAACAAGAAGGAATAGGCTGAAGCCTAGACTGCATGTGGGTAATCTATGCATACATCAGCATGAATTAATGCAATATCCGTGGTCATCTGCAACCCCATTGTTCAGTGGTAAAGTTGTCATTTAGGGACTGTCACATCACTGAAACCATGAGAAGGTCCACAGACACCTCTAGAAGGAATGGAAGCTGTGTCTCCAACCACCTCTCTGCAAAAGCGCTTTAGGTAGATCTCACATAGAAGATTTTAGCCTTATCATGTGATGGTTGTGAAAAAGCAAGGCCCACAAAAGCATCACATTGCATATGGGTGGGCGCTTTGGTGGCAGACTCTCCAACGACTGTCCATATCCATCAGACTTGCTGTTATCTAAGAGCTGTCCCTGGCAGAACAAACTGGGCGAGGATGTCTGTGTGGCAGGAGGAATGAGAAGAAGAAATAGAGCCCAGAGCCTGGACTGCAGTGTGGGGAGCAGCATGAATTACTGCAGTACCATGGGTCATCTGTAATCCCATTGTCAGCGTTGGTGCTCAGCACCATTACCAGGCCCTGCTAAGCACAGCCAGGGTAATCTCATTCCAGCAAATGAGGTGCTTGGAGGAAGAAAGGATTGCAGGTGTCTGAAGCTGATTTGTTTTCTTCCTGCCTTCAATTTTGCATGTTTGTTCTGATGACGTTAGCTAGAGGCAGACCGACAGAGGAAATGAAAGTTATGTATTTGTGCTGCAAAGGAAGGCATGTTTCATCATCAATAACAAGAAATCTTTTCATTCTAGCTGCAGAAGCATAATCCTCACATTTTCAAGCAATTTTTAAACCATTTGGACACTCTGCTTAATTTGTGGACTGACATAAATGTAAAAGTTCAAATTAAATATGCTCAAGTAACATATTTACCCAGTGCTTTCTGCTTATTATCTCTTGCTGTAGTAACTATCTTAAAACAGTTTGTCTTTTTGCTATAAAGAACAGGAACCAGCTACTTATTTCCCTATTTTAATGTTTTTCTGAGGAGATATCAATGTAAACCACAGCAAGCTAACTATCATCTACTTTGTTTTGCTCAAATGTTATTGTTCAGCTGGAGGGATTTGTTGTTGCCAGAGATAAGGGTGGAAGCACAGAACTAATTTTCTTTCTGGGAAGCTGTTTGATTCCCATACCCTTGGTCTACAAGGGAAATCTGGACTAAAAAAACAGTTGGTTTTGGGTGCAAAATGGTGCATAATGATTCTGGATCTAATTAAGGTTGAGGTTGTTAAAGAAGCCTTCAAGGCAGGTTTATAACTCTGCTGTCTTCGCGTGGTGGGGACCCTCAGGAGAACTGAAAAATTCACTTTTCCTGTGTTACTGACTTTTCCCATCCTTCCCTGGGTCCATTCACGTAACTCTTGGTACACCTTGGCATTGTTATCTCCATGGATAGTGAGGTTTTTGTGGGAATAGGTTTGTGTTTGGTGAGAAAAAGAGAGGCATTAAATGGGTTTAATTCAGCAGATACCAATAATTGTCACTGTAGGATCAAAACAAATATTACTTGACTCAGTATCTTGCTTTTTAATGACACTGAAATACCAGATCCAGATGACAAAATATGCCTTGTGAATCTGTGTCATGTCAGGCAGCTTTTTGATTGATGTTTATTTTTTTTTTACTTCTTTGGAGAAAGAGTACTGTCATACCCCAGTGTGTCTGCATCAACTAATAAAAATGCCTTTTTTTTAATTTAATGACTGACATTGACCAGTCTGAAGTGTACACAGTCACTGTAGTGACATTATGATTTCCAAAGCTGTCATGATTTTTGTTAAAATAACCATGGATTTAATAGAAACTGAAGCACAGCAATAAAATATAATACAATATTATATTATATGTAGTATAATCTTGTATTTGTTCTGCAAAATATACACCTCAGTTTTTTTTTAAAAACCAAACCATCTGAAAAAGCTCTTCTTGCCTGTTTTTTCATTGTTAGTGGTCAATGGCATATCACAACTCTTAAATACCTAAAAACATAATTTATAACTCAAATGAAAGTATATTTTGTGTCTGAAATTTAGTATCATATGTGCAGAAACTGGTCTGTAACCAGTCTTTTACTGATAAAACATATTTAATGGAACTAGAGATGGGTCATTCAGTTGACAGTTTTCAGGAAAAACAAATTTCTTGTGAATTTAGAGAGTAATAGCCCCATTAGAGCTTTTATAAGAAGAAAGAGTGGCTCATTAATCTAGTGGAGTTTTTGGAAGAAATTAATGAGCATATGGCTAAGGAAAGTCCATTTGCTGTGGTATTTGACTATCCAAAAACCTGTTCAATATTTTAACTGATAAAAGAAAAAAAATTGAAAGGTTTCCTTGTAGAAAATGATGTCTGATTAAAATAAATACCTAGAGGGTGAGTAAGATGTCAGATTTAACAGTGGGAGGATCTCACTCACAATATCCTAATGAAACTTCTGCTGAAGTCTTGGCTGTTCAATAAATTTAAGAAAATAGCAGAATGTTCTGATAATTTAAGAAATATAATTATGATATTGTTTAGAAACTATTATGCAGTCTTGTGCTTTCCACACCTCTCATGTTGTTATGTCTGAACTGAACACCAAAGTGGTTTTAACTTTAAGGAGTGGTAAATTTTGTGTTTAGCTCAGATTGAAAAACTGGCAAACATGACAAAAGCATGACTGGAACTGCAAAGGAGCTTGTACAATAAAGTACCTATTCCCTGAAGGTAGCGGTTTTCTTTGGATTCCAGGAATAATCCTTCTAAAGCTAAGGAAGATATACACTGCTGAGCGTGTGTGTTCATAGCTGAAAAAATAGAGTTAAGTGCTGTGCATGGTAATTAAGCTTAGGAAGGAAATTGACTTCAAGTTAGAAAGGAAAAGTCAACTTTCTCTTGTAAGGATTTCACATATATTTCAAATAGCATTTAATGCATCTCAGACAGGGCATGCATCAACAGACATGGCAAATGTCAACTAACATGGCTCCAGCATGCCTCCTTTTCAAGGTCCCCTCGGAAAACCTCTCTTCTGTTTTCTCACATCTCTATTTTTAAATAATTATCAGTCTATGATTGCAGCTGTTAAAGATGGGTAATTTATTTCATGCCTGTAGGTAGGGGTGTGTTGGTGAGTTACACAGACACATAGACACATCTGTGTGAACTTTCTTTTCCATTATGAAACAACACAGATTTTTTCTAATAATAAATATAAAAAATTCTTAAAAATATGCACTTTTCTTAGGAGAGAGGAGTCATTTACCTCTGGCTTGCAAGCAGATGCAGCAGTTTACACATCAAAAGATTTTATTCTGCCTCGGTGAAAATACTTCAGAAACAGCTAAGATATGAATAGACATTTCAATCCTTAGGTAATGACTGATGAAAACACAATGAGGAATGACACTTTTCCAGCACATGTGGGTTTTCTGAGTGTGTTCTATATTGTGCCTGCCTATACTGGAGACAAAGGGTTTGTTTTCTTCTGGTGCCACTTCACGCCTGGCACAGCAACAGGAGAGAGCAGCGTTTTGTCAGGTTTTTTGCAGTAATTGGTCAAGTGCTGAAGGCAAAGCTTTTATTGGTGGCTGATAAAGAGGAGTAGCATGAGGAGTTTAGGTTCTAGCTGAGCTTTGTAGGCTGGTAAAAACCTGTGTGAAATCATTATGTGGTGCAAGTCAGTCGTTAATTTGAGTGGGGCCAGGATTTCATTTGAGCATCTCCTGTAAGTTTGGGCCAGGTTTTGTGTTTAAGAAGGAACACTCCCTGAACTCCTCCTGCATGGGAGCTTTGCTTTGCCATTTCAGAGCACAGGCATGTGCTTGTCCATCTCACTTCCTCCATAACCAACCTAAAACTTCAATTCAGTTTATATTTGTCTCCATCATCAGTGAGACCCCCCTCCTGGGGACTGTGCTACCCGTGACTCCCTGCACTGTCTCCTGGCTGAGAGGAGAAAATTGCACTGGTCACTCTTTCTTCTCTGTACCTTCAAATTAATGAGGAATTAAATGATTTGTGGCTTTCTGTCCATGCGGTGTAAGGATTTCGTAACAGTACGATTTCAGAGTTCATTTTTGGGTACTGCTTGAGGTGAAACACTGCCAGGTTTCTAAAAAAACCTGAAATGTAAGTAAACATCTGTCCTGTGGTGTTCAAAATTGCCAAAGTGCAGCTGACCTGCAAAGCAGAAGATCTTTTGGGCAACAGAGTAGCACTGGCTGCCAGAGTAATTCCTGTGATTACCTTCTCTTTAAATTCTGCATCAGAACTGAGGACAGGAAAATCTCAAAAACTCGATTGGGGGTGTTGAATAGTGGATAGACTGCCAATTGTTTGTATATAATGAATTTTCATCATTTTCTCAGTTTGGATTGCTCACAATAGCTGAATGCTTTTGTTGGTGTGCCCAAATGGAGTGGCTTCAAAAGACAATGTATGCAGAAATATATTGATTTTTTTAAAAAAGATTACTTCTACAAGTATTTCTGGTGAATACATTAATGATGAATACCATACATAAAATTATGAACATAATGGAGCATTTCAGTTAAATACATACTTTGTAGCTTGCTGATTAAATGTATAAAC
The DNA here is from genome assembly GCA_013399195.1 of Dicrurus megarhynchus. Classification (NCBI taxonomy): domain Eukaryota; kingdom Metazoa; phylum Chordata; class Aves; order Passeriformes; family Dicruridae; genus Dicrurus; species Dicrurus megarhynchus. The sequence goes on along the minus strand of VXAD01047015.1, from coordinate 600,585 downwards.
CTTTAAATATTTTTAATGTAACTGAATAACAACTTATGACTATTCTCATGTTTTTAAATATAACTGCAATAACAATTTGTAGTGCATTGGCTGAATGCTGAACTTTGCAGTAATTACAGAATTTTAAATTTACTTTTAGTAATCATTTCAATATTTGAATCTGAGGATTGTTTTCTTTCATTGTGTCCATTGAACCCAAATTCACAAGTCTTCAGCTAGAACAAACTAAAAGAAATTGAAAGGTTAATCCATTTCATTAATTTTATAATGAGAATAGTTATTTGCAAACAATACTTTTGTATTTTTTTTTTAATTTCTACAAAAGGATGATGTAATCAAATACTTTAAATTTCTTCTAAGCTGCGTTTGGCCTGACATTCTGGATCTATTTGTATGCTATTGTAATTACAGCCACTCTGGGACTCAGAACAGTGAATCATTTCAGTTAAGTTCTTTTTTTTTTTTTTTTTTTTTTTTCCTCCTTTTTCANTTAAGTTTTTTTTTTTTTTTTTTTTTTTTTTCCCTCCATTTGCAGGATGCTCTGGCCCACTAGGGATAGAAGGAGGGATTGTGTCAAACCAACAAATCACTGCGTCGTCCACTCACCGAGCTCTTTTCGGACTCCAGAAGTGGTATCCGTACTATGCACGACTTAATAAGAAGGGTCTTGTGAATGCCTGGACTGCTGCAGAAAATGACAGATGGCCGTGGATTCAGGTAACAGATGGAGCTGAGGAGGAAAAAAATACCCTTGATTCAATTGCCAGTGTCACTTAAGAAACTGATGAAGACAAGCGGTTAACGAACAGCTTGATTCTTATTCACTGTCAGAAACACAGCCGAGGCTAAAAGGGACTATTTAGTTGCAAAACAGTGATAATCTGGACTTTATAAATGCACAAGCCTTTTTTTATTTAAAAAACTGTGTGCATATGTTCCATTGTGGCTCTAAACCGTGGAAGCAGATTTTTACAGGCTCCTTTCAAAGAAGCCGCTTTCCACATATGTTGCTTTTGGTGGTTAGGCCCTTAGAAGCATATCCCAGCAATATCTCTTGGTGGAGATATCTTGACACATGTTCAAAGTGCTTTAAGTGTGGTTTTGGCTGTGCTAGAGTCTGGTGGAAGAGCTGGTCCTCTTTGCTGAGCTGCTCTGGGCGCAGAGGTTAAGTATTACTGGAGGTAACAAGAACTGTTTTAATTAAGGTTGAAACAGCTGTTAGTTCAGCCACATCCACGGGGCTGAAAATGCATGTGTTCTCATCCCACTCGAGGAGGTTCTTGTTAGAGTAATTCAAATGGCAGTGCCCTCACTGTGAACTGAGTTTCTCTGTGCCCAACAAAACTTCTGTAAGAGCCACGAAGCAGCGAGTATGAAGTCCTGTAGCAGTGTTTTAATGAAGGGGATGACTAACTAGTGGTTGCTGCAGCTCTTTGCTTGGATGGTGTTTCTTTTCACAATGTATGAATTGGGCAAAGCTTTGGCAATTTCAGCTGTCGGTTAATAAAGGTTAGTAAATTAGATACTTATGGGAAAACCTTCTGCACTGATCAACACAGGCAACGTGTGAGAAGGATGCTTCCCTTCCAGTGGACCCGCTTCAGGATCTACCACAACGTGGTGCTTGAGCATTTTATCTGCCAGCACGAAGTTGAACAGTCCATAACGCCCTCAGCTGTGTCAGACACACTCTTCTTGAAGCTGCCTTGGTGTACATGGCATTAATATTTTTTAATATTCAATGGTTTTGCCCTGACTACCATTTGTGATTTTTCTGAGAGGCTCCCAGGTGTCTGGGGGGAAAGTATACATGATTACCTGCTCATTTTTCTTGTGTGGAGAGCAGACACAAAGCACTGTTTGATGAAGTTTTCTGAAACTGGTGCAGTGGGAGCGCTGGATTTTGTCAGCTCTGAAGAACGAAAGCTGGTGTTACAGTTTGTTATTTATTGCAGAGTGAAAACAAAAATGCCCTTCAATGTCTTGTAAGTCAGTTGTCATCCATAAAGATCAGAGGGGTTAGGAAGTCTGTAGAATTTCTACATTGAAAAGAACTGGAAAGGATCACACAGAGGGACCGGAGCAGATTTATTTCCATGGGAGTAGAAAGCTAATGTTACTTTAATGGATAATGAAAAAGTCAGCATTACAGCAGCTTTTGGGCTGTGTTAAGAGTGTGGGCTTTATTAAAAGAGTTGGAGAAAGATTTCAAAAACGTTTAGCACTGGCCCCCCAGACATGTCCTTTCTGGGAGATGATCTGGATGGGGATATCTAATGCTCTGATGCTTCCACATTTGTGCTTGGCACGGTGGGGGCAGCTGTCAGGCTCCCTCGCACTTTGCTCCCTGGGAAGTCTTCCCTTTGCTCTTACCTGCAAGGAGTGTTGGGCCAGTGGAGAAAATGTGTCTAAAGTCTCAGACCATGGCATCAGGTCTGAAGAATTTGGGGGTGTTTTTGGAGTTTTGGAGGTAATTCCAGTCCCTTACAGGTTATTCTGTAATTTTGACAACCATGGGGTGTAAGGACTTTTGAGAAGCTTAGGTCACACAATTAATGTGTTTTAAGCATTCCTTTCTTTCTCTTCTCATTTTTCTTGCAAAATAAACTTTAGTCTATAATTTTCACAAAACTTGCCAAATACTTTATGGTTTTTTTTTTAGTTAGAGCAAAATTAAAAATATTCTTCTTAATTTCAGAAGCCTTGGGAGGATTTCTTTCTTTCCTTTTCACTTTCTGTAAAACATCTGGGACCAGAAAATCTGAAACTTTTTAGGGAGATGATACTTGCAGGGAAAAAGTGCTTTTTAGTGTTTGCAGAAACTCTTTTTAGATCTGGCAAGGTAGAGACATCCACAGTCTCACACTTTATGTGTAGTAGTTCTCTACATCAGAGCACTGTCTTGTTCTCCAAGCATGAAATAAGCTTTAAGAAACAAACACTGTCTGACCCTCTTATGGGTGAACAGTTTCTGCTGAGAGGAGAAGCAGAAATCCCATGTCCTATTTTTATGTCTTATTCCCTTATTTTGTGTCTCATTATTTTATTTTATGTCTTGTTCCCTGTATTGCCCAGGGACACACTTCATAAATGTTTGGGGAGCGGTACAAAAAGTCAGATTTGGGCTGAATTTCTGGCTACTTTCCTTGGTCATGTGGGAGAAAAGATCTCAAACTCTCTACTTGAGTTTTCACTCTGTTGTGTCACCAGCTTCTTCCCAGACCCCACTGCGAGCAGCCTGCTCGTGGAACCTGTCCCATGCTGCTCTGAGTGATGAAGCACCTGGTCCAGAAGAAGGCGCTGAAAAACGGTGTGAATGTTTGGCAGAGATTAAGTGGAAAGTTACAAAGCCGGAAAATCCATTTTTAGGACACGTAAATTAACATTTAGAGCAGTGAACCCGGAGCAATCGCCTGTTCCCCTCTTGTAGCTTCTAATGCTAGATAAATTCTAAAGGAAGCCGGGTATAATGGGCAAAGTCCCTCAAAGTGTGATTATGTACAGGCCTGTAGCTATTTTTGCCTTGTTCCATCATTATCAATTTTCCTTGTCATTTAATTTCTTTATTTATATGCAGCCTGGCAAATAGAAGGTTTGAGTGCTCTGCTTATAACTCACTTGTAATGAGTACAAAAGTTTTTTTTCTCTTATCTTTCCGGTGTCTGATACACATGAACTAATTAGTATGCAATTTCATTTTCCTGCATTCTCCCAATGAACTGAAAATTGAAATTGCCATTTTAAATTTACACTCTCAGCATGTAATTAGTAATGGCACTACAATGCTTGTAATTGGCTTGTGATTTAAAGGGTCACTGACCATGCTTTTGGAAGCAAATTAAAGCCTGAGGAAGTCATATCTGCCTTTTAAAGTTCTCCTGACCTCTGTTTCTCCTCACAGGCTGGCTGTGATAAAATAGCACCTGTGTACTGCTAACCACTTTATTAGTGATATTAACTTTTATCATTTGCAAATACAATGACAAAAAAAAAATCCCATACGTCTATTTTTCATTAATTGGTCCTGAAGTATAACCGAAACTCTCACTTTGCCTGTTACAGTAATGAGTCTTTTTTATCAACTCTTTTTTTTTTTTTTTTTCTTTTAAAGAGCAGTTTCTCTTTTCCCTTACGTCCTTTTGCATTTTTGGCTTTAAAATATGCTGGTTTGTTTTCTTCTGATTTCACTTCATCCCTGCTCATTTCTTGCATCTGTATTTTTCAATACATATATTATTTATTCTTTTTAAGGCAGTATGAATCAGAATGGATATGGCCATGGGCAGGATTATTGTTTCTGTTATGCCTCTACTCTATCCAAAATCATAATGGCAGCTAATCTCTGACACAAAGTGCCAGCAGGACTTTGTGAATGTTACTCCTCTCCAGTGATTTCTAACGTAGGAATCCATGCCTGTGCCCTTGCACTTCTTCTCCTCTCCCAGTTTCATCACTCCCAGGTTGGTCTCCCAGTTTTAACCACCCTCATATTGCTTAGTTCATTTTTCCCCTACTCACGACTTGTCTCCCATTTCCTTCCTTGAGATATTACCCTTTTTTTTGTGGAATCATAGAATATTTGGGCTTGGAAGGGACCTGAAAGATCATCTTGTTCCAACCCCCTGCCACGGGCAGGGAATTTGCCCAATTTGCAGGGAATTTACCCAAGAACAGTAAAACATGCCACCTAGATCATGGATCCTGGAGTGGAGGAGGAGCTCCCAGTAGAGCTCCAGCGACTCCTGCTGCACTGTAGGGCATGCTGGACTGGGTTGAGTGACCCAAATATCAACCTCGGAAATACATGAGAGAATCCCAGAATCCCAGAATCCCTGAGGCTGGAAAAGACCTCCCAGACCATTGAGGCCAACCTGTGAGCCCATCCCCACCTTGTCCCAGCCCAGAGCACTCAGTGCCACCTCCAGCCCTCCCTTGGACACCTCCAGGGATGGGCACTCCAAACCTCCCTGGGCAGCCCCTGCCAAGGCCTGAGCACCCTTTCCATGGGGAAATTCCTGCTGCTGTCCACCCTGAGCCTGCCCTGGCCCAGCCTGAGGCCGTTCCCTCTCCTCCTGTCCCTGTTCCCTGGCAGCAGAGCCCGACCCCCCCGGCTGCCCCCTCCTGTCAGGGACTTGTGCAGAGCCACAAGGTCCCCCCTGAGCCTCCTTTGCTCCAGGAAGATGTGATAGTGAAGAGGATCCCTGCCTATAGAGGTTTTTGTTGTTGCTGTTGTTGTTGTTGTGGGGGTTTTTTTGTTTGGTTGGTGGGTTTTTCTTGTTTGGTTTTTATGTTTGGTTTTTTTGGTGTGATTTTTTTGGGTTTTTTTTGGTTTTTTGGGGGTTTTGGTTCTTTTTGTTTTGTTTTTGTGGGCTTTTTTGTTTGTTTGTTTGGGGTTTTTTTGTTTGTTTGTTTGTTTTTGTTGTTGTTGGTTGGTTGGTTTTGTTTTTCAAGTGTTTTGTGGTCTTTTGGACATGGAAATTGTTTTTGCAAGGTATTAACCCACAGCCACCAAGAGCAGATTCAAGCATAGCTTACATCTGGAGAATGTTAAGAAAGTGCACTAATTACCGAGCACCATGCCACTGTGTGGGAGATGTGTTTGAACACCTGCCCTGTTGCTGGAGACTGTTGTGTAGAAATAGAGTTATAAAAACCCTATTTTGTTATCCCTCATTAAAATGGCATAAATTGTTTCTCCAGAGACATTGGTATGGTTACCAATTGTTTTTTTTAAATAAAATATACAAATACTTACTTTATTATTGTGAGTAGTAGGAGGATTGAAGGATTCATCTACAGAACAGGTGGACTGCGCAGTTTGGTTGCAGAATCAAAAAAATGGGAAGTAAAGCTGGTTCAGGCTGAGTAGTTAGCTTTTTTCTTCTAGTTTTTATTGCATACAAAATGATCCCAAATATTTAGTTTGGGATTTCTTCCTCTTCAGACACTTCATCCCTTTCCATCTATATTTTGTATATTTTTCCTTTTTTGGGGGTCAATTTTTAAAAGACAAATCATAATTTCAAAATGGAAAAGCTACAATTCTTACTTAGAATACATGGAAAGAGAATTATAATTCCATAATTTTTTGAATTTATTCCCCAAATGGTTTTTCTGAAATTATGTGCTAAAGTTCACTATAATCAGAAAGAAAACAGTTTGACAGAAAAAGGTGTCCAACTTCTAATTGGCAATTTGAATATCTTAGTACTCCAGTCCAAAATAAAATACATTTGGTTTATTTACTTTCTCAGTGTGTCTGTTGTAAATAATACTTTTTGTTTTTTCAATTTTGCTTTTTTAATAACTTTGCACAGCTTTAAGAAAATTTCTTCACTATATTTCTTGAAACTATGAGTAAACAGTTTTGCTGCAGAGATTGTTAATAAAAAAGATGACCTGTGATGGAAAGGGATCTACCCCAGCAGATTCAGGGCAAAATATTTCTCTGACCTCTGTCTTATTTAGAATTAATTAATATATATATGCAATTTTTTTGGGGGGGTCATTACTAGGAAAGTTTTTTTAAAAAAAAAAGTCTGAATGTATTGGAATATTATTGCTGTTAGGTAGAATTTGTATTTTGATTGAGGCTTAATTTGGTTTTTACACAAGTGTCTCCACACCAGTTTTGGTTTCAATCCCACCTCTGGTGCTCAGCCTCACATTTTTAGGACTTGCAGTCCCATGGTATAATTAAATCTGTGACTACAAATCTCACAAACTTAATCATAACAACTGTGACACACACAAAAATGACTTGTAAAAAAAATCTTAAGTTCCATCATTCTTATCCCCAAGCAGAAAACCATAAAGTACTGGGGGTGGTTTTTTCCTCAAAAAAAAGGCAAGGAAAAGAAGAATTAACAGCTTCCTCATCAAGAGCTTCCAAAGAGCAAGTACACACCAGGTGATAGCTATTTGCTAATGAAATGATAAAACCCAAAATACACAGAGGCCTTGCAGAACATTCACTCAAACATCTGTTGGTGAGAGCTCCAAGCAAAGTGCCATCTGTGAAACCATTCATTTTGTCAAAGTTCATTTCCTCATTCATGAGCTCTGGCGTAGGGGCTTCCAAAAATACCTGTCACTGCAGCTTAAATGTTTAATATCACTTAATGCAGCTCTCATCTCAGTGTCAGGTGAACTTTATGAAGTACAGTCTCAGAGTCATCCTGTAAGGGGATGTGCACCATAGAGGAAGATTTAACCTGCTAAGTTAAATGCTAAAAAGTTGTTAAAGTTCTGCGCTTTTTTTTTGTCAATACTTCAAAATTTGGCTTAATATCACAGAAGGATTTCCTTGGAGGATATTGATAAGTGGCAGTAAGGACCTGAAAGCCCTTGGCAGTGGAGAACAGAAGCTAATAAGGAAAGTGCAGTTGAATTAAAACAATGCCACACAGGACCTTTGATCTGCAGGAATTAGAAGAGATTGTCTGCTAGCCAAAGTCTGCCATAAATTCACTGACTTCAGTGAACTCAATACCAGCGTCTGCTCTCTGCAGACCTCCCTCAGCATCTATACATTTAGCTTACAGGCCAAAAATGTAATTTATGTACTCAAAGCAGAGCGGAAAGCAAAGGGACTGTGAGCCTATTTCTTAGTGTAATCATCCACAGACTCCCTGGTGCCCCATATCTTGGTATCCATTTCGTATCACACCTCCCGCTTTCATCCCTCGCATGCACAGACACATTCAAACAACTTTGGGCTGAGGTTCTGGACACACCAAAGCAGTCAGTTCAGAGCTAGCATCCCCATGGCAACTGAAACTTGATGCTGTTATGAGCACCATCCGTAACGTGCTCTCTGAGCCCGCGTGCCAGCTTTCCTTAATTACTGCGCCCAATGTGGCTGAAGGACTGAAGCAACGGGACCTTTAAACTCTTTATTCCCTGCATCTGCAACACCATCCGTTTCAACTAAGTTTGGTCTTTTCTCTTCCCCATTTGCCACTCTGATATTAAAAGCAATCAAATCTTAGGAAGTGGTGGTGCCGAAAGGGAACAAATGTGTGTCCACGTGGTTCTTTGCATCAGGAAGAAGCAAGTAAAAGTTGCCCCAGCACCTGTGGTGGTTCATAATGGAATGATGTGTGGGCATCATAGTCGCCTTGTGGCTAGGACAGCATCCAAATCTGCGCCATGCTGATGTGTGATAGGCAAGCGAGTCATCTTTGCCTTCTGACCACTCTCTTAAAAACTGGCAAAGCAGATGATCCTCACTCGCAGTCACTGTCCTGCTAGATTTGACTTCTAGAAAAGTGTTGTATTAAGTTATCTCAATACAGCTAAGGTTCAGGAAACAAAGTTCAAGGAAAAGTAAGATTACATGATAGTATATTAAGATTTTTTTTTTTTGTCTGGTGCACAGGAATTTATACGTACGAAATCCAGAGTGTGTCAGGCTGGAAGGGCCCACAGTGGGTCACCTGCTCCCACCTCCCTGCTCCCTGCCCAGAGCACAGGGCACAGGATGGTGTCCAGACAGCTCTGCAATGTCCCCAGGGAGGAGACTCCAGCCCCTCTCTGGGCTCTGCTCAGGGCTGGGCCCTGCCCAGGGCAGCAGTTCTGCCTCCCCTTCCCTCCTCAAGTGCAGGGGAATTGCTGGGCTCAGGCCCTGCCCGTGGCTCTGGTGCCATTGCTGGGCCCCGGAGCAGAGCCTGGGCCCTGCCCTGAGCCCTCCCTGCAGCCAGGGACAGCCAGAGACACCCAGGGACAGCCAGGGACA
>VXAD01047015.1:562337-591429 GCA_013399195.1 Dicrurus megarhynchus | reverse complement strand
CAGCCAGAGACACCCAGCAACAGCCAGAGACACCCAGGGACAGCCAGGGACACCCAGGGACAGCCAAGAACAGCCAGGGACACCCAGGGACACCCAGGGACAGCCAGGGGCACCCAGGAGCAGCCAGGGACACCCAGAGACACCCAGAGACACCCAGGGACAGCCAAGAACAGCCAGGGACACCCAGGGACACCCAGGGATGCCCAGGGACAGCCAGGGCTGAGGGCCCCTCTCAGCTGGGGCTCCTCTCCAGGCTGAGCAGCCCCAGCTCCCTCAGCCTGTCCTGGGCACGGGGATGCTCCAGGCCCTAAATCATCTTTGTGCCCCTCTACGGGACCCGCTCCAGGACCTCCCTGGCCCTGCTCTGCTGAGGATCCAGGACTCGACATGGCACTCCAGAGGTGCCTCCCAAGGCTGGGCAGAGGGGCAGGATCCCTCTCTGACCTGCTGGCAGTGCTCTCCCAGTGTTCCCCCAAATCCCACTGGCCTTCCTTGCCCCCAGGGCACTCTGCTGGTCAGGGACAGTTGGTAGTCCACAGAGCTGCTCCAGCAGGTCCCCTCAGCCCATGCTGGTGCCTGGTTCCTGCCCAGGTGCAGGACCTGCAGTTTCCTTATTAAGTTTCAGACAGTCTTTCTGTGCCCATCTCTTCAACCTGTCAAGGTCCTTCTGAAGGCCTTCTCAACCCTGGGGCATTTTGGCCTCTCATCCCAGCAATGTGTGGTCAGTGAGCTTCTGAGGACCCCTCAGTGAGCAGTGAGCTGCACTGATCCCTCATGCAATCCTTGATAAACTAAACAATGCTTGGCCCAGTATTGAACCTTGGGAGGACACCACCAGTGGCACATCTCCAGCTGGACCCCATGACAGATTCCAACCCTCTGGACCTGCTGCTCACCCAGTTCTCCATCCAGTTTCATCTCACATCAGCATCGATAGCTCCAGACCTGTTTAGGCTGTTGGAAACATGGGAAGTCACCAGCACCATGAAAATGCCACAGACAACCAGGGCTGAAGTAAACTCAACCTCCTTCACCTCTCCTGGAAAAGGTGGCATGTATTTGTCACCTCAAGGACCTTCCAATTTAAGCCACACACGAGTTCTGTGAGCTGAAAAATAGGAGCATATTTCACTCCTGCACTCTCAGAACCTTCTTCTTCCATGAGTGGTTAAGATAAGAAGACATTGTTCAAGCCTTGACTCTCTCAATGAGACTTGTCAAAGATTGTCTACCACAAAACCAAGCAATGTTTAATGTTTTTAACCTAATCTTTTGCCTGCAAATTTTTGTAGAATGAAAAAGTGTTTTGAGGAAAAACATACAGATAAATAAGGAAAATCTCACTGAAGAGTAACTTTTAGAGTTTCTAAATCAACTTCTTTATTTTTACTCTTGAGTCCTAATTTTAAAAGATAATAAAAAATATTTCATGAGTGTGGATGTCATGATTCAACAAGTAGCCAATTTCTTGGGGTTCAAGAGATAATAATCATTTGAGCCAATCTTCTCCGTTGTGTAACACCATCTGTGAGCCGAGAAATCATTTGAGTGGAGTAGTCTTTTCATCAATCACAAAGCCATCTGTCCCCTGTGTGCTTCACCTCCTCACTCCCCTTGTGTCCATCTCAAACCTTGGCCTCTCTCCCCACACCACCAGTGTCTCAGCAACTAACAGGTTATCCTCAAAGATTGAGTAGGATTGCATTTGACCGTGAAGAAAGGGCATAAAGATATGTATTTTAATCCAGGTTGTGCACCATGTGATAAAGCTATTATCACTAGATAAGTTTATTCGGGTGGAGGGACTAAGTAGATTTAGTTTCCCACTGTGTTGAGTTGGGATCTCACTGTAGGGATCTCACAGGGCCAGGGAAGTCTGATCTCCTGCGAGTTCCCAGATTTCAGACAGTTATTACTCCTTTAATCAATACACTGGATGTCTTTTCCAACCTTAATGATTCTATAATTCCATGTTTTCTTCGTCTAGGAACATTCACAGGACCCAGACAAAGCCCACTGAAGTCAGAATGGGAATTTTTCCTTTTGGGGCTTGAGAACCGGTCATATTTGTCTTTGGAGTTTTTACCAGAGTGCATCTATCAAAGTGCCATAAAAACAGACAGAAAGTATGTGAGAGAAAGTACCTCTCAATATCTGAAGTTATTCCACAACCAAAAATTTCCCCCTGAGTGTATTTTCATGGTGATTTTAGTATTGCACCTTTTTGAATTCACTTCTTCTCCCTAAGGAAGATGGTTTTCCTGTAGGATGAAAAAAGAAAAGTACGTGTTTGTGACCCGAGTCTGACATCCTATCTTCTAGATCTACGAGCTGTTGATCAAAGCTATTTTACAAGGGGAAATACATACAGATATTTTCTCTGACATTTTTATTTAAATATTCTTAGGCTGATTCTTCAGGATGTCTTCTAGACACTGTGGGGAAGTTCTTTCTGAAAGCCATTAGCATTCCAAAGCCAGGAAGAGCTTTCACAAGTTCAAAGTATATGAAGAAACTAATAATAGCAATGAATGACCTTGGTGTTTTTTAGGTAACTTTCAGTTTCAGATAGTTAATACTCATTTGATCAATACCTTGCAAATAAGATGATATTTTGCAGGGCTACAAACCTCTGAACAATGTGAGATTGATTAGGGGCCCCTTCCTGAGATGACAGTCTAAACACACCAGTATTTGAATAATTCATATAATCCAGTTAATGGCATTCATAACAACTACCTTTGGGACTAAAATAATGACTTAATAATAAGAAGGAACAGACTAAGCAAGTTTTTAGTCTGTCTAATTATGTAAACTCTCTGAGGCATAAATTGAAAGTTCTCAACAAAAGCCAAATGAAGTAGGTGCTTTTTGATAATTCTCATAACATATGTTCCTCCACATTAGCATTACATGGGCCAAACAATCCTTGTATTTATGTTTTCCATGCAAGTAGGGTCTAACCTATATTCTGATCTCTTCACAGAGAGGCAAATTAAATTAGTGGTCCAATTTGCATCTCTGATTCTGCATGCCTAATTTGAAGCATGTACAGGAGTAAGTCTTATTGAGGATGGCAAAGGTGATGAGTTGATTTTAGAGGGTTGGCTGAGGCTGAGGTGCAGTTCTCACCCCGAGGTGTGATAGACTGGAAAAAAAACAGGAGGATGAGTTTGCAGAGGATTTAACAGGAAAGTTATGAGGATGCTTTGCTGAACCTGCATCCACATAGGTGAAACAAAATGGTCTGGGATCAGAAATAACCCAAGTGTTTAACTGGTGTGTCCTCGAGGTACAATCCCACAATCACGCTGGGAATTATTATTTTCAAAGCAACGTGTAGCAAACGTTTGTTCTCCTAGCCTATTACAAGATAACAATTTATGCTACCATGTCAATATTTTAAGATAAAACATGTTGTTTTTGTCCATGGCACAGACCTCCTTCCAGCGTGTCAGCGACAGCTGCAGTGCTGCCATGGATAAATCACTGCATTTCCTCGCTGGGTGCTGCTTAAAACACACATCACTGCCACTGTGTTGACTGCATTAATGCCCTGAACTACATCCGGGGGAGCTCTGCTGACAGTGCTGATTAGGAGAGTATCAAAAAGCCACAGACAGGCGAGATAGATGAGCACCTTGTGTGCAGGTGCCAGCTAGGCTTTGCAGAGGGGAAGTTAATAGTGAGTGACCTGCTGTGCCCTTCCTGCTCCTCATCACCAGCCCAGCTCTGCAGCTCCTCACTCCTGCTGTGGTACCAGGGTGAAACGGCACTCTTTGTCCTGTTCAGGGGCTCTAGTGCTTGGAATCTGAAAAGGAAGCACGGGAGGGAGCTTTCAGACCCACTGAATTTACCAGTATTGAGGGAATTGTGTCAGGTTGTTCCTTTCCCGGGTTTATTGAAAACATTTCCATTTGGAAGTGTCCCTATTTTTCATGAGAAAAATGTTTCTCTGGGTGCCTTCTATCTAGCTTTGTCAGAATTATGACTTTAAAAAAAAAGAAAAGAGACAAAAAAAATTAAATTTCAATCCTTCAAAACCTGATGAGATCAGCAGGGAAGGGTTGTTGTAATAAATCTTTTAATGCCAGTATAACCTTGATCTCTTATTCAACCCCATTTTTATATGAGCAATGGTGAGTAGCAGTAAAGATATATTTACTTTGTGCTAGAAAAGATGAAGAATTATTTATGACAGTGCTATTCCATCTCATAACTGAAACAGGTAAACACCTTTGTTCTCCATAAAATGCATTCCTGTTTATGAATCTAAAACTACATTTAAGGTCTCAAAGACCCAAGGTTTCATGTAGGCTTTAATTTGAGCATTTCTGGAAAGCTTGCTCTCAGACAAGGCTGTTCTGTAGGAAGTGCCAGTGGTGTTATTGCTAACAGTGAGATAACAAATGAGGGGAATATGGTTATGGATTCCATCCAGGAGCATCACAGAGGGGTCTTCCTAAAGTCACTCTGTCTTCTCATCCCTCTTCTCCTCTCCTGCCTGGAATAACATAGATAAGACAGATGCAACTGGGTGGTTTTTTATCTTTTTTGTCAAGTATATAGCTTCTGCAAACTGAATATATTCACATTTGATCACAAATTGTAGGAGGGAGATGAACACCTTCCACTGGAGCTGTCCCAGTCCCTGCTGTTGTTACATTCACACATTACAATTCTGAGTTTAATCTCCCTTTTTCCTGTGGTTTTTAAGGTTTGTAAGCCATGCTGAGGAGTTACTTATGGCCTTTGTTTTGTGGAGCCCTTTGGACTAGTTTATGGAAAACAAGCTCCTGCATTCTCATCTACCAGTAGAGCTGCACACCCACCGTGCAGGTTTGCAGGACTGGCTCTGAATTGCCTCTGAAAATGGTGCACTGTACGATCAACAGGAGCTCATAAAACTACCTTGCTCATGTTGCTGCTTTCTCTCAGAGATAAAGTCTTCCTCACTTACTTCCTTTCCAATATGGATTTTTTCAGGTTCCAGTAAAATCTAGATTGGGTATGTGTTCACCGGAGTAGACAACTGAATTATTTAGCATCCCCAAACAGATCTGAGTGACTCACTGGAGTCAAAAGCATTAGTGAAACTTGTTTAATAGAGAATTACTCCTGCAGGATCAGTGCTGAGAGCAGTAAACACGCTGGTTACATTTTCCCCTCCTGTGGAGAAAGGCCATGACTCTGTAACCTGCTGTGATCATCAGAGTGGTCTGTGCAATCGTGGAGGTGGGAGGACTATGGTGGTTGAAAGGAACAAGATTAGAAGAAATTTCAGGGACTTCTGAAACTAAAGGAGTTGATTTTATTCTCCAGCTCTTGGGCATACACTGCTTTAGAGGATATCTGCCTCAAGTGATTTTATTTGATTAATTTTGGCTACTTGGATGAATTCAATGTGCAACTATGTACCCAGCACAGGACCTGAGCTGGTGTTTCTTGTCCCAGTCCCTTAACTCACAGAAGCTGAGCTGACTCCATGCCTGTGCTCTCTTTGTGCTTTCCTCGATACCAGCACAGTGACTTTGCACCATCCACCCTGTGTGTGACAAAATCCAGTTCTTTCAGAGTCAGATTTAAATACATTGATATTCAGCTGCTGGCTTTATTTTACACTCAGTTTTACATGAGCAACTCATTCTAGGCCCAGAAATCCTCCTCACTGACATGCAAAGCCCATCTGAGCAGATTCCATAACCTGCAGACGTCAAGCAGAACCTTTTCAGAGTTTCATAAAGTTCTTCATGCCATAAGGTTTTAGGGCACTGGGTGTCCTCGGATTGCAGCCAAATCCCGGGCATATGATGGGTGAGCCAAGTCCCACGGAAGTTCCTGGATGCAGGACACCCCTCTGAATGCAGGTCCTGAGCAGAGGTCGAGTGTCAAGTCTGAATCCATTGCTCTTAAAATAAATTTAAATGGTAAATGGTAAAATAATAAAACTGATCAGCTTGCTTTCTTTCTTTCTTTCTTTCTTTCCTTCTTTCCTTCTTTCCTTCTTTCCTTCTTTCTCTCTCTCTCTCTTTCTCTTTCTTTCTCTCTTTCTCTCCTTCTCTGTCTGTAAATGTATTTCTCAAATGTCTGTGCCAGTATCTTCTTATAAGGCCCTTACCTTGCCTTATTACTTAAATTGCTGGGGTAAATCCTTCAAAACACTATTGATCATCTTTCATCCTTGATTTTTTCCAGTTCATCTAGGTGGTGATAAGGGATCCTTAATAAGTGAATCCGTTACCTTTTTAAAAATATATTTATTCTTTTGCTCTTATGCTGGTGACTTTCACCTCTTTGTTTTAAAACATGATCACCTATATAATTAAAATGTGTAACTCTCTGTCCTGGGTCTGAATCCACAAAGCAGAGCTTCCTGAGCTGTTTTTCCTCAAAACTGCCACAGAAAAACATGTTTGAAAAAGCTTTCAGTGCTAAAAGATGTAGCTCACATTTCTCTACCTCTTCCCACTGAAGTATATTAAATAGGAAAAAATTTCAGTGCCTGCTTCATTATAGCCATTGCTAAAGTTGTAATCTTTTCAATTTTTGCTAAGGTCTAACTTGAAAAATTGGAAACACATAAAAGAACTCAAAGATACAATGGGAAAATTCATTCCTGGTGTATCCATATTCACTGAAAAGCATGACATTAGCCCAGGGGGGATTTCTATATAAGCAAGCCATGGGCATTTGAAAGCATTTTTTTTTCCCCACTTCATTGGGATTTTTCTGCAAACCTTGACAGGATATGTAACCTTGGAAAACAAGGCAGCCTGGTTGTATTTCTTATGTTGTATCAAGTTCAATACTGCTTAAAAATAAAGCTCAGCTTGTGACTCAAAGGATGGATACTGATCAAGAAGTCCTCTAAAAGGAAAGGTTCTGCAAAGAGGAAAAGGACATCCAGTGGTTAAAGCCATGGTTTCATCAGAAATTATTCTTTGTGAGTAAACAGGGAAGAAAAATCCCCATAAATTCTCATCCAAAAAAAAACCCTCCCCAAGATTATTACCTGGAAAAAGAAAAATTGATAATTAAGCTGAAAAAATATTAGTTATATGCATCGCTGGATCAAACAAAAATTATTTGGTGTTGCATTATATGTTCCTTTTCCCATGCAGTGAAATGTGAAGATGCTACCAGTCAACAAATAATCAATGTCTGGTTTCACTGTGCTTTCTAATTTGGTTTTGCAGATGATATTCACCTCATTGTTAGCAATTTTGTAAATACATGGAAAATTGGTTTACTTTCCTGTTAATTAATATTCTGAAATTCCACATAGAGAATGAAATACTCATAAGAGACTGACAGAAATCTTTAACTGGATACTATTCCACGTTAACTACATTTTTAATGCAGTTGTAGGAGTAATAGCAGTCTCTGGAGCTGTCCTCTTACAAATATAACATATTTATTTAGTTGTGTTTCCCCCTCTGGGGACCAGGAATTGGGGAAAATAAGTTTTCCAAGGCTGCAAAAAAGGCATGAATCTCTTTTAATTTATACCTGTCTGAATTCCTGCTGTGAGTCCATTCTCCCCACTGGAATTGAAAATGTTCCTGAGCTTTCCTGGTATATATGGGGAAGATCCTGTAAAAAAGTGGTGTTTTTACAGGAGGCTTCTCCTTTCTCAATGGGTCTAAACCTTAAAAACACCCATTGTTAATCTGAAAGTGTGTGAGTATTTTTTAATGTCTTATAGGGAGAACTATGATAAAACTACACCAAAAGCCAACTATTCCAGAAACGTAGCAGAGAAATGGCTCATTTAAAAAAAAAAAAACCCAGAAGAAACCATAAAATTCTATATTTTGGAGAAAGAAACTAGAGGTTTCCTATTGTGCACACAGAGAGATCTTGAAGCACTGAAGTCTGATCATCTTACATCCTTCACAGAGATTAGATTTTATTACCAAGGGGGAGAAAGTCTCCAGGCCACACTGTAAAGAATAAAGCAATTAAGGTGTTTGGACAGCAGATCTGCCTCTGAGTCCTCCCATACCTGTGCTAGGGCTGCTGCTGCAAACAGTGGGGACTGCACTGGGTCAGCTCCAGCGACTGGGTAGCAGAGATAAGCCTCATTTGGAGGAGACAAGTGCTAATGCAGTGTAATGTGTTATTTACCCTGTCCCAGTTGTTTGCTCTCCAGTATTTCCACTCGTCTCTTTGCCCTGCACATCTGCCTGCACCTCCACGCAGCTCTCACAGAGTGACAGCTCTTTGCTGAGCTTCATTTGGTGCAAAAGTCACAGATTTCAGCTGAGAGGGTGGGAGTGCCGCTGCCACAGACTGAGTGGTGATTGAGTTCGTCCCAGGGACGAGTCTGACAGTGCCAGCACTGTTGGGTTTGATTATCACACTGAGATGTCAGAGAATACTGTTGGATTTCCCATGCCACAGGTGAATGAAGGAAGCAGAATTAAGGCTGCTGGAGTAACGTTGAATTTGTTCACTCTGAACATCTTCATTTTGTACTTCAAGGTGTTGCGTTCAGCTCAGACAAGCACACGGGGAATGTTCATATCCACTGATTGATATTTTGCTATTGACTGCTTTAGGATTAGCATTTCAGCCTTGATCTCTAGACATATGAATGTTCAGTGAGAGTCAAGAAAAAGTCCTGTTTCTTTGCTCTCAGAACTTCCATGTAGTTTTAGTTCCACTTAGAAGTTTTACTTGATGCTAACTTAGGTTCTTTTGTATGGTATTGCAAAATGGCTTCTAGCAGAACTGAAGATATAGCCTTTGGTAAATTATCACCTGGTTTCTTTTTCCTTTCAGGTAGGAAATATGTAGGAGTGACCCTATATGCCAAAATTAAGCAATATCCCAGTAATATTCTGAATATCCAAAATATATGTACATATGTGTGCACACATAAAGGAAATAAGCATAGTCCAGGCATTTGGTTCAATGTTTTTCATTCATTATATGCATTTGCACATGAAATTCACAAAAGTTCAAAAGAATTAATTCAAGTGTAAAGGCAGTCATTTAAATGCTACAGCTATGTTTTATCCTCTCATTTAAGAAAAAAAAAAAGGCAATCAAAAGAATCAAGGATTGTGCCCCTCAGATTAACAGTGTGCTGTTATTTCAGATAAACCTGCAGAAGAAGATGCGAGTCACTGGAGTTATAACTCAAGGTGCCAAGAGGATTGGAAGCCCAGAATATGTAAAATCTTACAAAATTGCATACAGTAATGACGGGAAGTCGTGGACAATGTACAAAGTAAAAGGCACAAAGGAAGACATGGTAAGATTAAGTAATCTGTATCTGAATACATCTTGAGGTTTAGCTGCCTTCAGAAGTATGAGATGTCTCTGCTATTTAAGCCTCATTGCCTGGCAGTATGATCTAGATTTCACTGTTACTATTTTTCTCCGAAAAAAAAAACAAACCACCAAAATAATTTGCATTTTCTCTCTGCTAAGAATTCCTTATACTTTAATTGATGGTTGCACAAATACTATTTCCCCAAGCTAGAATAATCCTGTTTATTACACTTAACTGATTTTCATATTAATTAGTTTACCAGTAATTACTCATTACTCTGTTTTCAATTTAGTTTTATTACACTGGCAGATTAGCGTTAACCCTTGGAAACACAGAGCCCATCCATCAGTGTTAATCTCTGTGCTGCACAAACAGTATCATCCAGCGGGGTGTGTGTGTTTACAGTTTATAGTTGCCACTTATTTTTGATGGAGCTGTGCACACAAGGCAGCAAAAAAATCCCTTTACTGTGTAAGGTGGCAAAGAACTAAAGCACTGTGAAGCATTAGATGTAGTTTCTCTACGAGGGAATTAAAATGCTGTGTGAGGAGGTGCATAATGAGGGGGGAAACACAGTACAAGGATGTCTGGTTAGAGTCAGGGGTGAATAGAAGAATGCTGATGGGTTTAATTCACCCCCCTGTGATTGACGGGAGGGTTACAGTGCACTTCAGGGGGAGCTGGATCAGGTTCTTGAGGCAGAGGGGAAAAAGATAAACGTCAATCAGCACCAATAATTGCAGGCTAAATTGAACTGGGGCTATTTTACACATTAATCAAGAAAAGAAGGCATAATTTAGTCTCATTAGGAGCTTCAGTTTCTGGGAGTGACAAGACAGAGACCTCATTTTGGCACAGGTGGCAAACTCGCCACGACGTGGCACAAAGGCAGGACATTCCGCTGGAAAACTTGTGTCGGGCACTAGAAGTGCTAAAACAGCTGCTGTTTGGGGAAAACCTCACGTAGGCAGGCAGAACAACGCAGATGCTTTGGAGACACGGAACTCCAGCCATCCTCCTGACGCGTTCTTTTGTGCAAACCTTGCTTCCCTGCAGGTGTTCCGAGGGAACGTGGACAACAACACCCCGTACGCCAACTCCTTCACCCCGCCCATCAAGGCCCAGTACGTGCGGCTGTACCCCCAGGTGTGCAGGAGGCACTGCACCCTCAGGATGGAGCTGCTGGGCTGCGAGCTCACAGGTGGGATTTCCACAGCCTCCAGCCCCCCCACCCTGCCCGGCGGCTGCTCCCGACCGCTCGCGTTTTGTTCCCCCATGAGACGCGGGCGGCCAGCCTGAGTTTATCCACTCACTCACATCCTTTTATGTAAGTTATAAAATGAGCAACACCTGGCTGAGCTAAGTGACAGCTTTTTTTTTGTCAATACTTCAAAATTTGGCTTAATATCACAGAAGGATTTCCTTGGAGGATATTGATAAGTGGCAGTAAGGACCTGAAAGCCCTTGGCAGTGGAGAACAGAAGCTAATAAGGAAAGTGCAGTTGAATTAAAATAATGCCACACAGGACCTTTGATCTGCAGGAATTAGAAGAGATTGTCTGCTAGCCAAAGTCTGCCATAAATTCACTGACTTCAGTGAACTCACTTGCAGTGGGACATGTGGTGTGGTATCAACCTAATGACACTTCTTAGTTTTTTTGTTCTTAATTGTCTCTGATTGGTCAACCTAGGAAAGGTCATTTAGCAGTTTTAGCAAGTATTGGTGGCTATGTGGGCTTGTAGTGCTCCACCCTGAGCAGTCTACAAGGCTGGCAGTCTAACCCAAGATCTGAAAACGGTCCCTGAGCCCCAGAGCTGGCTGTGCACTGCTGTGGACCCATGGCAGTAGCAGTTGTCACACCTGATTTGGATAATTCCTCCTGGCTGTGGGGTGACACCACTCCTGTGCTGTGTGGCATTCTCAGAGGGACGAGCCTGCTTCCCCTGCTGTCGAGGAACACTCCAAAAAGATGCAATTTGTTTGGGTTGCTTTAATCAGGATTTCAGTTTGGATTGGTTTTCTGGGTTTAGCAGAAGCAGGGAAAGTGTCTTGTAGCAAAAAGTAAATGAACAAGTGGAGCCAATACAAACCCTCCTCAGATTCATATTATGGCTCTGAAATGTAAAGCCTGACCTCTAGCCACCTTCTGCAAGAACTGTGCTCCCTTACAAATTCAATAAAGCATGTAAATTTTTCATCCTTTTTCAAGAGATAAACCTTTCCGTGGCAGGAGCACTCCACTGATTCATTTAAGAGTGATTTTTATGTAGCTGCCTGTTCACTCTACAAACAATAGCCATCCAGTTCACGAGTGATACATCAAAACAGCTGGAGTTAAATAATTCTCAGTCATCTAGTGACATCAAAACCAGATTCAGAAATGAAAAGTTAATGCATTAATCTAGGTGTAGCCTTTTTCCAATATAGCTAGGTTTAAGAGTAAATAGAAATTCTTGTCTAGCTGCTTTGGTCTATTAGATTTTTTTTTTTTTTTTATGTCTTCCACTTCTGGAACCACAATTTAGAGTAAGTCCTTGCCAGAATGACTAGGAATTGTTTTGCTCAAAGAACTGTGAAAGCTACTGAAGTGAATTCATGTCAGTGGTCTCCTAACAGTGTCAAGGTCATCATTTCTTAAAACCGTGGACAGCTGAGGCTCAGCAGAACAATTTCAACCTTACTGAAAGAAAGGTATAATTACACAGACTAATTCACTCTTAATTCCAGGTGGTCTGTCTTGGGTGGAAAAGCACTTTGAGAGGTCTGGCTTCTCTAACATGCCCTGGTGCTAGAGAAGAGAATGAGTGATGAACAGAGGGAGACTTGCAGGATCAGATCATCATAAAAGCTAACCCTTTCTTAGGACAAACTTCAGCCAAATGTTCAATGCAATCTGCTTTAGTCTCATAAATAGCTTCACTTACCAGCGCCCACAGTCAGATCTTATTGAAAAACCAAAATCAATGCTAGTGGAGCCAACCATCAATAAATTAGGCATTAATTTTCCTGGCCCCATGTTCCGGCCTCACCCGTGTTTTGCACATCTCTGTATCCTCAGCTCCCTTCCCCTCACACAGTATCGATGTGAGGGGAGAAACAGCTCACAGCTACTGTTTATTAGAATGCCTTTATTCATTAAGCTGTTATTAATAGCAGCATCAAGCTGTTGTTTTTAACAACAGACCAGTGTTCACACAACAGTGTCACTTACTCGTGGAGCTCACTCATGTGCTCGAGCATCTGCCTCCTTGCAGGCAGCCCCTGCCATATGCTGCTGACAGTCATGTTTGCTGGTGCCTGTGTGCCAGCCCAGCCAGCTCTTGGTGTTTGGGGTGTCTCAGATCCTGCAGAGGGATGCTGGCCCCCAGAACGTGAACATCCCTGTGATACTCACTCAGAGCAATCTTCTGAGTGTGTAATTGTCATCTCCTTTGGGCATGTTGTTCCCTGGTACCTCTTTCTTTATGCTAACAGCCCCTACAGGCACCTTTCAAACAAAACTGACATGCAGGGGGACTTTAGCACACCTGCAGTTAAAGACAGTTTCCCCTTTCCTTGTTTGTCCTGAGAACTATATAATCTGGAAAGGAATTCTATATTTACTATTTATAGGCCAGGTTGGATGGGGCTTCAAGCATCAAGGTTTAATGAAAGGTGTCCCTACCCATGGCAATGGGGTTGGAATTAGATTTGAAACCAGGTGATCACCCTCAACCCAAACCATTCTATGATCCACGAATATGAAGACAAATTTTAAAATCTCTCAGTTTTAAGAAAAAAAAAAACCTCAGTATGAATACAAACAAATAATTGTCAAATAATTGACATATGCTGCTTTTGCCAATACTACACAGATCTTTGTCCAAGACAACATTCATGCAGACCTTCGCCTGCAGATCCATGGATTTGCCTTTGCTTCATTGGATATTGAATATTTCCTTTGAGAGTTTGAGCTTTGTTGAAAGAAGAGGTAGATGAGGGGCATGGTACAGGGTGCAGACCGAAGAGTAAAAGATTCTGCCCTCTGGAGAGTCAACAGAGAATAGCCTTTGTGTTGATTCTTCCATTTTTCAGCTGCTAATCCCCACTCTTTCTCATTAATTCCCTAGCCCTGTTTCACTAAGCTGGACCAAAGTCCTGCGAACTTATACCTAGTCAGATTTAAAGATACAGAGGTATCAGGTATAATTTATCACAGATGGAGATGTTGGAAGCATCTCAAACATTCCAGCCTAAGATGCTCCACTGGGTTTAGCCATGTCTACATCAGCTGTCTCTGACTTTAACAGGTCATAAAAATGAAAATGGAAATTGAACCCTTTCACAGGGACACTGAAAAGCAGATTTAAAGGATAAAGTGCAGTGCAGAGGAGATGTTTCAGGGAGACATAAGCACTGTTATAAATGCACACCTATGAGGGATAGGCGGGCAGAGAGTTCTGTGCTGGTTTGATGATCCTGCCCTTTGTGCTGTGGGTTATGGCTCAGTCATCCAAACAGTCACGATCTCCTGTGGTAGGAGCTGGGAAGATGCTGCTCTCTGTGACACAGCACATCGTCCTGCCACCCATGTGCATCACGTTTGCCTCTTCAGATTCTCGTTGTTCTCCTCCCTTTCTCCTGTTACCTCTAACAACTGTCTTCCCACCCCCTTTGGGGCCGTGGTGAAGGCAGGCAAGTGTAAAATCCCATTAATTCATGCACGCATGCACAGGCACACAGGCAGGCACAGCTGTTGTTTCATAAATCAATAATAATACTCAGAAAAGATAGAACTGGTTTTGATGGATTGGACCAGCACTGAATCACAGCTCTGACAACCCATGGTTTTGTGTCAGGAGCCTCCTTCAGATTCCTCGGATGAAACATCCTTGCTGACAGTTCTTGTGATCCCAGAGTGATGCTTCAGAATATAATAATAAGCAAAGTCCTTCTCTAAAGCAGCAGATTAGTCTCTCTTATTTCTGCTATCAATTGCTCCCTCCCGCTCCCAGGAAAACTGTTTTGTTGTGTTCTTGAATGAGTCCATTCTACAGACAAAGCTGTGTGATTTCCATTTGTGCACTGAGAATCAGGTCTGAAAGACAGAGGGGGTTTTTTTTCAGAAGTTAAACTCTGTTTTCTCTTGGTTTTTCATTAGTTTGTTTGGGTTTTTTAATTTAACATGAAGCACGTAAATATCCAAATTTTAAATACAGGAGACACTGCATTAAAGATCATGTTGTTAACATTATTATGTGTGTCTGGTAATGCACATTTACTCCTGCTGCTAGCCCCCCACAAAGGCCCTGTGGTCTTACCTTCCTGATTGAATCTCTAATAATTCCACTTAATTCTGTGCATTAATCCTATGAGAGGAACAGAACACAGAATCTGACAAAAAGGTCTTTGCTTGTAATACCAAAGNAAGTTCATTCACTTAACAAAAAAAATTAAAAAAAAAAAAAAAAAAAAAAAGAATCAGGTCTTTAAACATGGGTAAACATACTGTGAGGGAAATAGACTTTTAAGGCAAAGAGAGCCAGCTTTGATAACTGGCTAAAATAAAGTGAAAAACAAGTTGAAAACTTTGAAGGTGATTTAAGTGGCCACCTCTGCCAGGAGCCACCAGCTGAGCAGGGTCGTGGTCTCAGCAGGAGCGGCTCCACCACGAGCTGCCCCTGTGCTCAGCAGAGCACAGCCGGTGACTCGTCAGATGTTTGCCTGATGGGAACCAGCTCCGTGTCAGGGACGTGTCAACTGGAAAACCTGTGTCAAGGAGACAGGAAGCAAAGGTTCTGTGCACTCACAGGGGTGGTGCACTCCTTGCCAAGCCACGTTGCCCCCTGGGCACACTCAATGAATTATGGGTGTGTCAAAATATTGGTGATTTAGCGAAGTCAAGCCAGCTATTGGGTCGGTTCCCTGAATTTGTGAAGTGAAAACTTTGGAATAACTGCGTGTATGCAGGTTTTTGACTGCTGGGGGGACAGGAAGGAGATGAGAAAACAGCTTCTATTTTTACGTTCCCATCTCCATCTTTTCCGTCTTTCACTTTGCCTCAGCTTTCAAGCATCACTCTACCCCCCCAGCCATACATCCACCTTTGCTGTCCTCTTAGCAGCCTTCTCTCTCTTAGCCATTTGCCTTTCTCTTTCTGATTTTTTTTTTTTTTTGTTTAAATCTTAAAACCGTGCAGCTCATCTGCCTTCTTTGGTTTCCAGTCCTGTTTCAGTGCTGCTGTCGAAGGGTGTTTCTCCTGTCTCAGCTTGTTTCTTCCCCCTTCTGCATCCAAATGTACCTTCCACATTCCCAGCACACAACAGCAAGGCAGAGGAACAGAGAGTCACTTATCAATTTTTATTTTTATCCTTTTTCATGCAGAACAGAGAAGGGAGAAGCCCAAGATCTATCTTTGCTACAGTCAAAATAACTCGATGGTGTGGGATGTCCACAAACATATAAGCCGCTAACTATCGATTTTTCCTAAGTGATATCCTCCTACTATTCTCCCTCCTTCACAGTCATTTTCCTGTGGTCTCCCCCTCCTTCAGTGGGGTTTTGGGCTTTCTGGATTTTTACCTAGATGTCAAGGAATTCAAAAGTGTAAAAGAGCTCAGTGCTTTTTTACATTTTACTTCAGCAGTGGGTTTTAGAAAAATTAATATTTCTTCAGTAAGTAAACACACAGTTGATGTGAGGTGGCACAAAAGCATGAGGAAAATCATGCTGAACAGGGGAAACAATATTTTCCTGCAGGACAGGAAAATAAAAATAAGATAAGCACAGACAAAAGTCATCTTTTCATTTTGTTTCGCTTCATAAATTTATGCCAGGATAAAATATGTTGAATTCTCTATCTTGATTTTGACTCACCCAAGCAATTGTTGAAACAAAGTGCCTTGGATTGACTATTTTTCATGTATTTGTTTTCGAGTTCTTTCAACAATAGTCTTGATTAAATCTTTTTTCTTCAAGTATGGCAGTTTTTCTTTGCCATAACAAAAAACCTAAACCCCTGGCAGAGACAAGCAGGTAGTGCCACTGATCTTGCCCTGCTGTTCCAGGTTGCTCTGAGCCCCTGGGGATGAAATCAGGACACATTCAGGACTTCCAGATCACTGCCTCCAGCGTTTTCCGTACGCTCAACATGGACATGTTCGCTTGGGAGCCCCGGAAAGCCCGGCTGGACAAGCAAGGCAAAGTTAACGCTTGGACCTCTGGCCACAATGACCAGTCACAGTGGCTGCAGGTAAAGTTTCACGTGCATTTTCCCAGATGTTTGCCTTCTTTGTGTCTCAGGCATGGGCACAGTTCTCTGGTTTCCTTTTATATTCATAATCTTCTGTTTCTGGGTGTAACCATCCTAATTCTGCCACGTGTAAATGATGAAGCTCAACAGATCTCCATGTCTTTATTATCACAGCTGCAGAAAACTCTGCTTGGGGATGCCTCCACCAGCCCCAGTTTTCCTTTGTTAATGGACAAAAATGGTAGTTGTTTCTGTTTCACTGAATTCTTCTCATTTGTTGAGAGAGATGAGTTTATTTTCCTCCTTCCTCTCCTTCCAAGGCTACCTGGAAAAGCATATTTGCTTTCAGCTCTGTGCACCTTAGCAAATCCTGCGTGTAGAAATTATCTTTGCCTAATTTAGGCTGCCCAAAATTACCTTCTGACAGGACTCTGGAGCTAGCAGGACTGATTCAGCACCTGAATTCATTATGAACCTGTGCACAGGGGTTGTTTTCAGCCCAGGAGTGATTTATACAAGTCACTAATGTGAGAGATTGCAACAAATCACCAGTGCGGAAGCCTGTTTGACCAGCCACTGACACATTTACATTTTTCGAACTGTTGAAAATAGCAGTGTTTCCAGTCAGCTGCCACTTTGCAGTGCAGCTCTCAGTGGGAAGCCTCAACAGCACTAGACGTGGCTACTAACCCCCTGCAATCCCTCCACATATAAATTATGACATATTAGCCTTTTTGCCTACAGCTGCTAAGCAAGTTAGGAACATGATTACTGTTTTTTTTCTGCCAAGTTTACACACTTTCTGTAAAAAGAAGAAGAAATTGCCCTATCTATTTAACTTTGGAATAGCTGAAGATCCTGGAATCTGCTGGAATTTTTTTTTTTTTTACAGCAGCTGGTTGGAACAGCAGTCAGTAACTTCTGGAGAGGATGAACATTTTATTGCTGTGTTTTATGGTGGAGAAGCAGATGAAAATGTTTCTCCATGGGAAAGAGAGATAGTTGCATCATATTCTAGCCCCATCAATGAAGCCAAGGGTGTGCAGAGACTCCACAGAAATTTCCTGTCGTGTGTTCTTGCTCCTGTGGATGACAGTGGATTTTTAATTAACTACAGATGGCAAGGGGCTGCACAGTTAATCCTTATATTCTCAAATTTTTCATGTTGTTGTGAGTCTTTCTACATTTGAATTTACCTGAACCTGCAAATTTAATCGGACCACTTTCACAGTCTCTGCAAGTCCTTGACCTATAAGGAATAACTTTTATTTTCTGGTCAAAACAAAATTGAAAATCTACCTTTTCCTGAAAATCATTATACATAATGATACTTCCTCAAAAAATAATCCTAACATTTCCTGTTTGGGAAAAAAAGAACAACACCAAAACCAAAAACCAAAAGGCATTAAATCAACTTGTTTTTTTCAGTGCTTAAGGTGGTCATTAGCTTCTGCTACAGGCTGGTTATTCTGAATTCAGGCCACAAGTTGAGATGGTCTCACGTGCTTCAGGTGTAGGTAATGATCCTGTAACAGAGACATGTCTATCATTTGAATTCATCCGTTCATTTCTGTTCTCTCTGCTGGTAGTTCTCTGTGGGTTTTTGTGGTTTTCCTTTTCCTGAAAACTCATAGTGTTCTACTGAAGCCTTATAGCACATTGACTGAAAAATTTATCATTGTGCTGCTGCTCTCACGGAGTGCAGTCAAAACACATTTGTAAGGGAAAGGATATGAAAGCAAATGTGTCTGGATGCCCTGCTCCCTCAGCCATTCCACAAAGAATTAAGCCCAGAGTGACTCCGTGGTACCCTGAAACGGGCTTAAAGTCAGACATTTAGCCCAGATTTCTGGATTTTGCTAAAATAGCTGGCTTACCAATATCATACTTACCATGTTAACTTTCCATGCCTTTTGAATGTTCTCCACATGCCTTTCTTGCTTATGTTTTCTAATTTTGGTGGGGAAGGCTGCAACATTGGGGAAAAGCCTGCTGTCTACCTTTTAGGATTATTGTTGGTGTGCGTGGATGACTTGAAGAGATCTGGTCTGACCAAATGTTGTTTTGGGGTATCCTTGCCTAAACACAGTTGCTATCAACAGTTTAAAAGCTGGTGTGCTGACATCCACCTCAGAGCACCTGCTGTGGTAATGTTTGCTGAGAGCTGATGTTTGCATCATGCATCAAACGCTTCTTGCACTTTTGGACGAACCCTAGAGATAAATTCTTCTCTGTCAGGAGCTGGGATGGTTTTACTTGGTTTTCTCTCAAAAAAGGATAACCCTGAATCTTCTATGTATTCTAAAATGCAGCCATTAACAATTAAGCTCTTTGTTTTAAAGTGTTTTGGATTGCTGCATCTGTAATATAGGAACATGAAGTATTTTGTGTCTCCAGGCACAGGCTGTTCATTTTCAGGTAGAAAAAGTATACTCACCCTAATCATGCTGCAGTTGTTGAAAACCTGCTGTGATTTATACTCTACAAGCTCCAGATTCCACAAATAACATTTATTTACACCAAATGCCACCATTAATGATCAAGAAATGTTGGGGTTTTTTTTTTATATGGAGGCAAAGTTAAATAAAAGAGATTATCAAAACTGGACTTTTCTAGCTCAGTCATAAACTTGGGGCTGAATTCCCCACATGCCTCCTCAAAGATACCCTTGTCATTCCCTTAAAGAGGATGCTGCAAGTTTTTGGAGTGCTTAGGTTCTTTCTGGACACAATCCAGGATTGCTTTTCCGTTTGGTCACCCCACTTCCCATTTCTTCAGTTATTTGGCACTAAAGGATGTGATAGAGAACTTATAGAGCCTTATGTCCAAAGCGAGGCACTGAGGCTGTAAAGATTACTGAAAATAAGTGCAACTGATGTTTCAGATGCTTGGAGAATGCTCTTGTAAATAGATTTTCACTACTCCATATCTCATTTTCCTAGCTGAGCATATCATTCAAAAGAATTAACATTTTCCTCAAAATCCATGCCCGCTCTACTACTAATTTTCTGCCTTTATAAATTGTGAAATCAGGGCAGCAGCTTAAATTCCCTTTTCTTTATTTACTGTTAGTTAAATTCTGGCATGTCACTTCATTTGGTGTCTCCAAACACCTGGAGCTTTCTCCTCCCTGCTCAACCATCCCCTTTGCACAAACTGTTCTGTGTGTTGTCCTAGTCCCATCTTTGCAATCATACCTGGGCATTGTCAGCATTTTATCTTAAAACTGATGATGTGTTGGGCTTTTTGAAGGCAACAGCAATGTCATATTACAATGTTTCTCCTGCTGATTGTGGAATCAGCTAAGCACTATTAGAGAATAAGCAGATGGTGATAAACAGATTACTGGGGAATTGGCAGAGTGACTGTTATACCTACATGTTTCAAAATCTGATGATTGCCAGTGGTGTAATAGATTTGGGTTGGGTGTTTTCCTGCCAAACTAATCTCCAGTATTAGACAACATTGCCGAGATTTTTTATCAACGACGTTAGAAAACGTTTGTCTCAGCACTGCAATCAAATTATTCTTTCAGTTTAATGTATAACCATCTTTTTCACATCAAAATGCCTCTTGTTTGAAAACAAAGGCAAAATTGCATTCCAAATAATTGTCCTCTTTTTGTTACACACATACAAAACCCATCTCTATCATGCCATCATAAGATCTACTTATGTTCATTTTCTAGCATTTATTTACAGTGTTTAAGCTTCCAAGCAATCAAATGAAAGAGTTGTTGTTTGAAAGCTAAGCCAAACCCAGCTTCTACTCTTTTTTTTAGAGAGTAGTTTGCAGAAGTGGAAGTGTGTCCTTACTCTGCCAGCCACAGAGAAATATGGACAATTAGCTTAAATTGTAAGAGGAATTTTTAAATGGGAAAGTTACATGAAGTGACTCCTTCCCTTTTTTTAATATGAGAAGAGAACACTATTTTTCATCTCATATTGGCTAGCTGAGCTGGTTTCAATGATGGCATTCATTTGGCACTAAAAAATAAGGAATGTTTTTTATTCTCTCACGTGGTATTTGCCTCTTGTCTTGTCTGTTATTGCACCTGACTCTTTTTCCCCTTTTTCTGATGTATTAATCTGTTTATTTGCAATGAATTCTGCAGGATCTTTCAAGATAGGAATTCATGTACCTTAGTGATTCAACAACTCATCTGGAGATCTCTTCAACAACTCATAAGGAGGAAATTGTGTGGATTGTTTAATTGTCTTTTGACAATTTGTGTCATTAGCAAAGCATGTGTTAATACCAGTGCTGGTTAAAGTAGCCAAATAAGAGGTTTATGTCTGGCCTCCAGTTTAATTGTTTTAACACCCACNAAAAAAAAAAAACCACAAACCAGAAAATGCTTAACAACATCTTAATTAAATAAGGGCTTAGAAGGTTCAAAATTGGAACAGGATGAAATGTTCATTTAAGACCAATCTGGTAATTAGCATAATGAGGAAATTGCATGACTTCTGGAAGGGTTGGATTGCTAAGCCATGCCTCGTGGCTGGTCTTGGAAAGGCAGGGTGTTGTGTAGGAGCTGTAGGAGCTGTGAACTGAAATACATCACGTTATAAACAGAGGACACCTGTATTTCTCTGCAGGTGCAATAAACCACGGCCATCACCACCAGGCCACAAAAGGAATCAATGTTCTTTACAGGAACAGCAACAGAAGTGATGTCTGCTTCTCCAGATGCAGAGATGGTGCTGGTTTTTTTACTAGAATTCCTCACAGTTCTAAAGTTCTCAGGTTTCGGGCAGCAAAACAAAATTGCGCAGAGATCAGCCTTTTTTTTGAGCTTTTTACCAGGATACAAAACCACATTTACAGTCAGTATTGACCATTTCATCTTCCCAACGCAAAATCATCTCTTTCTTTTCTGGCAGCTGTCACTTCTACTTGAAGGACTTAATTTGGACACAGAGCTTTGGCACCTCCTCGTTCTTGTGCCTACCTTGATGAGTAGCTTCACAGTGTGATATTCTGTTCACACAGCCTGGTAGCTCACAGGGCGCAGCAGCATCTCAAGGCAGGTTGGGAATAAATTATTAACGCAGATCTTTCCCACACTTAGCCAGACACTTGCTACAGATAAATTTTCCTGCAAAGAAGCAGCCAGCGGTAGGATAAGGTAGTAATGGACAAAGAGCTCTGAGTGATTTAGTCAAAGACAAAAGCAGATGAAGACTGATGCCCACTTCTAAATTGCACACTGTTGAATTTACTGACTTAGCATTGCCTAGGCTAGAGTGTTAAACAGGTCACTTTATCCACTTCTTCAATTGCCCATAAACCATAGGCTTAGTTTTGCAACTAGATGGTCACTATTTGCTTTTAGGACGGTGTGCAACTCAAGATGGCAAGATGAACAAAAACCTTTTTTTCCTTTTTTTATTCTTTTTTGTTTTATCTCTGTATGTTGCTAATCTGTTTTTAACAGTGCTAATAAACACATATCTTACAGAAATGGTATTAGGAGCTATGCCTTGGTTTCCTACTCACAGTTATCTTCCAGCAGTATTTGATGTCCATTCCAGGGGTCACACTCTAACTCAGTTTTTTCCCTAAATCATTTCAAATTAAATGCATTATTCACATTAATAATGTTACTAAATTGCGCATTTCAGCATTGCCCTTCCTAAATTGCTTTTGACTTTGCAAAGCTTTCTTCTGCAATTCATTTTATGGAAATGTTTATAGTAGTAATTGAATTTAAGCCTAGAAATTAAATAAAGCAGCATAAAATCTTGGTTTATTTTGCCTTTTAGATGCTTTATTTAGTCTGTATTCTATCATTTAGGTAGCAAAGTCTGAAGCCTCTGTAGAATCATTGATTTTGCTCTGGCAAAATACAGGGAGATTATTAGAAGGACAGAGAGAGTACAGGAGCTCTTTTTTGCAAGTTGTCCAGAAAATAGGCATCGGACAGACACAGCATGGTTATATTCTGTGATAAAAATCTGTGTAGTGTCACCGTCATCATAGAATCATTGAATCATCAAGGTTGGAAGAGACTTTTAAGATCAACAAGACCAACCATGAATTGAGAACCATCACTGTAACCCATAAACCATTAAACCATGAACGGGAACGAAAACCCTGTCTGATCTGTAAATTAGCTATGGAAAAGACTTTATGGGAGAAAAATGTTGTGTTTCACAAAGTCCTACTCTGTTCCCTGAATTATATTCCCCACTGTCTCTGTTAAGCCTTCAGTAAAAACTAAGGGGTTAAGTCAGTGCTCCGGAGCCTGTCTTTGACACATAACAAATTCATCATCACTGACAAAAATTACTTGGGAAATTTCCCTAAACAGTGGAATCCTGTGCAGCTCTAAAGCCCTGCAAGAGAGTCCTGCCAGCTCCCTCACTGACTCACAGTTTTTTCTGTGAGTAGCACTCCCCTGCAGATGAAAGTTAAATTGAGTAATGACCCATTCCCTATTACAATAACAGGTTTTGATCTTGCTTCAGAAAATCTGGGAGTGTAAGCAAAAACCGGCCGGTTGTCGTGAATTTTGATGTGCAGAGGATTTGAGACTGAAGCAGTTTTTTGTTGCTGTGTGTTTACAGTGGAAATGTTGGTGTTACACGAATAGCAGCACCTTCTGAAAACGCAATACATGAAATTTTAACGGAAAGTTGTTCGTTTTTCATTGTTTTAAATTCCTGCCTGTTTTACCAAGCTATCATTTCCGCTGCCTTGAAATAATGTTCTGTCTCTATCTGTCAAGCAGAGGCATATTTCCCTTGCCCTCCCTTAAAAAATGAAAATAGCAACACAATTGTCTAGGTACGAATACAGAAAGAAAGGGTCCAAATGTGTTTCTTATTTGTGCCCTCGTCTTCCATGGCAGTGTTTCAAAGCAGCATCCACTTCTTTCCTAATAAAAGTGTATGTTGTTTTTGTAGCTACCCCTGAATTAGCTTTTGACTGAAGCAGAGTTGGTCACAGTTGTTGCCCTACAATATTTTGAGTCTTGACAAGAAAAAAGGATGACAAAGAAAACACAGATGATGGAGAGAAGTGAAGCGACCTTGTCAAGGTCAACTATCTTACAATAGCAAAAAATACCTGAAGTAAACACAGATAAGACAAAGCCAGAGCACGATGAGAGTGAAAGAATGCAGTGGAACTGAGTCTAGTTCAGTTCTCCAAGAATTTGGTGCTTTATTAACCGGGATGTGATATTTTTATTAGCCCTGCACATATTTTCCCAAATATTATTTCTTGACTGAGCAAGACACTTAATATTTTCTTCATGTATCTGTCAGGATCTCATGAGTAAAATACACGAGGGTCAAGGAAAGCTATTCTTCTCTGAAAAAGACTCAATTTTGCATTCTTTTTATGCCACTTTGAAAACACAGTGAAGATTTATTGTGAGATTCTAGTTCAGAATATTTTTGTTCAAAATCTTCTATTCATTTTTTTATTCCATTTTCTGCATATAAAGAACACAGAAACAGATTGATTCCTATCTTGCCAAATAAGGAACAGAGATTGTCTCTTTTTAGCTAAGTAAATAACAAAATTGAGACATGAACATAAAGAAGGAGTGGTGGGAAAGGATCTTCAAATTAATCTAAATTTGAAGGCAGCAAACCATCTTGCATCTTTCTTCAGAGGATGGGGAAATGTGCTTGAAACCAGGCTGGCATTTACCTAGCATAAGCAGAAAATGAAATAGTCCTATCTCAGCACGTTAAAGCATCACAGAAAGTAGATCCAAGCATTTCTCTGTCGGTTTCTGAATCTTAACCTATTCATTGGTTTCATCATGTATTTTTCCCTAATAACACCCTACTCACGAGTCAAGTGTTGATCCCAGCAGAATATTTGGCTTTTTTTTTCCTTTGATTTTTGATTTCCCTGTTAAGTCAGGTGTGTCTCTACAGCAATGTGCTGTGCAAGACCCTCTTTGCACTCTGCTTAATAACATTCATCCTGCTCACTCCTCAAGTAAAGCACGAGCAGTTTCCCTGTCAGAAAACATGACATAAAAGAAAAATCTCAGCACAGAAGAGACTTTAAAAGGGAAATCACTGTAGACACAGAAATACTGCAACTAAACATTTCCCCAATTATCTGGGTCTTGTTCAAGAGCACCTTGAGATTTGTAATATAAAGTATCAAAACAGGCTTTCATCAGAATTTCCTCACTGGCTTTTTGGGCTCGTGTCTCTATCTACTCATTTACTCAACGGGCATAAAGATATAAATAGAGATTTTTTTTTTTTTTTTTCCAGAATGGAGCCCTGTTTTTTTAATGTTATAATTCATTTATGACATTAGGACAGAGCTGAGAAGATACCTGAGCTGACAGTTCTTATACTTACATTTGATAGTTTTCTCTAAAATAAGCCAGAAAATAGGTTCTTTTAAAGCAGTACAAGCTTTGAAAGTTAGTCCTTGGGATTACAAGAACTTCCTGCTTAATTATGTACTATACATAACCAAGCCTTAATTGCTTTTGTTGCTGGAGTGATCTCCTTAGAAGCTTCATGTTTAATTAACTACAAGATATATTAATCCTATTTCAAGCCATCCTTTCTTTGTTGTATAATTAAGCAGAAAAGTATTTTCAGAATTAGAAATTAATTCTATGTATAGCTAGTGAAAACACCTCCTTAAAGAAGACACAAGTCTGTTTCTTCCAACGACAAAAGTAAAAATATTTAGACCTGTCTTAATGGGTCATCTTTGTTAGGAGGTAATGAGAGTTGCAACATACCAACACTGTTTTCAGCTAAGAATTATTAAGAAGAAAACTATCGGAATATCACTTAAAGATCTCACTGCAGATGGTTAATGACCTCCCTTGGGCAGCATCAGAAATCCAAAGGCTTGATATGGTATTTATAAATATTGGAACAGACCCTCCCTGCATGTTCCTTTATCTGAATTTATATTTCTTGACTTTGAGATGTTCTTCGGTTTGTCGTATTTATACTTTGGCTGCACTACCTCAAACACTGCTGCTGTAACACAAGATAGAAAAACATTGTGGGTTCAGTTTTGTGCTTTGCTACAGAATCCTGACCATCCTCAACTTTTAAAAGCCTCAACAGCAAGTTGGAGGAGAAGCTAAGATTGGTTTTTTGTTCTTTTTTGAGAGAGAGGTAGCAGACAGCTTTAGCTGATGCAGCTTAATGGAATGAAAGAGTAAAAGGAAGAGATTTTTAGGGAGTGTGTGTTTGACTCATTAGCTGCCTTAAGTGATGACGCTGAGAATAGAAACCTCACTGATCATCTGGATGTGCAAAGCATGGGTGCCTCCATGAGGGCTCCAGCTGAAGCCTGGGTCCATCACAGATTGGGCTGGGCCCCAGCGAGGGCATCAGGGCAGGGGGGATTCTGCCCCTCTGCCCCCTCAGCTGAGCCCCCACCTGCAGAGCTGCCCCAGCCCTGTCCCAGCACAGGCAGCACCTGGAGCTGCTGCAGCCAGGCCAGGGGAGGCACCAGGATGAGCAGAGGGATGGAGCAGCTCTGCTGGCAGGAAAGGCTGGGAGAGCTGGGGGTGTTCAGCCCGGAGAGGAGAAGCTCTGGGGTGAGCTCAGTGTGGCCTTGCAGGGCCTGAAGGAGCTGCAGGAAAGATGGAGAGAGACAATTGCCAAGGGCTGGAGGGACAGGACACAGGGAATGGCTTCCCAGTGCCAGAGGGCAGGGCTGGATGGGATCTTGGGCAGGAATTGTTCCCTGGGAGGGTGGGCAGGCCCTGGCACAGGGTGCCCAGAGCAGCTGGGGCTGCCCCTGGATCCCTGGCAGTGGCCAAGGCCAGGCTGGACATTGGGGCTGGGAGCAGCCTGGGACAGTGGGAGGTGTCCCTGCTATGGCAGGGGTGACACTGGTGTAACTGGGGGATCTTCAAGGCCCTTTCCAGCCCAAACCATTCCATGATTCAGTGAATAAAGCCGTGTTGTTTTCAGCACCTCTTGCTGAGGTTCCTCATCCACCCCAACAGGATCTCTGAAAACACCAGCTTTTTTCTGTGTACGAGTTGCATCTTCACGCTTGCACAGTGAGTGGGGTGAACCTCAGCCACAGGTGAGGAATTCTGCACTCCAGCAGGAGTTCACATGTTGGGTCACACATCAGGAGAAGGCAGGCCAGACCCAAAGGAGCTGATGGGAGCCTGACTGTCGGGACAGAGTTGTGCAGTGACTGAAAACCAATTGACAGATTCATTCTGCTCCTTGGGCAAGCCTGTCTGTGCCTTCTGTGCACATCTCCCTCCACTGGGAGGACCACTTGACTCGAAACAAACCTCAGAACTGCCTTAAAACACCCTTAGTTATTACTTCTTAACCATCTTTCACAGCGTCTGCCACCAAACCTTTTATTCTTTTCACTTTCCCCCCAAACGTACACGCACATGTAAATTGCAGGGCCACAGCAGGATTTGCTCTGCTTTCCACAGCACACCAGAAGGGTTGTTTTTTATTTGACAGGAGCTTAGAACTCTTGTTTTCTGAGGTTCACAGCAATAATTCATAGTCCTAGAAAGTCTTTTGATATTAAAAATTAAATCTCTGTTTTATGAGAATTTAAGAGCTATTTGGGGATTATTATTAGAGAATCCTAGCATTATTCCTATTATTTTCTTTATTCCCCATCCTACCGTATGTAATTTTGTGTTGCTAAGGGAATATGACCCTGTAAATATGAGCAACATGATTTTCTTTTTGGTAATTTTAATGTAATTTTCCACTTAAAATATACATCATAGACAAAATACAAGAGAACAAAGGAAGGGTCTTTTGAGAATTTCATATGTCTGAGTCACTTTTTATCTGTGGAGATGCACCTTTTTTCCACTATAATTTTTTCAATTTTCTGATTGCGTTGCACTCCACCGGCAAAAAGTCATAAAAAGTTATCTGGTTTTAGTTCTAATGAAACAATAATGACACCTTCTATTAGAGCAAGAGAGGATGGGTAGTGAAGGACCACAGCGCTGCAATTTTCTGACCCTCTGAAAAGTTAAATTTCAAGTGGAATAATGGCATTCTGGGGTAAATGGAGCAATTGTAAATAAGTGCTGTCATGTTCAGTAGCCTCTAGCTCTATGATCTAAAAAAAAAAAATAAAAATCTGTCATCTATTATGGTATCTCACTCAGAAGGAGGAAATTGTGGCAAATCAATTTACATTGCAGTCCTCCCACACTGCACGAGCCTTTCCGTTTCATTTCGGCTGAAATGAGAACTGAATCCTGGGAATTAGGTTTTATTTCTTGCATGTAAAAGATATAAGCAAGTTAAACTTTCATGCAGAAGAAAATAAATGAAAACATTAAAATTAATTATTCAAATTTAATCTGCTCCCCAGTTTTCCAGAGATCTGTAAATCTCATTTTAGCGTGGCACTTTATGCCATTTAGGCAATGTGGTCTTTAAAACTGAAATAGGGACTCTGCAAGGAACTTTCTGGACAATTTGATCATCTGTCACTTTGTGTTGTGTCGTTGCATTATTTCACAGATTAAAGGGAAGAGCATAAAAAGAAACTCAATGCCATGGCTCTGAAAAGGCATTGCTGTTAAAACACAGATCTCTCCACTGAACTGCACTTGATTTTATTTGTCGTGTAGCAGGCATTAGAACAGAAAGGCAGGCAGTTCTGCTCCTTATATCAATTCATTTATCACACCAGCTTTAGGTCCACATTGCTGTAGGAGCTCTTTAGGAGGACTTTTACAGCTCAAGAACTGCCATTAACTGCCATATTATACAGAATGTTGGGGTTTTTTTTTGGTTTTTTTTGGTTTTTTGTTTTTTTTACAGACAGGTCCCTATCCAGGATAAACAATGCCCACTTGAAGCAGAGGTAAAAGTAGCCAGCTAATGCATGTTCAGATATGGGGTTTTTTTTCAATTTGAGCCAAATCTTCTAAGTTCTCTGTAGGTACCATAACCAAAAAAAGTCAGAGAAGAGTACAGAAAAAGTGGGTTTGGTATGCAGAATGAAGCTTTTTTCACAATATAAGAATTAAATGGTGACACAAGGTAGTAGCAGGTGGCAGGTTTATACAAATAAAAGAAATACATTAAGAAATATATGATATACTAAGAGCTCTTTATAGAAGTGATAGTCCATACTGGCAGCCACCTATAGACTCTATGAACTCAGGATTTAGGAATTTTATGCTCTCTGCGCCTCCTTTTCTTCTCTGTACTTCCACTAGGGAATAATAAGACACCGCCTGGATGTGCAACAGGAACCAGAGGATATCAACAGCCAGGGTTTAGGGGGTGGTTTTACACATAGCAGGACAGACCAGAGAAACTCTGACAAATGATTTTGTGGCTGTGAGAAGGAAATTTGAGACCAAGGGGAGACAGGACTTGATGCCATCCAGTACTCACAGGAAGAAACCCACTGGGAATTACTAAATGGACAGAGCACGTGAGGCTCGAGGAATTCCCTTAGCTGAAAGCGAATAAAAAATGCCTCTGTGTGTGCATGTGTGTGTGTATATATAAAAAAATATATATATGTGAATATATTTTGCTTTTTGGATGTGTTTCTTTTGTTTGCTTTTTTGGAGTTTTTTTTTTGGGGGGGGGTGTTTCTAGAG
>VXAD01047015.1:515833-561672 GCA_013399195.1 Dicrurus megarhynchus | reverse complement strand
GTTTATTTCTGCAGAATCACATCCTGTTGCTCTGGTTTACAATGAGATGTTTCCTGTGAAAAGATAACTTTGATTTGATTCTTTCCTGCGCACAGATGTGTCTGCATTTTTCCTAAACCTCNTTTTTAGTATTATTGGGCTAATAATCCAAATTATATCGCTCCACAACAATTTCAGTGCTACAAACAGTATCATGCCAGCATCCCCTGAAGTTAACACATGCCTTTTCAGTCAGCCCTTAGGAAATGGAGAAAATCCTGGGGGCTGGCACTGAGGACAGCCCGAATGTGTGGACAGATAACATGAAGTGCTTGGGATTTGCTTTCAGCAGATCTGCTGGTTTCATCCATATCACTGAATTGAAAAGTTCCCTCAGGCACTGGCAGGTGGACAAGGAGGGTGATAAGTACCTGGTGAATGCCAAGGAGCTTCCTTACATCTTATAAATCCTCTGTGTGCATGTATTCTTCTTTTGATCCCTGCATTTTCCATCTCAAGCGCTCTGCAGCATTTCTCACTTTATGGCTGACATACCTTCGCCGTGCAATGAATCACCTACGTAGCAATTAAGCAGGTAGCCAGGAGAACGACACATTTCATGTTATTGCCTGATGATAATTGTTTCATTATCAGTATTTCTAACCCCTTAAATTACCGTTGTGTGTGTTAGTGTCAAGTGACCCTCACAATCTTCTTTCTGCTCTGCAGTAAAATTGAGCAGAGGAGCTTACAATTCACAAAGGATTGGGAAATTTTTGTGTGAGTGGACAGGAAATAGTTTATCACAGAAGAATTTTGGAGAGTTACTAATAACCAATCAGATTTTAAAAGTACTGACAGCTGCTTTGGTTTATACAGACGACAATGGTTTTCAGCCTGGTTTAAATGCGTAAGTGGAGAACAGACAAGATGCTGATAGCAAGATATGTACAAAAACCTTAATTTACTGTAACATCCAAACATGGCTTTGGCACATTGATAGTAACCAAGGTGTAGACCACAACTGGCTCTGTCCACTATAAATGCTAGCAGGGTGAAAAAACAAGGATTTCAAGTCTGAGTGCAACAAGAGCCTCAATTTTTGCTGTGAAAACTCACAGGAGTCTCTTGCTTGTGAGAGGGTGAAAGATTTTGCGCTCTGATTGAGGTGAAAGCGCTTTGTGTTAGCTGCAGCTTTCAGCAAGTTACAGAAATGAGTGATTTAGGCTAAGAATTGGTAAGGAAACCCTCGATTTTTGGCACTGCTGCAGTTGTTTTGAGGGAACATTACAGGGAGCATGAGAGGCACCAGGAAATTGGCATGGAAATGAGAATTTGTCCACCCAACAAAGAACAAGCAGGTGCTTCTCTGTTGACTGTTCTTGCCATCCCCTGGAGGAGGAGGAATGTTGCCTGCAAGATATACTTTTCTAGGTCTGGTTTTTATTTTTCCCCCCATGGTGGTTTAATTTGAACATCAGATTAAAGGATATTGCATGGGTGGTGCAAGTTATTGCTTGAAGACCTGTTTAGATGCCCTCCTTAGAACTCAACCTTTTCATCATGTTTATTTTGTGCTAATTATTGTACACGTTTCCAAATTAGTACATATTTTCACAAACATACATTTTTACC
This sequence comes from Dicrurus megarhynchus, assembly GCA_013399195.1. Taxonomy (NCBI): domain Eukaryota; kingdom Metazoa; phylum Chordata; class Aves; order Passeriformes; family Dicruridae; genus Dicrurus; species Dicrurus megarhynchus. Next base: position 560,058 of record VXAD01047015.1, on the reverse strand, counting down.
AATTACATAGGATCCCAGATTGGTTTGGGTGGGAAGGGACCTTAAAGCCCATCCAGTGCCACCCCTGCCATGGGCAGGGACACCTCCCACTGTCCCAGGCTGCTCCAAGCCCCAATGTCCAGCCTGGCCTTGGGCACTGCCAGGGATCCAGGGGCAGCCACAGCTGCTCTGGGCAAACCAAATAATTTCAATTATAAATTACATAGACAGATAGATAGATAACTTTAAATATTTCAACAAATGCTGAAATACTTGTAAAAGTATTTAACCTTTCATAGTGACACCCCCAGTGCATTTGCATTTTATTTTTACTGAGTTTTATGCACACCTAACATGAAGTATGCTGCAAGACCTAATGAGCTGTTCTTGATTAGCTGCATCACAAGGGGTGAAGTGGTGGCTGTTGTTTTTGCAGAATCCCTCTGAAACCTCACATGATGTTCAAACCCATTGATCTGAAGCAGCACGTTAGATTGGGTGTTATATTGCAGTCATGCACTGGTCACACTGCCAGAATAAAAATTAAATCAGAATTACCCAGGGGTGGTAATGTTGTCACGAATGGTGTCTGTATTTCTTTTCAAATTTGTGGGGAGATTTTGCTCAATAGCTGTAATCCACACCTTTGCACTGCTGTCTACCGTGCCAAAATTGTGGGATTTAGTGAGCTGATAAGGGTATCCTGAGGTGCATATTGATTTTATAATGGAAGTGTGTCACTTCCAAGACAAAAAAGGGCAGAAACTTTTAAACATTTTTCCAATTAAAAGTAACACTGATGCCAGACTCATGTTAACTTAAAAGTTAAGTCACTCACACTAGAGAAATATCCAATACAGCCTACATACCTTGAGAAATAATTCATATTAAGATAACTGTGCTGTCTTGAAACAGCAGCAGCCTAAGCTGTGTTGTTGACATCCTGATTTAATTTTCCTGTGGATGTTCCATCCCCTTAAAACAAACCAAGGTTTGCATTTACACACCTTTGCCACCTGTCCTCTTGCCTCCCATGGTTTCATCCACCTCAGTGGTGCCACATTTGGAGGTGCAGGCCTCTGTCAAAACTCTAAATATTCCGCAGACATATGCATTTAGCATTTATACACCACAAGAGGAACAAATTATGAGACTAGAGAAGGTTTCTACTTCAACACAGGTAAATCTAATATCAGGGAAAACAATTGCAGCACATGATAATCAATCTCTCTTTGTTACTTTAATGATCAAAAGCAGTTATAAGTATTTAATCTCGGGCTATGTCAACACATTTCTCAGCTGTATTTAAATTCCAGTGGGTGCTTGAAATAATCAGCCATTTGTGGGATGTTTTATGGGGGTGAGCATGCTATGAGTTAATATTTTAAGCAGTAAGTCGAAAATAATGGACAGCACATTTTAAATACTTTCCTTTAGGAAGTATTCAGCTGGTTTTACTCTCCAGTGGAGTAAAAAAAAAAAAGTCACAGAGTTTAATTTTTAAGATAACTAAGCAGATTGCAACATGGATGAGGAGGGCTAGGTGGCTGCATGGCTACCTTTCAGTAGCAAAACAGTTTTGGAGACAAATAATGAAACAAATAGACAGTCTGATGAGAATACTCCTAACTGAGCAACTGTGGGAAGTTTGACCTTTATATTTTTTGCCTGTTACTGGTGGTGTAGCTGCTGCAACAGCTCCCAGCACTGTTCCAGGCAGTGGAACAAGAGACAAGCAAGGCTAATCTGTGTGCTCACGGGAACTGAGAGAGTAAGACACGACATATTCCCCTCTGGAGCCCATGAAAGCCGCACTAATTTAAGATCACAGTTGCAAAAGGCAGAAGAAGGTTCGTGTCTCATGGTTCCTTGCATCAGTTTGTGGGAAAGAGTCAGCCTGAAAAGTGGGTGATACACCTGCACTTTTTTTTTGTGCTGCAGTTTCTAGTTTGCTGTGGATGAAATTGCGATTTCTTGGGGTGGTCTGGCAACACATCAGCTGTGTACAGAGCAGTGAATTGTTTTCATGCATGCAGAGATACCCTTGGAACAACAGGGGTGTAATTTAGTACAGATAAAATTATCAGCATTTAGGAAGGAAAAACCCATATGTCATACTGCTTCATATTGATTTGATATTCTGTTTAGAAAAGGTCTGGCTCCTGAAGGAGTTGGTGCAGATAAAAATATATATTGCAGAGCTCTACATTAAGTAGTACATGAAAAATACTGGCAAGTCCCATCTCATTTGTTTTAACTCAGCGCTTTCTCCTCAGAAAGGTTAGTCCCATATTTCTCCAGGATCATTACATTTCATCTGCTGTGCAGAAATAAGCCTGACTTCTCTGATATGGAGCCTGAGAAACCACAAACAAATAAAACACGTTGTTCCATATGCAGAACACTTCTTTCTGTCACAGTGGCAAATTTAAGACACACAGGACGCGACTTAAGCGTAGCAAAGAACTTGTCAACAGGTTAAAGGCATTTTCAGTGCCCAGTAAAACTTTATTTGTCTTATTTTGAGCTAAAATATTTTTGTTGATTTGCAGAAGAGTCAGCATACCAGTTAGTAAGGGTGAGTGCAGGTAAACTGGTGCAGGAAGCGATGATAAAAGGAGGCTATTCCTGCAATATTCCAAAAAATACTTGAGGGAGCATTGATGTGTATAATAAATAAGAAATCACCTGCATGCATCAGTGAGAATGTAGCTGAGACAAGGTTTGCAGAGAAGATGGATATCCCTTCTGTGCCCAGCTGATAGGCTTGCTGCCATTTACAGGAAGAGCCTGTCCTTAATTTCCCCTGCTTTCAGGCAATACTGAAGCATTCCTGGTTGCCAGTGGGGCACTGCAGGACTAAGTGCATCCTGCTGCTCACAGATTTGCTTTGAAGGACCTGCAAATGTGGTTCAGAAATGAAAATAACTGAGAAAATGGGAAAACGGAGGCACGCTGACAGGTGATTGTTGTTTTCTAATAATATTAAACAGCACAAATCACAAAATAGTTTGACCTTGTGAGGTGTCACCTGTCTGCTCACTGGGGTAAAAACTGTCCTCATGGATGTTCTGCAGAAGGTGCTTTCCACAGTGAAGCTCCAAGGCTCAGTTATTGATCCCAGAGTTGGAAAATACTGGAACATGAAAAGGGCTTGTGCCTCCTGTGTAATTTCATGTTTTGTTTAGACTGAGAACCTTCGGATATTTTAAACCTTCTAAACAAAAAGTCGTTTTTTTCTGATAGTGCATGGCTGTGGCATCCAGAGCCTACAGAAGGAAACATCAACTTCAGACTAAATAAAAATAACATAAATAAAAGTTTTTAATATTTCACACAGTTTTGGTGAAAACTTTTAGGGACTTAATATCATCCAATATGCCCTTGGCACCATTAAAATGAAACTTCTCAAGCTATGCCACAGCTGCCCCAGACACAACAGCCACAACATCCCACAGAATTTTATTCACTTTTTTTTGTATTATATCACCTTCATTGCATCTCCCAGTCTTTGACTTCCTCTACTACAAGACTTGTGTTCAGCAATGTTTTCATTTTTAAACTTGCTTCTATTTCAACATCTTCTTTCACCTGATGACAGTTAAATTATAAATACATTTGTATCTCTGTATAGACAGAGAGATATAAAAAATCTTTATATATTTTTTCCTGGCATGGAGAAACACAGTGCTGTGGTAAGGGCTGACCTCAGTGTAGAAATAATTTTGAATTTTGATGGAAAACTAAATTAAGGGGTATTTTGGGGGAGAACGCACACGTCACCTCAAGAGCAACTTCAGAGATCAGGAAAACCATTAAGCAAAAATTACCTAACTTTTAAATATGTGTGTCTGAATATGCGCAAGTATATATACAGCTGTGTGTGTGTGTGTGTACATCTATAGATGATACAGAAATAGATAATATAGATATAGATGATATATGGATGACAGAGATAGAGATAATAGAGATGAGATAGAGATAGAGACAGAGATAGACATGATATAGATAGAGATAGAGATAGAGATAGAGATAGAGATAGATAGAGATGAGATAGAGATAGATAGAGATAGAGATAGATAGAGATAGAGACAGAGATGGAGATGATACAGATACAGATACAGATACAGATAAAAATAGAAATAAAAATAGAGAAAGAGAGCTAGAGATAGAGATAAAGATTAGAGATAGAGATAGATAGAGATAGAGACATAAAAATAGAGATACAGAGATAGATAAAATAGAAATAAAAATAGAGAGAGATGATAGAGATAGAGATGATAGAGATAGAGATAGAGATAGAGATAGAGATAGAGATAGAGATAGAGATAGAGATGATAGAGATAGATAGAGATAGAGATATAGAGATAGAGATAGATAGAGACAGAGATAGAGATGATAGAGATAGAGAGATAAAAATAGAGATACAGAGATAGATTAAAATAGAAATAAAAATAGAGATAGAGATAGATGATAGAGATAGAGATAGAGATAGAGATAGAGATAGATAGAGATAGAGATAGAGATAGATAGAGATAGAGATAGAGATAGAGATAGATAGATAGAGATAAAAATAGAGATAGAGATGATAGGAATAGAGATGATAGAGACAAAGACAGAGGCAGAAACAGAGACAGAGATAGATGATATAGATTAAAAATAAACATGAGTATTTCTATAATAAAAGTACTTTTTTTTTTTGACCACAAAGGACTTCCAGAACAAAAAGGAGAACCCTCCAAGTGTACTGAAAGAGTTGCCTTATTTAAATGTGAGATTTTCTCCCAAAACTTTGTGTAGGAATTTCCATCTGAGTTTTCGATCCACGCCGCTTGAGTAATTTGTGTAGCACCAGGGATGAATTGTGTTCCTTGGTACCACACACACCTCTGATGTTCCACCCTGCCCTGCTGAGCTGCAGCCAGTTAAAGAGGCTCCACAGGGCACTCGTCCCACCTGCTGTCAAGAGCTGGTGCCATCTTACAACACTCTGAAATAAAAGCTCTTTTGGAATCCCGCAGGTGTTAAGACTCCAGCTGGCTCCCAGGCAATCGAATCGCAGCCAGGCTGCTGCTTGCAGATAATTTCACTGCCACCCCAGCCAGTGGGGCTTTCTGTGAGATGTCCCAGCAAAATGGAAGGGATTATGTGGGGTGTTTAATTTCTAAAAAGCCACTGTCCATTTCAAAGGTGTGTTGTTTGGACAAGCAAAATGCTTCTCCTTTTTCTTTAAGGTTCTCTTTGGCGGGTGAATGAGTAATCAGAAATGGAAGTAAGGAATGCAGGAAAGATAACTTCAAAAGTATGAACATCCCTCGCTGATTTAGCCTCTGGTCCTTATGCTCTTGTGCACCAGCAGGACTGTAGACATAGAATCATGGAACCATAGAAGGGTTTAGATTGGGTGGGACCTTAAAGCCCATCCAGTGCCACCCCTGCCATGGCAGGGACACCTCCCACCGTCCCAGGCTGCTCCCAGCCCCAGTGTCCAGCCTGGCCTTGGGCACTGCCAGGGATCCAGGGGCAGCCCCAGCTGCTCTGGGCACCCTGTGCCAGGGCCTGCCCACCCTCCCAGGGAACAATTCCTGCCCAAGATCCCATCCATCCCTGCCCTCTGGCACTGGGAAGCCGTTTCTCCCTGTCCTGGAGCTACTGATCCTCACAAAAAAATCCCTTTCCTGCCCTCCAAGTATCTCTTCCAAACCAAATTTCAAAATCTGCAGCCATCATAGGATCATCACCTCAACCTCTAAAATAAATTACTGTACATAAAAGATAGTATCAGCATTCATACAACCTGATGGCATTTGTAATTCTGGAAATACTGTTAAAATATCATGTTTATGTGTGTTGTGAATTTAGGAATTATTTACTTGAGTCACAGTGCCACAAATAAAACCACTGCTGTGAACAAGATACCCACTTTCTACTAAGAAAATCAACACTTTTTGTAGTAGATACTATTTTTTTTTTCCCCCCAGTCTGTCCTGTTGCTCTTGTTCATAATATGAACCATTTTCTACGGAGAGTCAAAAGGTGCTTCCAGATCAGGGTAACCCTTAAGTGTTTATACAATCAGGGAATCACTTATGTTGGAAAAGAGCTCTCAGATCATCGGGTCCAACCGTTCCCCCAGCACTGCCAAGGCCACCACTGGCCCATGTCCCCAAGACACATCCTAATGGCTTTTAAATCCCTTCAGGAGTGGGGGGGCTCCACCACTGCCCTGGGCAGCCCTTTCAGTGAAGATATTTTTCCACGTATCCGATCTAGACCTCCCGTGCCGTAAAATCAAAAGTGTCTGCAGGAAAAGCTTCCTCTGCCTCGTGAGGGACTTTGCAGCTTAAAGGGACTGGAATACATCACTCAAGAGCCTTGGAGGATGATCTGTGCCTTGGGGTGAGACCCCTGGCCTGTGATATAAGAAGGGCAAGTTCACTGAGCTTGTAACTCCTTGTGAACTCGGGGTCTCTGATGCCTGGACCTGTGTGCCTGAAGCCAAGGTTTTGGTTTTTTTTTGCTGGAGCTTGTGGGAATAACTACACTGGCCCTTGTTCAGGAGGTTAATCAGCCCTTTTTTTGTGTGTTTTGTGGCTAAAACGAAGACACTTTAACCCCAGCTGAAATGCGGTGCTGCGCTTGCTCTGAGCAGAATATTCTCACTCAGTTCCACAAAGCTTTTCAGTCTGGCTGGTTTAATGTGACATTTGGGGAAAACACAGCAGTTATATTCCCTGTGGGTGTACCCCGGGCAGGTGGTTAAAGGCAAGGCTGGTGGCAAGACATTTCTGCAAAGATTTGCTGGGAATCAGTCAGTGAGGAAAAGCATTAAAGATGATGTTTCTCCAAATAAATAAATTTTCTACTAATGCCCGTGCTTTTTTAAATACTTTTTTTTTTTTTAATGGGAAAAGCAAACGTTTTCGCTATCGGATACCACAGCAAATTGGAAAAATATGCTCTTTCACTGAGTCATCTGCCAGAAGCACAATAATCTGCTGCAAGACACAAATTACTTCTGATTTGTGTTGCAGTAATAGGGGGATGCTTTCTGCTGCCCACAGAGCAAATGCTTAGGGAGCAGTTCACTCCATGGAACAGCAATGCATGAGTGAGAAAAATCTACTTACAGGCAGTGGAGAAAATTTTATTTGATTTTTTTTTATTTGAATTCTTGATAAAAAATGCATCTGCAAAAAATAAAAAAGCCAAAGATATTTTATTTCTATCTGCCAGACAGTGAAGGGCCTTGTGTTCTGATAGAAGTTAATTTACACTGACACATGGTTTCACATGGAATTTTTGCTGCTACATGCAACTGATAGATAGTCAAGTTTATTTCTATGATTTATGCACCTAAACCAACGTTTTAACCCCTGTAGTATGAAATTTAATGTGCCACAGAACCTCCCACATGCTTAAAGTTGACTGAAAAATTCTGAGTTTCAAAATTGTGGTTGACTGAAAAATTTGCTCTCCAAAGCAGTGCAGATTCTCTGATGGTAAACACTGGGTTTTGGTAAACCAGACTTAAACCTACCTGACAGAACAAGGGCTGCAGGGGCTGTTTGAAAGATTAATCTTTGTGAAAGGAACACTGGGAACAAAAGGGAAAAGAAAAAAAAGGCAAGAAATATCTGATGGATCTACAAGGAAAACACATCGCCCAGAGCTGAAAATATGTTCTTTTCAGGTTCCTTAATGCTGTGATTTCACAGACTTCTCCGTGTGCTGGTGTTCAAAACTTTTAAGATTTCGACTTTGTTAATAATTTATCACCTCCCATCACTGTGCTGTTCCATGGCAGAGCAGAGTTCCCTCTCTGTGCTGTGTGCAGGTCTTTGTTAGCTGGACTAGGTGTCAGCAGGGGTTGTGTGGGTATATGCAAATATAGGATTTGCAAATATTTTGCCTCAGTTATTACTTTCTTTGGGATCCAGCTTTGTTGACTGTAAGAAACAGTTATGTTTTTGAGAGGATGTTTTCCAGCCATAGCTTCACATTTCTCTTTTACTGTCTTTGGTTCAAGAAAACCCTGTTGTTTTCTTCTTTTACAGAAATATTGGTTGCAATTAGTTGTGGCCAAAGTACTCCTAGTGAATTTTGGAATATATATTAAAAAAGAAACATTTTCACTGACCTGCTCAGCAAGAAAATGGCCTATAATTTTTTTCTACCTAAATCTTTTTTAAGTCAATTGCAGAAAGCAGCAAACATAATGTTGGGAACCTATGTATAGTTATTTATACTGGAAGTAGTGGTGATATTATTTAATACTTTTAGCCTATCTTCAGCAGGACTTCAAAGGTCATCTCAAACATATGGCCTTTAACAATCAGTGAGTCCATTCTGTGCATTCCAGGAGTATTACAGAGGGTTTATGTGCAGGAACCACTCAAGCTGGTGCTTGAGTTCTAAAAAACACAGCTTCTTTTTCTTTTTTTTTTTTCTATAACCCAGGAAGTTCTTAGTCCAGTGTTCCTTTTGGGGGAACCATCACTTTTGACATTTTTTTCAGCCTCAGTCAGTCAGATCCTAACTTTTCTAGCCTTATAAAAAAAATCTTTGAGACTCTGCTCTATGTTGAATGAAAAGCTGAGACAGGTATATTTATGCGTCTGCATTATTTTCATGCTCCCACATGGGTTAGGGTGGAAACAGAGTGTATTAATTTTAAAAAACTGAAGAAAAAAATATTTTAAAAAATTACTCTTCAGGGCTAATATGAATTTTAGGCGTCATTCACAGGCAGTCTGTCATTTTCCTCTACCTTAATTCCAAAATAGACATAGCCCCAACCACCACACTCCATGTCCACCTCCAGTCTTCTCTGTCAATTTCTTTTTCAAACTGAGAAGAGTATAGGTAAGTTTAGGAAATAGTTTGTCTGCATTGATTTACCCAGTTGCTTATGCAGTAAAACATCAGAGCTCCTTTGATTAATTATTTAACAGTAAAAAGGATAGAATAGCTGTCATTTTTTTATTTAAAAAAAAATCTTGTAAAAATTGAGATGCTCTTCTTATTTATATGAAAAGTCATGGAAAGCATTCGAAGTGAAAATGCAGCCTTCTAAAATTTGCTACTAAATTTAGAATATTTTGGCAGTCATATTCTTACTTTTGGCATTCATATTTCAACTTTCAGACCTGTTCTGAAAATGAAACAGCTTCATACATAATTTTGAACTCTCTTCTATAGAAATTCATTCCACTATTAAAAGGGTCAATCTTTTCATTATATGAAAAGTGACATTCACATTGCAGAGATAAATCAATTCTGTCAACAATTCTGAATATATACATCTGGTTGCAGACCAGTTTTACTTAATATTTAATTTAATATAGTGCAGTTTGAATTGGTGGATACTGTGTCTGTGGGTTCTAGTTTAAAATTTGGCTTTAAACTCTTTGAAAGTCCATTTAATCCAAGTTTCTTGTTGAAAATTCTTATGATACACCTCAGTCAATCAGTTTTTGTAGAATTTCCTTAATGTAGGCTTTAGAATTGAATACATATATATTAAAATTGGTAAAAGTTATTCAACTTTTATCTGGCATGTGGAAGTCCATTCTCACGGCCCTTCTTTTCACCACCTGAAACAAGAAGCGAACCTGAGCCAGACAGACCTCATGGACAAGATGTAGACCAGCCTTTTCAAAAGCAAAATTCTCCACTTCTTATCTCTCAGAATACTGAGGGGTTTGTTATGTCTGGGGGTTTTTGTTTGTTTGTTTTGGGAGGGGTTGGTGGATTCATTTGGTTTTTGTTTGGCTGATTTCTTTGTTTTGTTTTTGGTTTTTTCACTTCAGACAGCAGGTAGCAGTTTGTTTATTTCTTTTAACTTTGGGGAATAGGAAAATATTTTCCCATCTAGCTCCAGGTCTGGTCAAGGCTTTCAGCAGAGCATTAATCCCTTAAATCAGCCATGGCTGGTGCTCCCGGTGCCCCGTGGTCAGTGCAGAGCCGATAAAGCCTCACGGGGTGCTTTGAAAGCCAAGAAAATACATCTGTGCCAGATCAAAGGCAGAGCTGAGTCCCAGGGTTGGATCTGTCTTGCCAGGAGCCCAGGCTTGTTTTGACCAGAAGTCTATTTACCAAGCTCTGCAAGAGGGGCTCCAGGGTGTCCTTTTGACTAATAACAGATAATCTTTCTCATGTCCTGCAGAATGAAGATTAATAGACCTTTTAATTGCATTCAAGCAAGTATATTATGAGATTATTGCCTCAGAAGTGACAAGACATTCAGTCTAAAAGGGAAAAGAAATCTGATTTCTTCTGTAAACCTGGAAAAATACTACTCTAGCTGAAAAAGCCAAAGCTGTTTCCTACACTATGGTGCACACATGTCATCTTTTCCTGCTGGTTATTAACAGTGTCTCACCAGGAAAAAAAAGCTTGCCCTAATATTTCAGAGGGTAGCACACACACTAAAAAAAAAAATAAAAATAAAAATTAAAAAAAAAAAAAAAAAAAGGATTCTGCTGTTGTTTTCAAAGTCTAGTACCACAATTTTGGCGTTTTTAGTTTATAGCTACAGCAGCATAGCTGTATGAAACAGGTTATGCATAATAACCCCTGTTGACTGATGGGCAAAGTCACTCCTAGAAACAGTGGCTGAGTGATGCTGTCTTGGCTGCATTTCCCATGAAAATAGGAGTTATGCAGTCACAGCTTTTAAACACAAGGAGAAGCTTCCAGCCTTAACCCCACTTATCTTCTGGGCAGACTTAACTTTGCTTACGGGCAGGTTTTCGTTAGTGTTTCCACAGTTCAGTAGTTATAATAATTATTAGTCACTTTGCGGTATCTGGTGTGCAAGCTTATCTTCACTCTGCTCGTTGATCTGCAGCCCAGATACTCATACATTATTGAGACATTTTTATGTGCTGCAGAAAATATTTGCAATGTTATTAATTACTTGAGGGGGAAAAAAAAAAAAACAACTAGGTAAATAATGAACTTCCATATTACCTCCATTACTTTTCATTTTAAAAACAAAATGAGCTGCTCGTGTGTAGATGAGCCCGTTCATGATCCCAACACTTTTTACAAAGATATTTATCAGTCCTGCAATAAAAGGTGTTGTATCATCCTTACTCTACTGAAAGCCAAGCTGAAGTTGTGATATTTCATGTTCAGGGAATGATTTTCATCTTCCCAGGCGTTGCATCACCAGCCTTTGATTTCCGTTTAAAACCCATAACGTGCCAAAAACCCCAGACAAATGAAAGCAAAGACACCTACATTTCTCCTGGCTGCCTTTTGAAGTGTTGCTATGAAATGTTACCATCCCCACTCTTCACATTTCTATCAAGTGCCATTCTGAAATCTGTGGTTAAATACACCCTTCCTCCTTCCCCTGCTTATATTCCAATTTTTCTTCTCCGTATTGTGGCCAGTACTTTGCTGCTGTTTTACCCACTCCAGCACCTGAGATTTCCAGTAATGGTCTTTAATAGAAAAACTAAGGAATCCCCACTGGCATGCAGGAAATCTTGCTGATACATTTCCTTATCAACCAGAGATATGTTTCAGTAAAACAAAGAGAGGCAACAGAACTCCTCTCTTGCTCTTCTCTATATCTGATGAGAGTGGAACAATCTTATCATCTCAACATAATTTGTTCTTTACTTATGAATTGAAAGGAAGATGAGCAGAAATGCAAGTAGTCAATATTTTAAATTTTTTTAACCATGTAATTTTTCTTTTCTGTGTTGTATTTTCATCCCTAGTCATAGTCAACATATTTGAACCAAAGTTCTCAGTATCATTATTATTAGTACAGGAAGAACTACTGTAGGTTATGTCTTCCAGAAATAAAGCTACTTCTTATTATCACGCAGGATAATGAAATCTTTGCAATTTTTGCCTTTTTTGACTATTATACAAAGAACTGAATGTAAATGAAATTTCTTTTCTCATTTCCTTGTCTATTTTTGTCCATAAATAGGTGCTGGGATCAGTGGCTTGCACTGCACAGTCACTGCTGGCAGCAGTGTCCAGCTGAAGAGTTTCACAGAAAAGCAGCAGAACACACAGTCAGCGTGTTGTGTCATCATCATATTCACATTTCTATTCTCTCTGCTCTATTTCAATGGCTAAGTTCTGTTCTGCCCTTGGCTTTCCCACAAGCACTCCAACTGCTTGACCTAACACAGGACAGTGCCCCAGATTTTGTCAACTCTTGGAGGGCACTAACGCAGCTTAAAGGCTTCTCCGAGCTCCACCAGATGTCTAAGCCTGCTTAATCACTGGTAATTTAATGAGCTATTTTTAAAGCTCCTGGCATCCTCAAGGGCTGAAGAGCTCTGAGTGTTCCACAGCAGAGAGACAGACGTTTTATTAGTGGTTTCTTGACTGTTGGTAGCCAATGCAGCCAAATGTGTCATCTCTGCAAAAATCCTCTGATCAGGATTACAGCGAGAATATCCCGAGCACAGATGCGAAATACCCAGTGGTAGGAGGAAAGGTTTTAAGTTTAATCATCACTGGTGTTATCATTTCAAAAATCTGAGTTTCCTTCTACTTCAGACCTTAAAATACCTGGTCCTACCATTTCCCTTGCGAGTCCTCCCTGATAAGTCGGGAGAGTAATCCAGATCCGTGGAATTCATTCTGGTTTGCAGGATCAGGAGGAAAACAGCATTACCATGTGTGTGCTGTGGGCAGGATTTACCAGGGTGCTGATACAACCCCAGCACATCATCCGCCTTAAAGCTCCCAGAGGAAATGGGTGACAAACTCCCTCTGGTGCTTTTGAAAATCCAGCTCTTGAGGCTAAAAATTTCTTTTTTTATTATTATTATTTTTTAATATTTTATTTTTGAAATATCAATGCAATGAGATTATTCACAGCTTCGTAAAGTGGGGTTATGGAAAGCTGGTCTGTTAGAAATAGATACTGCTCTGAAAATGGCCATGCAGTTGATCATATACACCTGTTTTATCTGAATTTTTACTGAAACACTGAAAAAATATTACAGCAATTTAGGTGGGTTTTTTCCTCCTTTTCCAGGAATATCTGTATAACAGGGATTATTAAGTATGTAAATAGAGTAAGGAAGCATTCACACAATCTGTACTTTTTAAGAAGTAGCTGCTACTTAAGAAGTTGCTTGTGGAAATAAGGTAACTTTTCAGCCTGGTTGTGTGTTTCACTCCAAAATTTTCAGCATAATGTTCTTAAAGGTATTTTTGATGGCCCATGGAGATTTCAAACAGCAGGCTTCACCCTCCAATTTGTCACTTTTAAATTGTACTGGAGACAGTTGATGGTACATGGAATTCTTCCTAACCTGTTTCTTTAGGGCGGTTACTGCAGCTGTAAAGTCATTCAGAGGGAAAAGCAATTAAGAGCAATAAGAAAATAAGACCAGTATTTATTATCTTAGCCTAGAGGACTGCAGGCATTAAAAAATAGTGACACAGTGTTAAAATCATGTTGAAGATCTAAGCTTAAATGAAAAAGAAGCCAACAAAACAAATCCCACATTTTTAAAGGAGAAAAAGGGTGACATTCCAGACTTATTTTATTTGTAAACAACCCATCTCTACCTGGGTTTGAGAAGAAGCTTAATTTTAAACATGTGACAGCTGATATAGCTAATACATATCCAATTAAATGAAGACATTTTTTATATTTTATTTTATTTTATTTTACCCAGAAAGCATGAAAATCCTGTATAGAGGAACATTGATCAAAATGCTAAAAAAATGCTTCTTTCTATCAAGTTATTATGGCTTCTTCTAGAGCAATTATTTTCTGTCTTAACTTTCTTTAATTTTTTCAGGTTATAGATATTTACCCTAATAATATATATTTAAGTAACTACACAAAAAAAACCCCCAAAAAAAACCAAAAACAAACCCTCTCCTGCATAAGATGCTGTGATGAAAATTAGATTTCTCCACAAAGGGCATCTAGTTGCTCAGTTGTTTTTTTCCCCATACAAGTTTTTAGATCCAATTGGTGATGATGCATTATAGTTTGGGTTGATTTGGGGTTTGGGTTTTTTGGAGTTTTAACAGGAAAAAAAAGCCTGAAATGCTGAGTTTCAGTTTACAAAAGAGAACTGCTGTTGAAATGTTATTAGAAACATGAAGATGTTGCACATCTGCAGCAAGCATACTGTACCAGCACTAATTTTCCTTTATATCCAGATTTCGGGCATAGAGGAGACTGCAAAGCCCCTTCTTCTGATGCAATAAGATAAGGAGAGCTTCCTTTCGGCCTTTTTGCTGTAGACACTGCAAACCTGTCCCTCCTTTTCTTGGGCCTGGATACAGGTAGCAGCTCTGAGTGCACCACTTTACCCTGGAAAAATGAAGGGACTTGTGAGGTCTTAAATGAAGAGGAAATAACCTGCTCAGGACAGGTTATTTACCTGGAAAGGACATTGGACTCACTTGGTGGGGTGTGGTGCCCAACCCTGAGTTTCAGCCATTGTCTTAAGCATCCCAAAATAGTCTGAGACCTCATTGCAATATCAGGATATTTAACAGGCAGGTCTGCACTTTGGTGAATTAGCAGCTGGAGATAATGGTGGCCTTCTTTTTTCAGTCCCTTAAGGGTAAGAACTGCCCCCAGCTTGGCAGTGCTTCCCTCTTTTATTGTCATATGTGTTGGATCCAGGATTCTTTATTTCTGTTCCTGGTGATTTTGTATTTGCCAAGTAGATTAGGATTGCCCAGCATTCATCAGTGTTACCTGATGAGTGATTAAAAAAAAAAAAAAAGCAGTCTACAGGATCACAAAGGTAGATGAAAGAAAACCTGTGGGAAAAAAATGGCACGTCTAAAATTGCAAGAAAAACTGAACACAGTATTGGCTATACAGGGAACAGCAATATAATGTCTGTGTAAGGACAGGACTAAACTGAACCTTTTAAATACTCCTGAAGTGATGAACAGCTGAAGGTCAGGTGAGCCATTTCACCTTTGTCTTCACTGTGAAACAGGGACTGGCACTCCCAGGATCCTGAGGGTTCTTTCTCCTCCTTTAACACCGCGAGGTTGATAAGGAGTGTGCTGTTTTTAAAGACAGTCTTCACTTTTCACACACTAGTTCACACGATGGACTATCCTCACAAAGCATGGATTCCCTTCAGATTAAATTAGGCCAAAAGACATGCTGCAAAAGTTGGTCCAGGGTATCTGGATGGGGAAGCCTTGCAGCACAGCTGTGCAGACACCCTGTTCTGTGCTGTCAGCTTTGCAGGTCTGCTCCCACCCCCCAGCTGGTGTCTGCCAGAGTGAATGCGGTCTAACTGTGCCTGGTTTCCCAGTCTCTGGCATTTTGGGCAGCATGGTTGGGTTTTGCCATGTGTTGGAGAAGCAGAGAATGGTTGAGGTTGCAAGGAGCCTCTGTTGATCATCCCATGAACTGCACACCGACACAGAGCTCCTGCTGCACACCCGTGCAGGGCTCCATTAGAAATGTTTCCTACTCAGGTGCATTTATCTTTGTGCTTCCCCTAAACTGATTCTCCTCCAAACCACACTGAATTGTCTGTAACATCTGAAACAAGGTGGGAAAAGGGAAAAGGGAATAGTTACATCCCAAGAGGGTTCTTTCAGACACAAGATGTTAAACGGCCTTTTGATCAGCTGCTTGTAGAAATGTACATTAGCTGTAGACCACGGTTCTTCTTGTATCCAGCTAATGATCCTATCAGCTGCAGACTAATTGCCTCTACCTCCTTCTAAATTCTGCTGCATTGAAAAAGCCAGAGTCACATTCTAATCCTGTTAATCACATTCAGCTTTGAAGGGTGCATACTGGTTGTGTGTTAATTCAACCTCTCTCCCTGGTAATTTGTTTGATTGCCTGTTACTTGCAAACTGCACTAACTGAATAAAAGTGTTCTGTGTCCTGATGGGAAGTTATGACTTTCATTTAAGCTACTTTAGTGCAGATGTTTTACCTAGAAAGTGGTGTAAATTCTCCTCACCTTTCTGCTCTAAAGTAGTTTCAATACAAAGAACAGAAAGCAAGGTAGAAGGTAATGAGGCTACAAAGTAAAACCTGTATTTCTTTAATTTAAATAATGATCTTTATTGCCTGAAGGCTTCTCTTCTGTTTATGAATAAATAAGTGAATAAGATGCTAAAATATGAGACGGAAATGCTGGTGTAATATCCTTTATTGTTTTCCTTCATCTCCAGCAATATTTGTCTGTATTGTCAAGACCTAGAAGAGAGTCTATTAATTCATTACTTCATTTTTCACATTTTTTTTAGATAAATACACACACACACACGTTCTGCACAGTCCTGTATGAGTCATTTTGAAAAAAAAACAGTATATGCCAGATCGCCTTCCAGCTTCCCACATCATTTTCTGAACAAGAGTGCAAGGCCACTGGATATGTCCTATAAGCACAAAATAATCATTACTAGGACATTTTTATTAACACTGGATCTTTGTGATAATAAAGATTTATTGTGATTCTACCTTTTGGAATCCCCTGAATCTTAATGAGAATTTATTTTTTTTCTCCCTGTTCTGCATTTCAATGAGGAGTACTCTGAGTGTCATGGCCATGTTAAATATTTGTGAAATACTCTCATCTCACTTTCAACATTTTTAAAATAAACAACTGGTTTTGTGGAGGCATTTTTTTCAAGTTAACAGGAGAGACATTGACTTTTAGTAGAAGAAGCATTCTCTGCTAAAAAGAGACTTTACACTTGTAAAATGCTAATGTCAAAATTATTGATAAAGAGAATCTAAAGTTGACTCTGAAATGTTTAGTTCAAAAGCTGCCTGAAAGTGTGGACCAATTAGTGATTCCTTACCAGATCAGTCTTTTTAGAAAAACAGACTATTCATTTAGGCTCCAAAATATTTGGGAGCAAAGTCTGGAGACCTCGTGTTTATTAATTCATGAAAGACTTTTAATAATTAGCAGTGCTCATTTCCCAGAGGCCCACTTAGGCTGTGGAACCCAGCTCCCCTGCACTCCTTAAAGAAAAGTCCCTTCAAGCCATCCATGAAAGCTTCCAAAGCAGGCTCCTGCTCTGAGTGGTCACTGGTTGAGTCCTTCTCTCTCTCCATCGAACAAGGAGAGCACAGAAAGAGTTTTGCCTCCCAGGAACACTTCCTTCATATTCTGGGGTGCCCCAACATTGCTACTGGCAGTAAATGATGGCAAAAAATTAGCACATTCTAGTAAAACTAAAAATTTTTAACCATCTACAGACACTGACATTTCCCCTTACTGTTTTAGTATCTTAGTATTGAATATTTTAAGTCGTTCCTTTCCTTAAAAGTATTTACTACTCATTTTTTGCTACTATTTGCTCAAATGTTGGGATCTCCAGGCTTCCTTTGTCAGATTCCCCTAAACAGTCATTCTTCTCTTTTCTGTTTTCATAAACGTATTCTTACACTTTTCTGTGTTTTCTTCATTATAGAGTCACAGAATCACAGAATCCTGGAATGGTTTGGGTGGGAAGGGACCTCAAAGCCCACCCAGTGCCACCCCTGCCATGGGCAGGGACACCTCCCACCATCCCAGAGTGCTCCAAGCCCCTTCCAGCCTGGCCTGGGACACATGTCCAAACGCCAATGTCCATCTTTCAAAGTCATTGTTTAGGACCAGCTGACTTCTTAAGCTCATTTGTTTTTGTTTCTCTTCTCCTGATTAATTTCTTATGTTCTACAGCACATCTGTTCTTCTGCCCAGCCCTACATTCCATCCAACATGAGTTTGCTCAGGGGCCTCGGCTTCCCAAAAACCCAGCACTGCATCTTCAGCATTTGTTCAGACAGAGATTCTTTATTTCTTCGCATTGTCTTTTTAATTTTCTTTTTTTCTGTGAAAACATATCAGTCATCTGCTTGTGGAGTTCAGCACTCCTCTCACTTTACTGTAATAGTTTTATTCTTAGCCTCTCTTGCCTGATTTAATGGACAATATTAAAAATGCCGACTGCTTCACAGCCTTTATTGTTTGAAATAAATCTACCTTTATTTTTTTTTTTTCTGGCTCGTCACATTGCTGGAGGACACAGAAAGGAACCTCAGTTATACTCTCAAATTTCAAGAAAATATCAGTTTTGATAGGGAGTTCAACACTTTCATTCTGCCTCTGAAATTACATTATTAGGTCAATTTACTTTTGTCATTGCATTTTCTTTCTTGATCATTGTAATCCAAGACATCTGGCCCAAATCTGTTACATTCAGTGTTGGGTTCTGGTTCAAAAAGAACTGATCACAGACATGCTGACTCACATGGAAACCACTTGAAAGCTCAGATTTTATTAGGTTTTAAGGCTCCTGCCTTGCATTTTTAAAAGTATTGTACTAAGATTATAAAATAAAGAACTCAAAAAAAAATTCAAGAAATGAGAAAGTTTGAGCTTTTGAGGTAGAAAAAGAAGGGAAGGCATAAAGTGAGAAGGAATTTCAGGAGGAAATTTGTGTGATAGCAAATGTTTTAAGAGAGTTACTAAAGCATGGGCTCATGAACTGAGAAGGAAATGGAAAGGCACTTGGGGAATTAGCCTTGTATTCTGATTATTAGGAGCACATGGGAACACTTTTTAGCTACATATCATTCCCAGTGTGGACTAGCTGCGTTTTTTTGGGGCCGTGTATGACACTCAGCACAATGGAGAAAGGTGTGAGATTATTCCACGTTGTGCCATTAGGGGGTATCAACAATAAGAAAAAAAAAAAGGAAAAGTAAAAGTAAATTGATTGACTTAGAGGTTGGAGAAGTGAAATTACTGTCCATGGTGTCAGCACACAGTGGGAGAACCACGGTGGGAGCTGCACCATTTTGCTTTGGTGTGTTGCAAAACCAGAGTGGAAACAGAAACAGCTCTAATCATGTTCTCCTCTGTTTGTTTTAATTTTTATTTATTTGTTTTTGTTTGGGTGCTTTTGTTTGGTTGGTTGGGGTTTTTTTTTAATCTTAAACTGTTCCATTTAGGTTGACCTGCTCATCCCTACAAAGATCACTGGGATCATCACCCAAGGAGCTAAAGATTTCGGCCACGTCCAGTTTGTGGGGTCCTACAAGCTCGCTTACAGCAACGATGGGGAGCACTGGAAAATATACCAGGATGAGAAGCAGAAGAAGGACAAGGTAAAGCAGAGGGAAAAATCGGTATTTTGGTTGTGGTAACACCGCTGATGGAAGTCTGCAGATTATTTCATGGGGTTCCACATGCGTGGGATCCCACAGATTGGAGTCAAGGTGAATAAAACGGTCAGATAACACCATGGCACTCAGAGTGCAGCAATATCACACCTCTCAGTGCCATGCACCTGATTTAATGCTGTTAAATACGGGGCACAAAACTTTACAGTTCTCCATCAATCGGAACTATTCCTTCATTTGACCCTAGAGCAGAAGGTGTATAAATAGCAGTGTGTTTGTATATTCAAAAAAAGTGTTTCAGTGCATTTTTTGGTACGTATGGACTATTTTCAGTGATTTCCCGTCAAGCACATCCTTGTTACCCAGCCATTTTGGACAGATTTTCTTTTTCTGGAAATTAATGGCTAGGGTTTCAAATACCCAGTGAAAATATTATTTTTATTACGCTATAAAATGAATAAGAAACGTTAAAAAAAGTTTCACAACTTCCTCTGCAAATGTTTAATGAGAGGCATAGGGAAAGTATAGGTTTGCTGATTGATTTACCTGGAAGCATTTAACTTTTCTCTCGTTATTCATTATACCTTTCCTTTTAAACTGTATAACACTTTTATACTGCAAATACCTGAATTTCATAATAACATCTGTTAATAAAAATATTACAGCATATGCATCGCTTAGGGAAATGTTAAGCAAGATGACAAAATGTGAATTATTTATTAAATGTCCTATTGGGGTTATGTCTGATTGAAACAAAACATGAATTTATTGAAATACCAGATGGCTGACGAGTCTGATAACATCTCAAATCTGGGGATTCAGGGTGATAAATGTTCAGACTTCCACTTATATTTCTTAGTATAAATAAAAATTCTTTGGGAAAAAAAACCAACATATTCCTCACATAAGTCAATTAAATTAATTTTCTTTCAAACAGTGAGAAAACTTTTGATGTGCATTGACATGTGTTGTGTGAGTACAGGGAGACCTAATGATGAGGAGTTAGACAACTGCGTCTCCCACATCGCACTGATTGATTGATTAAATGTCATTGATTAGGGGAATGTGTCCTAAATTACTGGATGAAGTACGTGCATGACTGCACGTCTGCGTCTGCATTGCCAGGCCCTGCTATCCAGAGATGACACTGTGAAGTCCCACTGCTGAAACCCAAATGTCAGCTCACTCTGCCTTTTACACAAAATTTAATTTTTTTCTAAAGGATTTTAGATAGGGAAAACAAAATCAGTTGGTTCAGCCACCTGACTCGGAAGGTTCTGACGCCGATGATTATGGATGTGTTTGGTATAACTGGTTGTCAGATAAAAATTGGGAACAAACAACTCACCTTTCGCAGGCACGCCACAAATGCATTCAATTTAAGTGATAGATAGTGGCTTCAGTACCTTGCATACATCCTGTTTTAAATCACTGGCATTTAAAATAAAATTTAAAAATGAAAAGTTCTGCTGTGCGAGAAATGTCTTCTCCAAGCCAAACTTGTGCTGTGAACTATTGCATTCATTTTATTGTAAAGGAGAGCACGGGTTAGAGCTCCTGGTGATAACACACAGTCACAGCAGATCTTAAAGAAAATGCACTCTGACTTAAAGTACTGTTCCAGTCTACGCTTGTTTGCACCATTGGCCAAAGCAATTAAATTGTTTTTGCTTTCTTCATCAGAGGGACTGTTAATTGGTACACACATATTCCATTAGGAACAATGGAAAACTCTTAATCATTGTCTCATTTAAACACATCACACCCCGTATTAATTAACATCCCTGAGAATGAAATAGGTTCATATTATTATGATTCTTTAACAAGTCAAGACCAATTAAAAGCAGAATAAGATCAAATGGAGTTCACTGGAAATTAGAAGTTAGG
Source organism: Dicrurus megarhynchus (assembly GCA_013399195.1). Lineage (NCBI taxonomy): Eukaryota > Metazoa > Chordata > Aves > Passeriformes > Dicruridae > Dicrurus > Dicrurus megarhynchus. Next base: position 539,078 of record VXAD01047015.1, on the reverse strand, counting down.
ATTTCTGAATCTACATTTGTACAGAATAAACAAAGAAGTTCACTTGATTTGAGTCTAGACCTCAGACTTTGATACAAAAACATCAACCTAAAATATCTGTTGGGTTTTCTTTTTCCATATCGCAAACATCCAGAAAAGTTAAAAGTCTGATGACAGAATCTGACTTTCCAGAAATCAGTGAACTTGGTAAAAGTTTTTAGGAGGTAGGACCAGAAAGGGTCTCAAGACAGCACTTAGGCAGGCAACTTTTGACCTACAAAGGCACTGTGGTCCTCTCCTCCTATGGCCTCTGAGGGCTTCTCAACATAAAATGGATTCAGGAACACCCAAGGCCCTTCCTGTCACCTTGGCATCGGTGCAGACAGTTAAATTTCAGAGCTAAGGCTTAATTCATTCACGTGTCCTTCGCCTCAGACAAGGCTGCACCATCCTCCATCAGATTATTATTTAATATGTTCAAAGAAACAGATGGTGATGAAAATTCTACAGTATAAACAGTCAGTCCCAGTGTTTGGAAAGCTGGCTTCTCCCCCTTGCTGCAATACATCCACCCTGTCCTCAGAGGACACAAAAAACTGATTTTATCTCCCTTTTTTCATTTTGTTTCCGTTGGAGTACATCAACCTACTTCTTCTCGGTTTCCATCACCCATTTCCTTACTGAGAATACATAAATTTCTTCAGCCAGAGGACTGGCGTGTCACCCAGAAGACCCTTTTTGACACCAAACCCCTCCCCACCACTCCATCTGGGTGGATGCAGTGTGCTCCCGTGGGGTTTGCCCACTGGATAGAAACCCTGGCCAGCGTGCACTGGGACAGAAATATAAATAAAAATAAAATCACAAGGAGGAAAAGCAATGCTGTACCTCATCCATGAGGAGCAGGAGAGGAACAGCACCATTGGTGCTGTCTGATATTACCACCTTTGCACAGGATCCACTACAATTTCTTTATCTTAAGAGAGGATAAAAGATTTGTTCTCAAATGCAAGCACACTGTTAAAGAAACCAAGTTTCCACAGCAAAGTGAAACTTCTGTGAAATTTGACATCTGTTTTCAGGAGATACATAAGGAAGGTTAAAGGTAGCTACTAAAAACTATCAATAGCAGCAAGCATATATTACTCATTTTTATCCTCATTAATTCTACTTATCAACTGAACATCTTCATTTATTTTATGAAGGATAGAACACATAGACTTCTTATTTTTTCTGAAGGTGATTTAGTTACCCCATACTCATCCTGTGATCCTTGTTTAACCATCAAAAAACTTTAGGAGAAAGGTGGCTCCGAAACATTTAGGGGAGAGGAAGGATGAAAGGAAAAAAAAATTACTTTTAAAGTCACAGACACAAAGATTATGGAGCTGTTGGTAGGCTGGTAACAATGATTTGTGGGTGAATATTGTGACTTTACAACGCATTTAGGCAAGAGCTGAGAACTTAATCCCATCTGGTGCTTAGCATCTCACTGTTGGTGTGTTTTCAGGATGAGTCTCAACATATCAGCAGATCTCACTGAATTCCTGGGGCTATTCACTTATCCCTCTTCATCATTTTTTGAAGTTCATTTACAAAGGAGAAAATTGCTGGTCTCTCGTATTGTGTTGTATACAATACACAATATTTTATTTACGTATTTGTATAAATACATAAAATATCATATCTTGCACACTGTGTGCAGCCTGTAAATTTGGTCAATCCTTAACAAAATAGCGGTTCAGAGGAGAAGGAAATAGGGTGTTCAGTTTTTGCACCATTTCAAATGGAAAAGCTGTTCCAAGAGCAGTGTCTCCTGCAGCTCCTGCTTGGCTTCTGCTATTTTAGAGGCCACTCATTTCATTTCACATCTCTGCTCAATTCCTGTGAGTGCAGACTAAAAGTTACAGGGGGTAAAATAAAAAAATAAAAAAAAAAAAAGCATGTCTTTAGAGAATGGAGCCTTTCTCATTCATTTTGAATAGCTTTAATAAGTTGCCTGGAAAAATATGAAAGCTTTGCCTGTTGCCTTCAAGAAGTGAAATAAATTGCATTGCAGACAGGCACATAGGAAGAAAATATATATTAGAAACAGGACCAGGGCTAATAGCTATCTTGTTTTCCTCAACTAGAGGTCAGTAGCTCACTGTGCCTCCAAAGCTGAGGATGTCCAAACCAAATCTGACCCTTTTCCTTTTTTTTTTTTTTTTTTAAGCACATTCCACATGTGATTTATAAATTGCACAGCCTGCTGTAGGTAACTCAAGGCCAGCTGCAATGTCAAATGGCATTTCAGAAGCTGCTTTTTGCAGGAAGATGAGAACATTTGAAAGTAGCCTAAAGGAGTCTGGCAGTCTGCAGCACTGCCAGTCATCATCAGCCATCAGCAGTGCAATTACCTGCAGGTAGACAATATCCAGTATGCAAATGGCCACTGGGTTTGTGCACAAAATGATGAACAACTAGTTATAATTTATACATTTCTGAGTGTTCAGTCTATTGCCAGGGTGAGACGAGACAGGGACCTACTTTTCTTTAAAAAGTTATATCATGTCAGGTTAAAAATCTTTCTGCTAGATTTGATAATGGCTTTTTCTGATGATGTTTAACTATTATAATATCTGGTTTATACTGATAGATTCAAGTCCTACATGTAATCTACATACTTGGCACAGGTAATGAATTTTTTTGAGTAATACCACTTACATTATTACTAGTGAATACTATTATCTGTAATAATAGCTGTAATTTCTAATGCAAGCGACTTTTTTATCTGCACTGGTTTAAATTATGAGTGACTTCCACTGCTTTGAGCTGAATTACCATGATTTGTGTCAGATGAAAGTCTAGCTATGCTCATTTCAGGTGTGAACAAACATCTCTCCCTCACACCAAAATCTGGGGGTGTGGACAAAATGGGCAAAAGACAAAATGCTCAAATTGACAACCTACCTTGAATTTCTGTAAGCATTTCTGGAGAGAGGTTGGTCTTCAAAATATTTCTGGTTTCGGCTTTGAACCTCCTATAAACCATGCACAGTGGACTAAACTCCCATTTTTGTAGCATCAACATGTAGGTAAGATGGGAAAGATAGTATGAGAATGTGAGAGTATCCTTCATAAGTTTAAAAGTTTTATCTCCTTCTATCTATCTCTTCTGAACCAGAAGAAATAATAAAGGCCATGTAATAGATATTCATGGATATGATATTTATGCACTTTATGTATAGTAACTGAGAGAAAGAATGTCTTTTCCTCCTCTTATTCACTCCAAAAATGCATGTGCCCACAAACACATGCACGTGCCACCTTTATTTTTCTAAATATTGAGATGTTCTGCCCTGAAGCAAAGTGGAGCCATGACTGGATACTCTTTAGAAAATATTCTTCCTATAATATGAGCAGGATTAACTGCTCCATGAAATAACATTTTTAAAATACTCTGCTCGGTGTGAAAAATGTTGTTAAGGTATAGCAGAAAACATTCCTTTCCCCAAGCTGCTAACCTTCAGGTATTTCTCCTAAATTACTCTGTCTTAAAACTTCGGACAGTTTTCTTTTTAAAATTCTAATCAACTTACATTGTCATCATCTGGATTTCCTGCTAATGCCATAAAACACTTTGTTTATGTTGAAAAATCTCATAGAATGTTTGAGGTCAAGCATTCAAATTGCTTGCTGGACACAAGTATAAACAAGAATTGCTGGTATTTCAGAAATATTTTCAGCAGAGAATATCATAGAGTACCTATTTTCCAGGCTTTCACTTTTTTTTCCATAAAATAATTATGAATTAGGTTATCATATTTAAAAGTACAGCAGCATGCATTTTCTAGCTTCTTCTTTTAACAGCAGCTGCAAGAGGCTGAGCTACAGAGGAGCTACACGTACGTGTGGAGGGTCTGTATGTGTAAAATGGCTCGAGCTGCTGAGTAAATATTCCAGCAAGTTACACCTTTTGAGTATTCAGACTGACACAAATAGATACAGACACTGTAAAATCTGTAACGTTCTACAGATTCTGTTCTACAGCAGGGTTCTCAAAAGGCGGGAGCTTTTTGGTCCACTTGTACCAAAAAAAAAAAATCACCTTGTAATGCAGCAGTCACTGGTTTTGGGGAGGGTGAAGCTGTGTGCAAAGGAAGGAGCATCCTGTAGCAGATGACCAGAAAACTGGACAAGTAGGTTTGTTATTTTTCCCTAGTGCCTTTTCCCAGCTCTACCTTTTTTTTTTTTTTTTTCTTCTGTCCGTGTCCTCAATAGCCCCCAGCTGTTTTCCCCCTCACAATTTATCTGATCTTTAGCAGTGGTTAGAGGCTGTGGAAGCTGTGCCATGGTTCAATTATGTGTTGAAAGGGGAACTGTGACCTTTAGATGTCTGGGGACGACCCTGCTATCGTTGCTTGTCCTCTCCTGGCCCTGCTGAGGGGACACTGCAATATTGCCTGCTATCGATTCTCCCCACACCACTTATGGTTTTATAGACATCTACAGTATCTCCTCTCAGGCTGGAGAGACTTATCTGTTTAATAACTCCCAGAAAAACCATCTTCTTGCTGCTTCTTTCTCTCTGTTTGCTGTTTGGGATGAGGCAGGAGCAGACCTGCACCCACCCAGAGCTCAAGGTGAAGGTGTGCACTGGCTGTGTGCTCCGACACATTGATAATTTGCATTCTGGTCTTTATTTCTCGAGCACAAACCACCCTGGGGTTATTTCGTCATTGGGAATTTATATTTTTTACATAGAGAATTATTGGGTTTGGGAATTTATATTTTTTACATAGAGCGTTGTATTGTAATTCCAACATCACCCTCTCAAATCATAAAAAATCATGGCATTCTTCAGAGAATATCATAGAGTACCTACTTTCCTGAAAAAAAACTGCTCAGAAACAGCTTTTCAAGAGTTTTTAATTTCATAAGTGGTTTATTCAGTATTGACTGTTTGGGTATGAAGCAACAGGTAGGTAAAGAAAAATTACTTATAGCTACAGAAATAGCTTCTTTTTTCTACTGATAAGACATGTTTTGTCCTTTGTCCTCCCTGCTCTTTTCAAATTCCTTCACTCTGTTAGTGAATTGAGGCTGATGGAAAATGAGGAGTGGCAAAAATATGGTTTTTGCCATGGAGCCACAGAAAAAGAAGAGTAAACTTCTGTTAGAATGTTATACTTCATGCAAGTCACATTTGTGGATGGTGACAAAGCTTCCCTCACTTTCTGATAAATTTATTTCCCTGAAATCTTTCTTCTGATCTAGCGCATTTAGTTAATTTCTTGAAACTAGATCTTGAATTTTGAGGGAAGCTGTATTTCGTATTTGCATAAAATAACATCTGAAATAGATGAGTTAGACTTCAAGTGATAATGAAATCACGCATGAGTTAAAAATAAAATTTAATTCTTGTTTTCCTGCTGTAAGTAAATGACATAATCCTCCCTCCTTCAGCAGTATTTGTTGCTGGTTTTGCATCACATAATTTTATTTATTTTGCATATCTATATGCAGATTTGAACACTGGGGCTGTAGAAAGGTTCTGGTAAACAACATTTTTTGTTCTAAGCCTTCATTTAAATGTTATCTTTGAAATGCATCATCCATAGGAAGAATGAAACAGCAAATGAAATAATTTTCCAGTAGTTCTGCAGCAAGGACTCTCTGCAGTTCTGCATTGCTCAGCACCTAGCCTGGTAAAAAATATCAACAGGTATTTTGCATGCATGTGCAAGAAATCAAATGAAAAAAAGCTCCACTTTTAGGCTTTCCTAGCTGCATTTTGTGTTTTAGGAGGTGCCACTGTAATTTCAATAATGAATTTACTGTCTGGGGTTTTTTTGCTACAAATGAAACTGGACTTGAGGTGCAAAACTTGTTAGCCCAAGCTCCTGCTGATTTATGCATCAACACTGTACTCAGGCAGCAAACAATTTTGCCTGTGATAAGTGATTTTGGGGTTTTTTTTCCTTAGATTCACAAAACTGATGTTTCTGTGGTCGTTCCCTCTGCCACTTTACCCATCCATCAGAACTCCCACACCCTTTTCAAGCTCCCACTTCTGTGTTGGTGTGATGGCAGAGGAGAAGGGGAATTCATCCCTTGCAAAAGAGCATCACCTGGGGAGGGCACAGATTTTGCTTGATGTGCTGAAAAGAAGGTACTGGAGAGAAGCTTCCAAAATCCAGAGGAGAGCAGCATGGAGACCAAAAAGCTTTGTGAACATGTCACAAAGGAACCAGACTCAGGGGTAAAATGTTAGATCAGCCACCACGGACTTCAGACTCTGATATTTTCCCAAGAACTACCAGGAAACTCGTAACTCTGCATTAATTCAGTCATATAAGCACATCTCCAGGAGGTCCATATTCTTCTCTGCACGATGCAAATGACAGTCATTCATTTCAAGTCGAAAAGCCATTCAGGTTCAGTTTTTACAAATGAGAAGTGAATTGTCTGACATTTTAAGGCAATGAATATTTCCCACAAAAACTGAAAATAACCCAAGGGGATAATCTGATCATTTTGCCAAAAATTGATGCTGTGGCCTTTGAATTTAAATAATGGCTAGCAGGGGAAAAATCTGGCACTGATTTATTGCAGGTAGGAGTTTGATAACTCACTTTTGTGTTGGTTAACCAATACAGGAGGAAATAAGATCATAGCATGCACTGTACTGTTCCAGGATGTTTTGCTTTTATCACAGCCTGATGCCCTTAATTCATCTGCTGACTTTTGTTTGACATGAGAAGGTAATATCAGTGATAATCACCAACTTTACGAGGGCTTATATAGTCGCGCCCCAGCTACATTCATAAGTGATACAATAAAAATTCTTAACCTTAATTATTAATGTTATTTTCTTGGAAACAGTAACAGGATCTTCTGGGATTAATTTGAGGTGGTACAAATGCCAAGTAAAAAGACATTTAATTTTTTAAATGTTAATGATTTTTGTGTAAATTTCAGAGCGTGGCCCTGGCAGAACAGCAGGTGAAGCTTCGAGGAGAAGGCTCTACCTGCACCAGGGCTGCATGTGTCATGGCATGCCATGAAATCACAAGGTCTTAGCAAAGGCAGGGGCTCATGGAATCACAGGTTTGGGTTGGAAGGGACCCCAAAGTTCCATCCCCTGCCATGGCAGGGACACCTCCCACTGTCCCAGGCCGCTCCAAGCCCCAATGTCCAGCCTGGCCTTGGGCACTGCCAGGGATCAAGGGGCAGCCACAGCTGCTCTGGGCACCCTGTGCCAGGGCCTGCCCACCCTCCCAGGGAGCAATTCCTTCCTCAAACCTAACCCACACCTTCTCTTTGCCAGTTCAAACCTTAAGCTGCGCCTCTCGATGATAAAAATTCACCGCGGAGCCAGCGCCATCAGAGTCTCACCGCGGCCCGGGCGGTCTTAAAACCTCCTCGTTGCTTCCCTGCAGGTGTTCCAGGGGAACTTCGACAACGACACGCACCGCAAGAACGTCATTGACCCGCCGATCTACGCCCGCCACGTGCGCATCCTGCCCTGGTCGTGGTACGGCCGCATCACCCTGCGGTCCGAGCTGCTGGGCTGCGCGGCCGAGGACTGAGCGCTCCCCGTGCTCCCGCTGTAGAAGAAGCTGTGCAAAAGCCTGTAGGATGCTGAGTGGGGTTTTTCCATGAACCAGTGCTCGCTCATTTTTATGGTAGGCCGCTAGCTGTCTTTCGCCAGGAGGTCTAAGCCTGCTCTTTAAAACGATCCAATCCGATTTTGCCCTTGAAATCTGTTGGTGTTGTCCCTTCTGCTGTGGAAAATTATCCTCCTAGTTTTTTCCTTTGAGTTGTTCACCACCAGTTGAAATGAATTAAGGGAAAAGAGAAAAAAAAAACCAAAAAACAAAAAACAGCAGCATCCTTTTTACAAGGGAAGAGAAATAGCACGAGGAAGCTCATTTGCAGCTTCAGGAACATTGGGCTGACGAGTTCTCCATAAATCATACCATCATCTTACTTGCAAAAAGTGATACTGCAGCTTTTAGCAATAAGTTTACTTGGGGATGACTGCATTATAGTAATTGTGCCTATCAAACACTGTCAGTACTTATGACATATATTTTGGGAGACGTTCCGTGGTACTGTAAAGCACAGTACTTGTGATGTTACAAGCTACCTTTCACCTCTTTCATCCAGACAGCAGAGTCCATGCACCTGGAGGGATTCCCTAGCTGCCCCATTTTCCTTCTCTATTTTGCATGCTGTAGACATGACCTCCATCTTTTCTGTTTAGCCTCACACCGCTGGTGTTGTTTTCCTTGGAAGATGTCACCTGTTTGCATATGTAACCAAATCAGTGTATTACGAAGTTAATGAATTTGCCAAAGTTTATGGATTTGCAAAGTTTTTGAGCTCTTTCAAGGGGACTGAGGTGAGGCACCAGGGAACTTGTGGTGTCTCATCTCGGGTACCCACACAGTGCATTAGAAATCCCATGTCATGATGATTTGCCCAGGGGTGAGCACACAGCCCTAGACAGATCTGCTGCCACAATTACCGCTTTCACAAAGTCTCTGAATTTCTGTGAGAAGGAAAATGCGGGGTGAAGGAACCAGGTGCTAAAAGACACACAGGAGGAATGACTCCCTTACTGCCAGGAAACCCTCTCTTTAGGCTCTTCCTAAAGTCACAGCTTTCCTCCCAGAAGGCAAGAGGTGACGTAGGAGCGCACCAAAGCCTGGCCCTTGTCACCCTCTGCTCATAAAAAGTCTTTTCACACACACACCAGTGAGCCAAGAGGAGGCTGTTTCCTATCACACCCCATCTACAGAAATCCTTCACACACAGCATGATAGCAACCCCAGTTTAAAAAGTAGTTTTTAGGAGGAAAAGTGGAGAATAGAGGGGACATTCTCCCCCGTGCCTCAGTTTCCCCTGCTGATTGAGATAACAATACCAATCTTTGAAGAGCAATCCAAGTTTCCTTGGAGTAAAGTGCTCTGTGACTACATTAGAGCAGCACCTCAGTCTAAAAAAGATCCCGGGACAGGGAATGACGGGACATTTTATCTGTTACCTGAAACAACAGCACTTGGGATTACCGCCAACCTTTTAATTTCATAACATGCTGATGTGGAGAGAAAGAGAGAATGAGAGAGAGAGAGAGAGAGAGAGATGCAGCTGCATGTTTTAGCAAATATCACTGGACTTATATTTTCTGTCACTGTTACATTCTCACCAAAATTCTGAAGTATGAACTTGGGCACTGCTTCCCAAGCCAGCAGCTAGCTGGCCCACAATCCGCAAAGGGCAAAGTTTACCTTGGAAACAAAACGGTTTGGATTTTGAAAAAACCTGCATTTAATCACACATTCTCCACCGCAGACTAAATATATATTATCCATTGAACTGTGAAAGACTCTAGAATAGCAGCCAGGAATTTTACATACAAGAATTGGGGATATAATGGTGGCGGTTTTCTGATAGTGTCACTTAAACTGTCACGTTTTAGCAAACAGAACACCCTGCCTCTACAAAATGACTTAATCCTTAAACTGTATTTATACAAGTATTTATTTTATAAGGCTTAGACATTTAAAGACTTCTAAAGAAGAGTCCTGTAAAGGTAAAAGTATGTGTAAGAAATGTTGAGGTCCTGTGCAACACTGCTAAGTTTGTTCTTTATTTTTTACTTTGTGCTGCATAACAAAAGCCACTAGACTGTTACTGTCTTGTCTGTAACTGTGTTAACAGCATTCCTTAATGATGTATATATGGAGGGGTCTTCAAGCAAAAGGAACGGTTTTAAAGAGAAAGTCAATCACTTTGGTGGCACTTCTAACGAGAAAAAAAAATCTGAATAATGGAGGACACATCTATCCCCGCATTATCTACTGCCCACATTTTGCAATTTAGGATTTAGGTTAAAAAAAAAGAAAAATAAAAAGAGAAAAAAAATAGTGATATTTATCTCTTTAGGGGGCACACACAATACTTTAAGATAAATACATTTAAATACATTTTCATTTGTTTAAATACATTTTCCTATTATGGGAGAGCAGTTGACCCTGAGTTTAATTACAGATGTGAAGAATAGCATGTAGCTATTTCACTGACTGACTGTATCCAAAAAACAGAAGGCCATTTCAGAAAATTAGACTTCCTACTTTAACAACTTGTGCTGATGTTCTTTCGAAATATTTGTTTTGTGTTCCTAATGTTGGGGTTTTTTTTTCATGTTATTCATCTTTTGTGACTTCAGGTTTGGTTTTGAATTAATATTTCTTGGTTTAGTAATTTAATTGTTATCCCTTCATCTGCATATAAAGTTTCCATGCAATGTAATGCAGTAATTTTAATTTGGGATTAATTTTGTGTTGAGCATTTTCATCCTTGTGTCCTGTATCAGCTGCCAGCAGTCTTCACTACCTTCAAGGATAGCTCCATGCCTGTGAAAATACTCCATGATAATTTATAAAAAAATCATATATGTGATGCCCTTACAATTTCAACCTGCACGCTGGGGGGTTTTCCAGTGGCATTATTCCTCAGCTACCAAAAAGCTTTCTTGGAATGGCATTTCCAGCACCAAATTCTGCTCCCAGTGTCAGCAGTATCAGCCTGAAACAGCTCTTGGTTTAAGTGGAATCCCTCAGATTTAACTAAACAGGTGGGAATCAGATTAGGGGACAGAATTAAATTTTTCCCTTCAATTTGATTTTGTTGTCTGGGTGAATACCATTGCCATAAGGGGCAAGCTATAAATTAACACAACTGTTCTCTCACAGTGAAAGCAACCAGCACCACAAAACCAGAAGTGCAGGACCGCGGATGTCCCTTTAAGACGGGACAGAGAAAAGCTCGGAAATGATCCCTGACTTCTGTATTAATTGATCACAGTGACATTGAACAAGACCAGAAGTGTTCTCCTAATTAAATTTCACCCTGAACCAGTTAAGCATTTGCAGGCAGGCTTCACCTTTAGGTAGCTGGGTAATGTGCTACGTTTATAGCCTGGGAAATAAAGCACTGGCACGAGGCTCCTTTTTTATCCGCGTTGAGGACCCGTCGCCCTAACTGGCTCTGGTTCTGAGGTTGACTTTCTCTTTTGGAACGGCTGCACACAAATTAAGTGTCAGTTTTGAAGACTAAGGATACTAAATGAGTGTATCTTTGCTATACAACAAATGTGAACTATAATATTCAGTGCTGGCTTCTGATGTGTCAGTAAGTACAGAAGTATCTCAGACACAAATGACCTTTGCAACCTTTCAAGCTGTGTGATATTCAAATGGTTTTGTATATACTTAAATCATGTAGAGCGATGTAAAACCAGTACGACCTTGTCTAGTCTTCAAACTTAACAATAAAACTTTTGAAAAACGAGGTGGTTTTCTTGAAGTGGTTATATTGCAACACCTTAAAGGAGACACGACTTATCTCATTCTCATTGGCGGCAAATGTGGAGCAGAGATATGACGTGGCATTTTCCTGGGTTCACCCACGGGGTCTTTGTGGTAGGTAAGTTTGTTTCTGGCAAAATCAGCAGTTGGTGCTGTGCTCCCCTCAATGTGTTCCCTTTGTTCTTCCAGATAAAAAAACCCTGTGGGTTTGAATGAGTCTAAAAATATTTTTTTTCCTATCCTGCTGCTCTCTGAATGAGCACCAGAAATGTAAAATGACAATTTCATTTCCTGTAAGTCAAATTTCTTGAGACATTTATCAGTCCTTACCCTCTCTCCTCCACTCCTGCACAGGCAAATTAATTTCTGAGAAGATAAGGAGTGGCTGCAGCCCAGACCTGCTATGAGATGCCACAGCAGGGCTGGTGTTTGCTCATACCCTTGCCCCTTTTCTCTTTTATTTCCTGTGCAGCCTGATCCTCAAAATGTCTTATATTAGTTAACTCTCTAATTTCAATTTCTGAAGAAGCTTAGAGGTTAAAGCAGCACATGGAAAAGCCATTCACTCCCAAATTTAAACAATTAAATTATATATATATATATTTTTTTACTAAAGAGAAATGAAGCTTCAGTGGTTTACACCTTGAATAAGCCCGTAAATACACATTATTTTGTTTTATAATGGTTTCACTTGAGTCCTTTCACCAAAAATCCTCTTTTAGAGACAAAAACCATCCACAAGCACTCACTGGTGAGTGCCTGCCCAACATGCAGTCTCAACACTCAACACTCAGTGCAGCATGTTGTCTTTCAGCAGAAGAGTCACACAATGGCAATTTTCCCTTATTGCACATCTCTGCCAGTCACAAAAATGAGAATACAGCACTGCACACGAGAGGAGTGCTTTAGGAGAATGGCGGCTGAATGCCGGCACTTCAGTCGTAGATTTCGGCATCTTGAAGCTTCCTGACTTTTAGTTGTAAATTGCAACTCTTTCACGAAATATGGGGACTTTTCCTGAAGAACTGAAAAGTGGGTTTTCCTCACATTCTCCATAACATATAACCCCAGGAATTGTAGTGAAGACAACGGGAGAAAAATAATGAGTAAATCTCTTCAGAAAATCAATGTCCATCCTCCCATACCTGTTGCTAATGAGCTCAAGGGATTAAAATGAGTATCAACACTCTACATCATCATGAAATAAGTCATCTCTGATACTTCTGAGGTAAACAGAACGACACTTATTTTATACCTTAGAGTTAATAGCAGGTCAATCTGTTCACTTAGTGATTACTAAGCGACCTGTGATCACTTAGCCTTAGAAACCAAATAGGACAAATTAGAAGATAATTTTAAAGCAAAACTAAATAAAGATAATTTTACTGATCCAAAAGCCTTTTCTTCTTTTTTTATATAGTTTGCATAATTTTCTTAATAGAGAGATACACTTTAGAATCCAAATGACTGCTTTGGATTAAGAAACTAAAACATAAAAGGCAGAATTGCGCAAAACTTTGTTGTGCAGTTTAATGATTGCATTTATTCCAAATTATCTTTCAGTGATACAAATATCAGCGTAAATACGTATATTTAAATTCCCCTGAATGTAAGAACCTAGAATCATGGTCTCACAACTTATCCTGCTAAGAGTGCAACAAAATACACTTTACCAGCGTATGTTAGTAAGAATAATTGGGGTTTTACGTAGTTTGTATCCACTTGGAAGTAGGCTCCACATGCATGGGAGTGTACAGGAAGCATGAACCACCTGCTGACACACTGGTGGGGCAGAGGAGATGGGGAGGATGTCCAGAACACAACAGCCTCTTTGTCACAGTAATATTTCTTTCCCTGATTCGCCAGCTGATGGGCTGCGGTTATCTGAGGTCACACGTCAGATGGTGGGTCAGTAGGCACACTTCTCACTTGATGGAGGGAATCAACCCTCAGAAGACAGTAGGAAAGGTCACTAATCATTTGCATCAGACTGGAAAATCCAAAGCAGACTAAATGAATGTATTTGTTTTCTGGGATGCTGTGAGAGGCTGGTAGGAGCTGTGGAGAAATGTATTGTGCTGCCTTGGACACAATAAATGCAATCAAGTACACAGACTGCATAAAATATACATGTGAGACATTGAAGCAAGATCAAAGGGCCCCTAAAAAGTGATGCATGCTATTTTCTTATGAAAGCATCAGAAAATATGATGTAGGTGCTGTAGACTGACACACTGTGGACTTGTACCAGGTCTGGCTGGGATGGATTTACCCTTGTAATGTTTCTGGGGGTCTAAAGCTTTTCAGTGACAGGCTCTTTAGGAAGGACAGGCAGGGGAGACAAGGAGGGGGTGTCACCTCTAATCAAAGACCAGCTGGAGTTCGTGGAGCTCTGCTGGGGTGGATGAGGAGACGACAGAGAGCTCACAGTTCAGGAGAAAAGTGAGGGCAGGGACAGGTGACATTAGAGCAGGGATGTGCCACAAGGCAGGGACAGGTGACAGCAAGGCAGGGGTGTGCCACAGGATGCTGGAAGAGTCGAGGAGTCCCTCTTTGGACAGACAGGAGCAGCCTCGTGTTCACAAGCCCTGGTTGTCAGGGAGGACTTCAACCACCCCAAATGGGAATCATAGGTTGGGTTGGGATGGGTTGGGAGAAAACTTAAAGATTATCTCATTCCACCCCCTGCCATGGACAGGGACAACTTCCACCAGCCCAGCTTGCTCCAAGCCCCATCCAGCCTGGCCTGGGACACTTCCAGGGATCCAGGGGCAGCCACAGCTTCTCTGGGCACCCTGTGCCAGGGCCTCAGCACCCTCACAGGGAACAATTCCTTCCTAACAACTAATAACTAAACCCACCTACCCTTTCTTCCTGACTTCCCAATAATTAAGCCTACCAGGATGGACCGTGGTGACTGTGAAATGGCGAAATTCAAGAACCTTTGGGTGGTGAGGAAGGCACAGAAATTCAATGCCCTGGGCTTCAGGAGAGGAGAATTTGGCCTCTTCAGGGGTCTGCTTGGTAGAGTATGATGGGTTTAAGTCCTGCAGGGAAGTGGGGGCCAATAAAGCCAATTTATATTCAACAATCACCTCCTCCAAACTCAGGAGCAAAGCATCCCAACAAAGAGAAAATCAGAGAAAGATGCCAGGAGTCCTGTGTGGGTGAAAAAGGAGCTTCTGGCCAAGCACAAAACACAAAAAGGAACTCCCTAGAGCATGGTCACAGGTAGACTGGGAGGAGTACAGAGGAGTTGTCCAGGATCAGGTTAGGAAAGGTAAAGCCCTGAGAGAATTTAATCTTTGCAGGAACATCAAGGGCAACAGCAAAAGTTTCTGTAGGTATGTTGGTGACAAAAGGAAAAGTAGGGAAAATGTGGGCCCACTCTGGAAGAAAAAGGAAGAACCAGGACATGGAGGATGCTGAGGTACTCAACAACTTGCCTGAATTTCACCAAGAGGAGCTCCAGTAACGCTGCCCAAGGTGCAGAAGGTGAGGGAAGGGGCTGAAGACCTGCCCAGTGTAGGAGGACATGAGGCTGGAGACCATCCAAGGAGCCTGAAGGTGCCCAAGGCCATGGGACCTGATGAGGTGCACCTGTGGGTCATGAGGGAAGTGTCAGGGGAAGTGCCTAAGCCACTCTTTTTCATATTTGAGAAGTCACAGCAGCCTGGTGGAAGTGTCATTGACTGTAGGGATTAAAATGAGTGTCAACACTCTACATGTTCATTAAATAAGTAGTCTCTGATACTTCTGAGGTAAACAGAACGACACTTATTTTATACCTTAGAGTTAATAGCAGGTCAATCTGTAAAAGAGGACTCATAACCCCCATTTTTAATAGGTGACTTAAGGGACATCCAGGGAACTACAGGGCAGGTGGTCTCACCCCCGTGCCTGTGGGAAGATAGAGCAGATCCTTCTGGAAATTATGCCAAGGCACAAGGAAAATAAGGAGGTGATTTCTGACATCTTCACGTGGCTCCATTAAGGGCAAGTTGTGCCTGAGAAGTCTGGTGGGTTCTGTGGTGCAGCTGCAGCACTGGTGGATGAGGGAAGAGCAGCTGATGTCACCCCCCTGGACCTGTTTAAAGCATTGGATGCTGCCTTGCACAACCTCCCTCCTCTAAAGTAAGGAGTCTAAAGCAGCACAGGTGGATTTGATGGATGGAGCACGGATCAGGAACTCGCTGGACAGTCGCACTCAGCTGTGGTCAGCACCTCCGTGAGGTCACTGAGGCCAAGGGCAAGGTGCTGCCCCTGTGCTGGGAGTGCTGACTGACTGCCCTGGCCTCACCTGTTGCAGTGGGGCCCTCTCTCTCCTCCACTCTTTAAACTGCTTTTATCTCAACCCACAAGCTTTATCAATTTCATCTTCCTATTCCCTGTCCTTTCCTGCCTGTGGAGGAGAGTGAGCCAGCAGCTGTGGGGGGCTCAGCTGATGTTTGGACCCAACCCACCACAACTTTACATGCATAATTCTGGATCATATTGGGATCCAGAATTATGCACACTGAGAAATTGTCTGCCTGAATGTTCTTTCCTCAGGTTTTCTCTTGAAGGATGGGCCTCTGCTATTTTTGACCTGGAGAAATTCCTTTATTACGTGTGACTCATGCTACTATAACAGGTTCACAGCTTCTCTAAAGTGTGTGTTCACAGCTTCTTTCTAAGAGTGAAAAGGCACTAATGGAGAATTTTTGACTAAGCAGTTAAAGCATGGTTTGTTTGTGTAAACATGGAGTGTACCTTTACATACATATTTATATAAATATGTGTATATACATGCTTGTTCTACAGGTCAGTGTCATATATGTCATATTTCATCTGGGAATAGAGAGAGAAAAGTGGAAGTAGTATTACAAAGATGTTAAGCTCAGCAACCTAATCTAGCTGTTCTGGTGTACGCTGATATAAATTTTTTCCATTTAAGAAAAGTTGATGTGGATGGGGAGAACAGTGCTTCTTTGTAGGTATTTTATTTATGTCCCCGGTTTGCTTGCCATAGAATCACAGAATGGTTTGGGTGGGAGGGGACACTCACAGTGATGCCTTGAGAGGCCTCCCAAAAACAGAGACTAGACAGAATAAGGGAATAAAGGTAAGTATTTATTTGAAAGGCCTTCAAAGGTACCCCTGGGGAGCCAGAGGCCACTGCCCAGATGGACCCCGAGATGGACCCCAGGCCACGAGTTCTTCACACTTTTATAGGTTTGGTTCATTTGCATATCAGGGTTAATTCTCCAATTAAAGCTTCAGTTTAATGATGTAATTTACCCTCAGCTTGCCCCCCTTTAGAGGCCTTTTGGTTTACACATTTTGGGCCTAGGACGGTCTGGGTGTCCTTGGGGAGCAGGCCTGGAGAGGCTTTGTTATGTCTGCCTGGCACAGAGAGCAGAAGTGAACAGGCCACAAGAAACTTCAGAGTTACACACCGGGCAGTGCAGGATTTGAAAAATATGAAAGTTAAAACCTAAGCCATCATTCGGCCACACAGCCCAACCCCCTGCCATGGGCAGGGACACCCTGAACCCAACCATGTCTCTCAGAGCCCCATCCAACCTGACCTCGACTGTTTCCAGGGATGGGGCAGCCACCACCTCTCTGGGAAACCTCTTCAAGTGTTTCACCACCCTCATTGTAAAAACTTCTTCCTTATATCTAATCTAAATTGACCCTGTTTTAGTTTAAAACCATTTCCCCTTTGTCCAGTCACAAATGGGCCTGTTAAAACATTTGTCCCCAGATACCTTTCCTTAAAAGCTCATATGGAAATGCTGTTTTCTTCACAGGGAAATGGGCAGAGTTACTTGAAAGTCAGAAGTGCTTCTTTATTTTAAAGGCATTTTTCCCTTTACTGAGGGATTTGCAAGCATTTCATTTTCATATTTTTCAGGAGCCATCACTGGCCAGTGGCCGGAATAAGAGAGAAGGTTTTCTGCTTCACAAAGGTGGGAGTCAGAGTGGCTCCAGAAGAATCTGACCCAATATTTATATAACATACATATATAGCACATGCCACTCACCACCTGCATTGGCTGCTCCACCTCCCTGTTCCTTTCCAGTTTCTGAGCCGTGACAGAAAGTGTTGTTCAGCTGTGGCAGTGAGACCAGCTATTCACAAGTGGCTTTTCACTCAGTAACGGTCACATTCCCCAAATATTTCTGGGAGTCCAAAGCCAGGCTTCCAAACCAGAGCAGCCCAGGGGCTGGGTGTGATGTGGTGAAGGAAAACTTGCCCCTGGTCCCAGCGCAGCAGCTGAGCTGACTGAATGGCACGCACAGTTCACATCTGCAAACACAGAGTGGGCAGCAGGAATGGCTCAGCAAACATGTCCCCGTTAATCCCTTCATGGCATAAAAGACTGCACTTCAACTGAAACGGTTTGGGTATTTTTAAACATTTAGCAATCTTTTCCCCCGCCTCTGCCCCAGGCATTCCTCTGGCCAGCAGAAAAAATACACTTGTGGTTAATTTCTTCTCCAAAGGGCTGCTTTCTCTTCAGGTTCATGTCTGCCAAGCATTTAGACTGCCTGAATGGACCAACGTGCTCCTGAAGTCAGATAATGGAGTAAAATAAACTCCACAACGAGATGTAGGGTACTGGTTTAGCATCCTCATCACACCAAAGGGAACGACTCTCTGATACACCCTCAATGCCACCAGCCCAGAAATTAGTCAGATGAGCAAACACCTTGATGTCAAGCAACCATAGATCTAAGGACCTTGTTTAGGTTGAAGGAGAGTGAAATGTGCCACTAATGTTCCAGTGTGAGGGGTGATGTGATTTCTGATGGGTGCCATGCTCCTTTCAGGCACCCTCCCGACATCTCTGTATTAGCGGGGCTCAAATGAGCACTCCCTGGTCCTCACCCTGTATCTTCCACAAGTGACACTGAAATCATCTTGCCCTGTCTTGTGAGAATCTCCATTGACACAATTTGTGGGTAAATTACTGAGGAGTCTCTCAGAGCTGCCTTTTTTCCCCTTATTCTGAGGTGCCTGTACGTACTGATGCTCCTTTTGGTTGTATTCCGATGTCATGGTGAATCACCCGAATGTATTGATGCTTTTGCAGCCCAGATCATCTCCTGAGCTGCAGCAAAGGAGTGTTTTGATTGAACAGGCAAAGGCTTATTAGCATTCCTTCACTGTCTCACGACAGTCTGGGCTGGTTCTCCCTGGCCAGCCTAACAGACTTCAAACCAGGGAAGTGTGCATCAGGCTGTGCCGGGGAGAGGCACTTTGATAACCTTCCCTTTTCCTATTTATCATCTTCCCCGGGGGCCTTTCCTCTGGCTCTGCAGTAGAAATATTGATTGTACCAGCCCTGATCCCACAGGATCTCACACAGATCCCTGTGCTTGCACTTCAGCAGTGGGGAAAGGTGGGGTTTCAGCAGTCCTTCCCTGGCTGCCCGGCAGTAATTGAGCTCCCATCAGCAGGACTCCTGGCAGAGCTTTTAGGAACAGAGAAGCAATGCTGCTGGAGGCACACTGAAGGTGACTCCAGCTCCCACTTTGCCTCAGAATCTCTGAGCCTCCCCATGGTGCTGGCCTGACATTCTCTCCGTGATTCAGAGCACACAGAAACTGAAGCGAGTGTGGAGAGAGAGGAGGGGCAGGACTGGGCTGGCCCCTGCATGCAGCTATTCCAACCACAAGGCTCTGTGAACCGTGAGCACCACTGCCAAAAACAGCACGGGCAGAGGCAGCACCTCCCGTTCAGAAGGGCTGTTCCAACCCTGTGCAGCACAGAATTTGGTTTTATCACTTTTTATCCAATGTATTTGGACTGAATATTCATTATAGAGGGACAAGAGGGGAAAAAGGGTAGATCTTCATCTGAACTTAATCCCCCAGCACTACTGTGACTCTCCAGGTCTTCCAGTCTCTAAGAAGTGTGGTCTGGCTCTAAGAAGTTGAGTTACCCTTACCTAAATTAACTTAAATTAATTTTATAGCCAACCTACTTGAAAGACTCATTCATACAAGACAATTCTGTCTGAAGTGACTGCAAATGTCAATGTTGCCTTAATGCACATCTTAACTATTTCACAGGGGCTTCTTCTTCATCTGTTTTCATCTTGAGACAATCCAATTGCATGCAGGAGAATCAGTTAGTCCAACAACAGGGAAGATCATCCCCATGAATACCAACCCACAGCCTTTACTAAATTGAAGTTAAGGGGCTGTAGTGGAGGTAGGCGAGAGAAGGAGGGAGAGAAAGGAGTGTCTGAATGCTCAAGATGGAACCTGGATATATTCAAAGAAGCAGGAGGAGCCGAGCTGCAAGAGGCACCTTTTCTCTGCCCTCTTCAGGGCAGCGCAGCCCCACACGGGTGTGTGCAGGTGTGATGGGTTCAGTCGTGGGCAGGGGCTCAGGTTTGCCTGGAAATGCAGAAGCGGGCACAGCTGCATGACTGGCACCTCCGCCTGCCTCTTCACCATGACCTTTTTTCTGTTGCTATCACACTGAAGTCTCTTAACTGATTATGCAGGATCTTAGCCTGCTGTGTGATCCTGTTAGCTCCAGGCATAATTGCAAACGAGACAAGAGATCTCAGCTGTACTGCTCCTTACAGTGGCACTCGTTCTTTGTCCGATGTTAATTATTCCTTGCAGCTGACAATGAAACAAAGACCAAAGAGTTAATTCTCAGTACAATGGAAAATCAGCACTCGCTAATATGTTCTGTGTTACTCTGCTTATTTACCTAGAAAACGCTGTTTGGTTTTGCAGTGTGAATACTTGAAAAACAGGCACCAGATAAAAGGTGAGAATGTGAGACGCAAAGAAAAACATCAGCTTTATCTGCAAGCCAGAGAGGATGTGCCACAAGCTGCTTCTCAGGGAAGGTAAGAACTGAGCACCAACTTTGTAGGGGTTTATTTCCCACGTCCCTGAAGCTTTGATGGTGCCTTTTCCACTCTGGCATAGCCTTGTAGTGGCCGCCCAATAAGTGGCACAGGACATGCAGGTGTGTGACTGACCTGACAGACAGCACGGAGGATGGAGGCACCCTCACAACCCCCTTCCCAACTCTGCTGGACAGCCATGGCAGAGGGAGGAGGGGAATCTGCCCCTTCCCTCTGCAAGATGAGCACCCCAGCCACCCTGGGGAGACCCAAAGGAAAACCACAGTGGCGCTGCAGAATTGTCACTGAGGCTGTGAGCAGCACCTGGCCCATCAGACAAGGATCATTCCTCCGTGGCACTGTGGTACCTGCCTTGTTCTGACACAGTTACAGGGGTGAAGAGTGCAATTCACCATCTGAAGCCCATCTGATTCTGAAATATAGCCAAATGAGTGTTTTGCACATCTGTAGGTGTCCCTTATGCTTGGACTTCACCAGCAAACTCAAAGACAACAATAGTCAGACTTTCTGTACTTGTACATTATTTAGGTCAGGATTTTTTGCCAGATCTGGGAGTCCCCCAGAGACACACAGGTTTTTTTCTCTAGCCTCTGCAGTGCCATCAGCTCTGTGTTCACCTCTGGGTACAGTGGTTTCTTTCGTGCCCCTTTGTTTTCTGTTCTGATTCCATCAGCTTGTATCTCAAAGTCAGTATGTACCGGAGGATTTTAACATATTGTGGCCCCTGAAAAGTGTTTGTTGATCTTAATCCAAATAATGTTGGAAGTGAGGAAGTGGAACTACTGGATACCACCTTATAGCAGCAGCCTTCCTGTAGCTAAAGGGTTCCTGGAGAGGGATTTCTCACCAGGACATGCAGTGACTGGAAAAGAGGGAATTTGCCTTAAACTGAAGGTGAGTAGACTTAGATTAGGTATTAGGAAGAAATACCTAGGGAGGGTGGGGAGGCCCTGGCACAGGGTGCCCAGAGAAGCTGTGGCTGCCCCTGGATCTCTGGAAGTGTCCAAGGCCAGGCTGGATGGGGCTTGGGGCAGCCTGGGACAGTGGAAGTTGTCCCTGACCATGGCAGGGGGTGGGAATGGGATAATCTTGAAGATCCCTTCCAACCCAAACCATTCTGTGAGTCTATAACCATATTTTTTCTGAGAATATTGCCTAGAACTGATGCATCATGCAAATGTACCAATAAAAAATTAAATGTGCATCTAATTCAGGTCTTCCTTTTACTTTCAGTGATGCAGTTTTAAATTCATAAAGTGTAGCATTTTCTAGTCAAATATTATGCAGACAGCCAACGCCATTAATGCAGAGGATGACTCTCACAGTTTTGTGGAATGCTATGTAATATTTGAGAATAAAGCTTGCTCAATCCCTCTTCCTGAAGTCATTCCTATTCTCCCATCCTTCTGCAGCCATATTTTGAGAGTGTGGGAAAATGAATGTGATAAATGCAGCAAACAATTACCATCAGGAGAGAGGTTATGCCTTATCCTCGCAGCCTGAAGGAAGACAATGAATGCTGAACACTTAAGTCTTTTTTGCACCTCAAGCCTCTCTCTAATTGAGGCAGTATTTTGTTCTTTATAAGATATGTGAAATGCATCTCATAAAATCATGCTCACTATTTGAAAAAGAAAAGAAAGACAGAAATAGCCTGTACATGATGAAAAGCACTTAAAAGCTAGGGTCTCCTCAAGGTTTATTTCTGTAGGTGAAATTCTACATCATTAATAACAGAAACTAGGGTGGGGAACTGAATTCAGATTATTATTTTCTGCTTCTACTTATAATTCTTCATCACATACATTTTTGGAAGTGTCTGGTTCTGGATATTTCATCTAAAAATATTGAAGATTCCTTTGAAGAAAGTACATGTTCAACATGGACATATTTCCCCTTGTTTCAGACATGTTTTTAATCTAACAAAGTGCTACTCTGTTTCAGTAAATTCAAGCTCTACCTAAATTATAATGGAGTGTATATTTTGTTTTTGCCTACTTACCATCTTTACACAATTTACTGTTCTGAAGTCACAAGGAACAAGCCTCCTCAGAGGAGAAGCTTAACCCAGAAACTGTCAGCATGTGTTAATCTTCATTATTTCAAATATTATACACTTTTTTTTTTTCTTTTTTATTAAATATTGAAGAATCCCCACAGGCCTGGATGGAAGCATTTCCCTTCAGAGTGTAGAAAATGTGTAGTACCATTTGCTTAACGCTTTCATGCCCAGTCACACTTTCACAAATACAGGCATGAACTCAAGGGGAGGCAGGGCCAGAAACTCAGCTGTTAAAAAATGGACAATTTGTGAAGGCCGTGGGACACTCAGAAATAGAAAATAGGGATCTATTTAGAAAACAAAACCACAGGCTGATCATTAGGAAAATGTTCTCAGCACCCAGACTGGTTGGGCCACGAGGGCACGACAAGTTCCAGGTGCGGAGCTCAGTGCATGTAACCCAAATTGAAGATTTTATCACCTGTTGGGTTGATTTGGGGCATGTCCTAGGTTACAATGTGTCATAAAAAAAGAGACAATTCTCGTGTCCGAGGATCACACGAACAAAATTTATTAATTAGGGAAAAATTAAAAAGGGTACAGAGTGGAGAGAACAAAAACAAAAAAAATCCCAGGTCCTGCAGATAAGAGATCCTTAACGCCGGCCCGGCTAAACCCAACACAGATACCTGATCGTGTTAGGGAGAATTGAGGCTAACCCCCAATTCGAAAATTAATTATAAGAGTGTCTATAAGAAGAGACTAGAGGCCACTGCCTAACACGGGCTCCACCCGGCTAACCCAAGGCAAAAAGCAAGATGGCTCCTGGGGTGGGCTCTTTTATAAGGCGCTGTCTCCGCCCCAGAACGCCCACTCCCGCTTCCTGCCCGGCCCCCATGGCTCACTGTGATAGGTGGAATCAGGCTATGAGGTCACCTTTCCCGACCAATGGCTCGTTGTCGTCTAGGGATGGTGGTTTCGGCGGGAAAGGTCCTCATTAAAATTCATCGTAACCATGGAGC
>VXAD01047015.1:488860-515748 GCA_013399195.1 Dicrurus megarhynchus | reverse complement strand
CATGACTCACAGGTAACTCTCTCCGGACTATCTCCTGTTCATGGGCCCATCAATGCCTTACCTCATGACTCACCATCCCACTGTGAGATGCTCCGCCCAGGAGGAGGAACGGAGCATTCCCATCTGTATATAATCAGGAGTATGGAACACCACAGGCAGCCCTTACCCACGGGACTCTCCGAGGACAAGAGCTACGTAGCCGCCACTGGACTTTCCAAGGAAGAGCAGACCCTTCTACAGAACCACATCCACCACTTCAGGAGGACTGCAGCCACCACTTGATTGGACTGCTACCGCCACCCTGACTGACAGGTTGTCAGGTTGTATTCTGACCCTGTCAGTGGTTTTCTTTTGTGCTATTGCATTTATTTTATTTTCTTTTCCTATTAAATTGTATTTCTGACTCAGAGTCTCACTGGTTTGCTTTCAAACCAGGACAGGGCAGAACACAGATGCCACTACAAGAGGAAGGCAGACACTCGACCCACGCAGGGCACAGAGCTCGTATGTTCTGCCAAGGGCTCCGTTTGGCGAGGAAAATGTCACGGATGTGCCGTGCATCGACAGGCTCGTGGGGTGATTGGTTTATGTGGCAGGTGTAATTATTGGTGAAAGGCCGTTTAGCTGCTTCACTTCAGAGGATTTCATTCAGAGGCAAATCCAGCCACATCCCAGGCCACTGCCACTCCATCCCTGCGAGTGCATGACACAGAAAGTGTGTGTTTCATTTTCCCCACGTGCATGGCACTGCCGCTCTCTCCAAAGCACAAGGCAGAGTGCCACCATGCTTAGACTGGGCTGGCAGTAGTCAGAGCGGCCCAGGCCTTCTCAGAACTACTGCAGCTCAAGAAATGCAGCTTTACCTCCCCATACCTTCTCCACAGCTGCCAGACTGAACAAGCACCACGGGATTAAATGCATAAATTAACTCAGTGGCTCCTTCGGAGCAGCCTTGGTTCAGGAAGCGCAACAATGGACAACTGCTTCCTCAAAACCTCAAGTCATCAAATAAATGTGCAGGAGACCTGTAATTCAGTGGGTTTTATAATATGGTTTAGCTGATAATATAGAGACTTGGCCATTTCAAACACATGCGATCCAATGTGAAAACGAGTTTCATAAAAAAAGTTTAGCACAAAATCAAATTTCATCAAGGAAAGGGAGCGAATATGTTGCGAAGTCAAAAGGCCAATCAAAACAGATACAAATTCACTGAACATCACAGTTGTCTGAGAGATCTGTGCATTCTAAATTTGCAAGTGGTTTGGACTGATAGACACGTGTCACCTTTGATGCACAACCATAAAATCCTTTTATAAAGAAGTATTAAGCAGGCAAAGTTTTAACTGATGGCTCTGGGCAACACACCTGCTTTAGACAATGTATTCCCACCTTCAGACTTTCCCTAAGTAATGGAAGTTTTTGAAATATATCACTTAAATGCACTTTACACACATAATATTGCCCAAATATAGACACCCATAAACAGTGAGACCATAAATCTTGTTCTAACACGCTGAGTAAAAAAACCGAGCAGCTCAAGGTTAGCCCTGCAAAACAACTGTGTTTGTTCTTCACAAGACCTTCCTTCAAAAATATCCGTATCAACATCTAAATTTGCCCCCTCTGCCTTCCTGCACACCTTGGGTTAGCACAGGGCCCTCGAAAGGACAAGTTTGGGAGGCAAATTGTCAGGCTGCTGACAACACTGTGACGCTGGAGCCGGTGGCAAACCCCCACCCGAGTACAGCAGCACTTCTCCAGCGCGGGTGAAAACCAGTGACCTTCACGCATAATGCAGGGTCCTGACACACCTCTGCTGCCCTCGAGGCTCTAGAAATATCAGCTGTAGGAACCTCTGCAGGCTCAGAAGAGATGTGGTGCTGTGATTGAGTTGCTGAGAGAGCTGCGGGAGGCTGGGGCTGGTGTGTAGCTGTCAAAGTGCCTCTGGCATCAGGGTGGGGAAAATGGAGCTTCTTCCACCGTTTTCAAGGTATTGACTTTGATAGTACCTTAATTTGGACCAGTTTTACATCAGGATCACCTGGACTGCCTTCAATTTCACTGCTTTGATGTTATGCTGACATGAGAAACTGATATTTCCCTTTTCTTGACAAGAATGTCTAGATGGAAAATGGCCGCGTGGATGGTAACGCGAAGAATAAAGGAAGGCTGCTGTTTGTTTGCTTTTTGTTTCACTGAGATTGAATCTCTGATTTGGAAAATGGATTAGTTTTGCTTGATCTTTCCCACATAGCGCTGAGGATAATTGCTAAATATGTTTGTCTTGAAATCTTTAGGGTGTCAGAGTTCACTGTGCTTTATACTCCCCAGTCCCTAAAGACAAGGAGCTCAGAGGGCACGCTATGCATTTCTTATTCTTTGACAAAGAAATAACGTAGCACAGCTTGAACAAGACTACTGGAAGAGATGCAATTCAAGAGATCCTTTCAATTGTCACTATGATCTCTTTTTACATGAATGTATTATGCTTTTAAAACCTTTTTTGGGAGATAAGCATGCAATTTAGAACTACAGGCAAGTAGAAGCAGAGAAAAATAAAGGGGATGAGTGGAATGGTGGAATTCCAATAAAGTGGGATTTTGAACAGTAGTAATTATATGTCTATGATAGCAATTCTATGGATTCAGTAGATATAGGGTTTTACCACTAAGTTGTTATAAAGATGATCAGGAAGTCTAGGAGGAGTAAAAGATATGGCTCTCCAGTTCATTTATTTCCTTAGTTTACATATCATTTACATCTTTTTATTCTCTTTCACACACTTTTTATTTTCCAGTATCAAAGGCAGGATCTTTCAGCAACTTTTTTTCCTGCTTTCTGGACGAGACATGAAAATGCCAGTGTGCATTTAACCAGAGCAATAAAAAGAGAAAGGGTCCTGCATGCACAAAGCAATTGCAATTACAAACTCAATTTACTTCGATTTGGTGTCTTTCAAGGCTGGGAAGGATGAGCAGGATGGCTTCTGTTTCCTGCTGGGGCTCATCATAGCAAGTGGCACCACTTTCTTTTTCAGGTGCAGAGGAGCACTGGAGGAGGTGAAAGACCTCGTGGGTGTTTGCCCACAGTTCCACCTCCCAGGTGAAACCTTGTGCCCGTGCCTTGCTATCAAACTCCTGCAAAACCCCTGCAATGTTTGACTGTGTCAATGACAAGGCTGTAAAATTTGTGTGCTTTTCTCTAAAACCCTTCTCATCTTATGGTGATGAAGAACAAACTAAAAACCTGGACGTTTTAAGAGCACTCCTGTCCTACAAACAGCACCCTGTCCCTGCCCTTGACGACAGTGAACCACCTCCCTTGCCCCTCGCCCAGCTGCTTAAACTTAAAACTGTTTTCCACTGCAGACCTTGGTAGTAGCCTCAGTACCAGGTCAGCACAGACTCTGGTGTACAGCTCCTCTGTCACCCCGCCGTAGCATGACAATAAAAAGGCTGCTGTCCATGATTATTTTCCTCAGCTTGAATATCTGGG
This sequence comes from Dicrurus megarhynchus, assembly GCA_013399195.1. Classification (NCBI taxonomy): domain Eukaryota; kingdom Metazoa; phylum Chordata; class Aves; order Passeriformes; family Dicruridae; genus Dicrurus; species Dicrurus megarhynchus. Next base: position 512,250 of record VXAD01047015.1, on the reverse strand, counting down.
TGCAACAAATCCAAGGAACAGTCCTGACAGCTCCTCAGATGATGAGAAATTACCCTACCTCACTAAAATGGTTCTTGGGAGTGCAGATACCTCTCTAACTCCTGGCAATGAGGGCAGAATGAAAAGGGAGATTAACAAATCTGGTTATGTAAGAAATCTGGGATGGAAAGAGAAGTGAACATTGAGTCATAAAGGTAATGATCTCACAAGCAGCACGAGTGCAGAGGGGAGAGAGTTTTGATGTCAGTCACACAACATTAGAAATGATTCACTATCTATTTTTTTGGGGGGCAATTCCTTCTTTAATTGGAAGGACTGTACCTATGTACCACACACTGATGTAAATCACCTGTCTGTCCATCTGTCTGAATATCCATCCCTCTCCAACCTCCCCTCCCTTTGTTATTACTCACAGCTGTCCCTAAGGGTACCACTGGAGCAGATCATGGCTGAGTAAATCAATATATTCTAGGGATGAGCTTTCATGCAAGGGACACTAATTATCACGAAATAACAAAACTGTATCATTAAACCACCTGACCATATATACTGTGCTGTTTTATGTTCCATCATCCTCTGAGTGCTTCTGCTGGTTCCAGTAGGTAGGTTGTTTTTCTTTTCATCACTTCTCCCAACAGATAAAATTAAACTGTCTCAGCCTGAGAAAAATTATGAAATCTGCAGCAGTGAATAATCAGTCCTTTCAGACAGAAGGAGCCATGGGGACATTTTAAAACTTTCAAAAAATTGTCACTTGCCAACTGTGGTGACTTCTCGTTTTACTCACGAAGGAGCCAGCAGAGTGTACCTGCTCTGTTTTCACACGTAATCCCACGAGAGGGGTTTAGTTGGAAGCAGATGATTATTTTTAGCTTTATTGTCAGAGCCAAAGACAAGATTTCAATATTACAAAGGAGAGGGTAGTCTTCAGTGATGGCACTGTGCTAATTGCTGTCAAAATCTGGTTCTTGACAGACAGAAGTAGCTTGAGAGAGAAAATAAGCGTGGAGCCAGGTTTATTGATAAATTGCTGATAAGCCCAAAGGTTTACTTTGTTTGGACAGCACCCTCCAGCCACTGGGAGGGCTTTCAAAGCTCTTTATCACAGAAATATTTGCTGTATGAAGATGAGAGAAAAAAAAATTTGCCTAGAAGCTTGTAAGGGAACACAGCTCATGCTGTTGTGTGTTTGACAGTGGGTGTTAATCCTTTTGATATCCCAACAGCAACCTTCCAACACCCCAGCACATTACTGTTTATCATGGCACTTTTTAATGATCTTCTGGTAATTTTCTCGTCATGGTTTTCCCAATTGACCTGAATTATACATTCCGGGGCAAGCTTTATGAGCCATTATATGAAATGCTTCACTAAAATCTTTACATACAATCATTTTATACACTTCTTTGCGTTATTGAATTCCGTACTTGCTAATGCACATGTTTTCTGGGTTTTTTTTTTTTCCGTGCCAATTGTTCATCTGTGACTAATCATCCACTTCCAGCTAGAGATTAAAAAAACCCACTGTCTCAATAAATTTCAAAAATAGCTAAAGAGAACAAAATAAGTCAAGTGAAAGTAGATAATTTCCTTTCCTTAAAGACTGAATACATGAAGTAATTCTCATTTAACATCAAGCAGCTATCTTGCAGTGCAGCCACTTGGTTGCATGCTCTACCTCAGGCTGACCTATACTGCAGCTGCAGACGTGGTTACATCATAACCTGAAAGAAGGTAAATTTAGATGGGATATTGGGCAGGAATTGTTCCCTGGGAGGGTGGGCAGGCCCTGGCACAGGGTGCCCAGAGCAGCTGGGGCTGCCCCTGGATCCCTGGCAGTGCCCAAGGCCAGGCTGGACATTGGGGCTTGGAGCAGCCTGGGATGGTGGGAAGTGTCCCTGCTCATGGAAGGGGGTGGAACAAGAGGATTTTTAAGGTGCCTTCCAGCCCAAACCACTCTGTGGCTATGTAAGCACCTCTGACAAGGCACTGCTTCTCTGCTGCAGGTTTTCTCTGGGCGTGACATTAAAAATGAGCATTTAATTTCAAAACAAATCAGAGATACCCGCAAAATCATGACTGAGTTCCTGCATGCAGAGTAAGGTGATGTAGAACCTTTCAAAGGAAATAGCGCCTGTCATCATCAGAGCCTAGTGTCTCAGACCTGGGCTGGCCAGGGCACAGGGCAGTGCTTAGTAGAGAACAGATGTGCAGGAAGAGAGGAATGAACAGAAGGTCACAAGAGATATGCCTTGTTTTTTAAGCCTATAAGTCTTAGGGTTTTTTTTTTCCTCATTATCCAAGTGATTGTTTTTATCCGTAGCTCTGAAGACAAACAAAGGAGAAATTCTTGGAGGTATTTTTTCTGATTTGTTCTGAGCATTTCCAGAGAGTGTTTTACTGGATGCACTGAACATCCACACAACAGAGAGTGACCAATGTTTTCTAGATTGCCATGTGCAGCCCTAAGCTCCTGGGCTCCCTGGAGGTAATTCATCACTAACAGTGTCTTGCTGCAGTGTGCCCAAAATTCATGCGAATTTATCACCAAGGTGATATTGCTGTTCTGAAAACATCCCCAAAGATGCCGCATAAATGCATTTTTAAAATTCCGACAGGAATAAATGTATGTGACACACAGCTCAGGTGACTAGAAGTTTAAAAGCTATTACTTTCCTTCATTAGTAATCCCCAGGGCTAGAGCATTCAGCTGTGAAGACAGTTTTGTACTTGCAGTGACACAAGGTCATCATAAAGAGATTATTTTCTGCGGTGCTTAGCTGGAGTTTCTTTCCCCAAATGACTTCCATGGCTCAGGTAACTGTGTTTTTATCACCAGAAAAACAAATACAAAACAAACAAAATGATCCAGGCCCGAACTCCTGTGTCTTCTCAGAGCACTGAATGGCAAGAGTTTAATCTTCTCCAGAAGTATGCATTCTGAATTTGCATTCTGCAAAAGCCACTTACAAATATTCAGTGTAATGTATTTATTAGTGCGGGTGAAATACTTCAGCAGATACAAAGAGATTGCCTATTATGTACCAATTTATTAGTTCATTTCACATTAGTCTGTGATTTATACTACATAGCTTCAAAGAGGATGACAGAATAGAAAGAATAAAATGATGAGATTTATGCTTCAAAATGTATTATGAAATGGACCAAAATAATAGTAGTTAAAAGATGACTTTAAAAGTATCTCCCAACGCCAGTGCAAAGAAAATGGAAAAAGAAGGATAATTGTAGTATCTCACTTTAAACATGATGTCCCCTGTTTGCATTCTCCTCCAAAACCAACATGATCACTGTTTATTCTTACAACAGCCAACAGCAAAAGGACTGGAAAGTTGATATTTTTATTGGTCATTGCTCAAATAACTGTGGTGTCTTGACAATTGCACTGCAGAATTTCAGCTTTCCTTTTTTTTTCCTTTACTAACACAGTGGTTGTGAAAAGCAACGCTTTTTTTATCCTGGTGAATTCGGAGAGTGCATAGCTGTAAACCATAATGGAAATACTGCTAATGGCAGCAGCCTGGAGCCTCCCATGTGCAGAGATCATTATTGTGTTCACCCAGCGTGTGAGGCACCAGCAGAAATAATAAATTATAATGAAGGAGGGTTTTACACAACCTCACGGGGAGACCGGCAGGGCATGGAGCACCCGCAAAGTGCAGCATGGAAACCTTGAAAACTCAGAAGCTCAGGTCATTCAAGCTGCTGTGCTGGCAGAGAATCCCATTTTCCCGGAGAACAATTACTGATCAGACAGGTGCTGAGACTCTTGTGGGAGAGGACATGCATGGGGGACAGGGGAAGTGGTACCTGTGGCACCGGTGCCATGCCCACACGGAAGGACACAGCAACAGGAACACAGAGAGGACAGGGAAACCTCCAGAGGGGGAAACACAGAAATTTCTGCTTCTAGTGGTTCTCTGTGAGACCCTTCTTGGCCTCTACCAGCCACATGAGGCTTCCCCTTCCTGACACGCCAGAATTTTGAACAAGTACAGCGCAATGATTGACCCGCGCACATAAATGTGATTAACAACGCTCTTCTTTTGGAATCACGTTTTTCCCAGACATTTTGTCCTTTGCAAATCTGTCTAATACAGAAAGTTTCCTGGGACACAATCCATGACACCCCTTGTTTATCCCAGGTTTTACCATTTCTGTGTACAACACTCTGCCTCCCACCCAGTGAGCAATGGTGCTATGCCGTGTTTAATCCTGCTAAACTGCTAACATCAACTGTGGCAAAAAAAAAAAACCCCAAAAAGCCTTGACAGAAGCCATTACTGAAATCTTAAACTATAAAATATGCGTATGTGCACACATACGAAAAAGTAAATGTATCGTGGAATATTCCAATTGCAGTATTTCACTTAGGAATAAACATTTGTCTTGCTGTATTTGGGTTCTGATAAAACACTAGGAAAAAAAGCCTATCTTTGGTAACACGGAATTTTAAATATTAATAGATATTTTCTGCTGTTACTTTCTCGTGCCCCGACCTTCTGCGTTATCTGTTTCTCTTTGGCTGGAAATGTAAAGTTTTCAGGCTGAAGGGATATAAGATATAATTTTAAATGCCTAAGCCCAAGCCAGTGGATATGGATTTCAGTCTATTTTCCACAGAAACACAGTGAGAAACACAAGATGCAATTATTTATAAGCATTTGGAATAGCTGATGCTGTATTCACAGCATCCATCCCCTGAAAACAAATTTCAGGTTTGCCAAATGCCTCAGTTTTTGGATGGTCAATGGCGAGGGAATGAACTCCACTCAACTCATGTGCACAGAATATCCTTCATTTTCAGATGCTAATTGCAGCACTCAAAATCCTTAGGAAGAAAAGCTGCCCCTTATAAAATATGTTTAATCTTTTTCCTCAAGGAAGAATATGGAGGAAAATATCCCTGTCATGGTGTCACTATATAAAAACATACGTGACTTACTTTATAAAAATTACAATAATCAGAATTTGCAGTAGCAATTTTGAGTTGTTAACAAAGATTATTATTAGGACCTGATAACACAGCGGGGAACATGACACAGAAAAGTTACTTGAAGGCATAACTATTTTGCATTTTGCAGCCAAACATAGCAAAAATTAATTTTAATTCTTTTTTTAAGAAAAAGAGAAACAGAAAGTACAGTAAGGGGGTTGGAAGGAGATGTTCTTTAAGGCCCTTTCCAACCCAAACCCCTCTGTAAGTCCATGATTCTATAAAGAACAAAGCTCCTAGATTTTTACCACCTGTTTCCATTGTCTTCTACAGAAATAAAGGAGACAATTTTGCATTATGGGGCATTTTCCCCTAGTTTAGGAATCACAGGTGTGGTTTTTGAGCCTGTTGCTACAGTTGGCTCAGCAGGTCTGGGTGTTCAGAAGCTCCACAGGATGTGTACCTTACACAGAGTAGCTGCACCTTAGAGAAGTTGTGCAGAAAATTCTGTAAGTCCAGCAGGAGGGCTAAAGTTTGAATTGAATAGAATTGTGCCCCTCTGGGCATAGAAGTATCAGCTATGGCTTCCTGAGGCAATAATTAAAGTAATGCATAATGAAAATTCATTTGTATTAATGAATAGTACATTAAGCAGGCATTAATATTGCATTAATTTTAGATTTTAAAAATCAGATATTATGAAAACTATGACCTGTCCTTTATTTCTTTATGAAGGTCTGTGTGACTTTAAACCAAAAAAACACACGTTTGATGAACAGGCATGATTATGCTCTGGGGAGATCTTGGAACCATCCATTCCAAGAGAAAAAAACAGGGAAGATTGACACCTCATAGAATCATGGGTAGAAACTGAAAGAATAGTAGGGTAGATAATGAGAAACAACCTTTTTTTTTTTTGCTAGCAAGTAGATTTTGTAAAACCTAGTTTCTATATGGAAAATCATAATATCCTTCAACATCTCCAAGGAATTTGCAGTATAGCAATGGGCAATAATATGATGAAAAAATCAGTCCAGTATTAAGATAGTTTAAAGGACTGATGACAGAGCTCAGCAATCACTTTTGAAACAAAATTGTTGATTTATCCCCCTGGAAGAATAAAATGTGGCTCAACACAGGTGCGTATTGGCTCGCTGGTAGCCATCTGTCAGAGCAGGTCATCCATCTGCCTGATCAGTAAAGGCCATGGAAAGAAGCACCAAGGAAACCTGACACTGGTAAAATGCACCCAGCATCTTCAGCAGTGATTATGAAAGGAGCAACAAAAAAAAAAAAAACCAACCCAAAAAAAAAGGGACAAAAAAGGAAAAAAAAGGAAAAAAAATATAGCAATGCCAATACCGAAACAAGCAGGAGCAACTGTGGAGCAGCAAATAATATCCCGGCGAATTTGGATCACCTGGTGTTTTACACAATGTGCATTATGTCTCCTCCAAAGGCAGGAAACTGTCTCCAGCAGCAAAATGACCCCGCAGCAGACCTGTGGATTGTGCCACCTGCAGAGCTCAGGTACAGCCATTATCCTCCGAGCCCAGAGGGGCAAACCGTGCCCAGTCTGAGGAATAAGCAAGGACAAAAAACTGTACAAGAAGGAAAAAAAAAAAAAAATTCAGCTCTGTGTGTGACTGTGCGGTGAGACCAGCCTCGCTGCAAGAAAAAGATAGGATTGGTAAAAATGAGATTGAATAGTTTGGAAAAGTGTCAGAGGATTACGACGTGAAATGCAAAGTCAGGAAAGCGGAGTTTGAATGGGTTTGCTGTGAAATGAAGTTTCAATGAAGGCTTAAAAGGAATTTGGTCATGGTTTGTATATAAAACAAGTGAAAAGAGTTTTCTTGAACCCATAAGCCTACTGTAAAAGAATGTTATATTGGTGAAAGGGGACAATATACAGATATAAGAAGGAGAAAGGGACAGTGGTGAATTTACAGCATTTAACTGCTAGAAAATATAGAAATGTTACCACTCTTCTACAAATATGTGTATTCAGGATATTTCTGCAGACTTCTGAAATGCTGACTGGAGTGTAAATAACAAATGTGTGTAATTAAGAGTGTACAACCTGCTCTCAGCTCTACAAAGAAACACACCCAGAACAAGGGTTCCTAATGTGGGGTTTGCCATACCATTTTAGAAAAACAAACCACCATTTTAAACCTTTGGAGAGCAGAAAGTTCTTTGTAGCCATGAATGAAAACTTTTTGTAGCCATGAATAAGTTAGAAGCTCCTCTGACCTTCGTGAGATTTAATCTTTGAAATATACATAATTTTAAAACCAGGACATGGGACTTCTGCTTTCTCATAAATTATTCCAAAGGGCTCTACTTGAGCTCTTTTTGACAGCTGCAAACACCAAACTTATTTGACTGAGACAAAATTTGCCCTGTGTGACTTCTGTGATAAAGCTGAGGAGATCCTTACAGAAAGGTTTTGGTGCAGTCAACCAAAAGAAATACACTTGGCTTGTAAATAACCACTTTTTAGGAGCTATAGCGTGACATGGCCAGGTTGTCTCCCCATCATGTGTAGCAGAATTTGGAGCTCACAGGACCTGAGGTACACGTCAGGTTCTAGCTGCAGCATCTCACAGCTCACCTCATCTACTTGATTTTCAAATGCAATTTTATGTTTCTTTATTACAGCAGGTGACTACAGTTCTAAAAAAAAAAGAAAAATAGACTTGAAAAATAAAAATAAATGAGCTGTATGAGTGCTGACATCACTCAGAATCCACCAAAGTCAATAATTGCACTTTCAGTGGGAGCAATCTGAGGCCAGTTCTTTGTGTTTTCAAAAGCTTTCTTGTTGACTATATGTCTTTTCCCTTTTATTTTTTGTTTGTTTGTTTTTGAATTACCAGATATTTAGCCATGTCCTGTGCAGGCTGTTTTTTTTTTTTCCTCTACAGAAGTCAATACAGTAAAGGGACAGAGAAAAATGCTCTGTGTTCTAAAATATATTTGGTAGTGTGTACCTTACCATGACAGCTGGGATTTTTAGGCTTAGCCAAAAAAAAGAAAAGGCAAGAAAGAAGAAGACCTTTTCCCTTCAACTATCAATTTTATGGAATAAATAAACTCCACAAAAAAATCTAAGCTACTAGAAAACAACCTTAATATATTAACTCATCCTACAATAGACCATTCATTTAACTGAGATGTTTTGACGTATTTCCTGTAAATATAATATATTGGGGTATTTCTCTACATTTGCAATTAAACCTCATGCTCACATTAGCCACATGAGTAATCAGAAATAAACTTCAAGGAATATATTGAATGGCATGAAGGCAATAATGTGTTCCTTTAGTAAAGGAGAATTTACTTCTTACAATCCCCACCAACCCCCAAAGAACCAAAAACAAAATACACACACACACAAAAAAAAATCCAACACTTGAACAAAGCAGCAGAAATATTATTATTTAGCTAACAGTGGTATAAATGACTACAGAGGGTGACAGATGGTGTGGATTCCACTCCCCACTCCAGCATGTCCAGTACATTCAAAAGCAGGACTCATCTGAGTATTCAAGAGGCTAAAAAGCAAAAATGAATAAATCAATGCTCTTATTGAGTACCAAGACAGCAATTTTCACTGCTGGGATATTTCACTAGAAACTCTTCTCCTGGGAACTAAGGCAATATCTTCAGCAAACAAATATTGAAATAATATTGAGGGGTTTCTCTCAGCAATTGAGAAAAAAATACACATTAAAAAAAGAATTGTTGAACACACATGAAACCTCACCAAGGATTGCTCGGAGCTGTGATGTTTTCCTTGGAGTTTTTTGGAGATAAGCCATAAAACATAAAATCAGCTAAGATTTGTTAAGCAGGAGGTGTGTTGAAATTCATCAGCTAGACTAACGCCTCATTGCATCACAGAACACATGAGGGACCTCATCTGAGAACAGGTACACTTCAATGTTTTCATTTTCCTGGGCATATTTGCTTGCAGGAAAAGATAACAGCACAGCACAGCACACCTGAGGCTGGCCTTGATCTAATTACCATGATTGGAGAGAGTCAAAAGCACCTCTAAAAAGCACAAAACCAACTGAAAGTGGTGTTAGAACCCAGTTCTGGCTGCCAGTGAGGGGGTGACTTCAGAGTCACACTGATAGAAGTGTTTTCAGAAATTACTTTAAAAATTAATGTTTTGGTTGTCTTTCTAATAATAGCTTTTCAATTTGGGAAAAAATAAAAGAAAACCAAAAAAAACACAACAAAAAATTACCTCATTGTTACCAAAATGCTCCCTGTATTTAGCCATCCTCCCTGCTTTTCCTAGGCACCAAGCAGTAACATAATTCAAGGCATTTTAAGCTATTTCTGGACTTTAAATGTCTGAAATACGCTGAGTTTAGATGAGAAACTTTTAGATAAAAAAGTAATTTGCTAATGATTGCCACCCATATATTTTTAAAAACACAGTTAGTTCTGTTATTTATTTAGGAGACCCTGCTGTGCTGTGCTCTGAGGCATTCCCTCACCATCTCCAGGAAGGTGACATGTCACACTGTGGGAATTCAAGGACACTCAGATGCCAGTTTATCACTCCTTCTCTCTCCCAGAACATGGTTCCAGTTCTGAGCCACTTGGTGTCAAATAATTCATTCCCCACCAGTTCAGGTTCCCCTGTCCCTGCCCCCTCTCTCCTGCTGGTTTCCAGCAGCATTATCCCAACCATCCATCTGACACAGGTAACTCCTTGTCAGGTAAACATGCCCTCGCAGTTTTGCCCTTCACAGTTAAGAAGGTTTTATGACTTAAAGAAAAATGCCCTTTGGTGGGTGTGGTGTAGGCCCCAGAGGCTGATGAGCTGGAAACACTCATGGAAGCACTCATGGAAATTCCATTTCAAGGTCCATGTGCAGCACCACTCACCTGGAGGATTCCAGCAGCCAGAAAGCATTTTAAGAGGCAACATTATTAAGGTATTTCGTGGCTGTATCACAGCAGGAACACGTTGCCAGGGCTGTACCTTCTCCACAGTTCTCTCACCTGCCAAAGTCCTCAGCTGTCTGAAAATCTCCGACTTCTCATCTGAAACCTGCTGCAATTTTACTATTTATGTGTTATTTACACACACTTTTGCAGCACCTCGCTGTCATAGCTGGAAGCTCTACGTGAAGTGGTCTTAAAAATATTTATTAAAATAATTTATTTTAAAAATATTTATCTTGAAAATATTTAAAAATAAATTTGCAATATGAGTTAATAACAAAAAAATCTACCACACAACAGCATGTCACAACTGATGCAGTAATCTCATAGTAGTGAAAAAAGTGATCTGTTTTCCTGCTGAAACTGATATTATATCCAAATAACTGTCATGTCTAAGTGTCGGTGCATTCTCTGTGATCTTAATCATGAGCTCTGGAGCATTTCTAAGCTCAGGCACCCACAATTCGACCTCAGACTCAAACCATGTAAAAGTGCCCTGTAGTGGCACCTATTGCACACCTACACAAATTTCAAGTTTGCCAGTGTGATTAACACACATTTTCTCCCATTGTTTCACCTCTTCCTATTCTGTCTCTGTACTCTTTTTTTTTTCCCCTACTTCACTCTTTTTTGCCCAAAATTGGAAAGCATGGAGCACAGAGTGGGTAGAAGATGGGACTGTTTCTTTTAATCACTGATATGTCAGGGGAAAAGAAGCAATGTCTTTTTTCCTGAGAAAAAATATACTTATTTGATTACTGACTGAAATCTCATAACTTTTGTGCTGTGAGGCATGAAACTCATCCTGTCAAAAGAATAGCACCTTTAGTCTAGAGTTACTAAATATTTATTTCAGTGGCAATGGTCTGTAAAGCTTCGACAGCTTAGATTGAGTCCTACTCCCAGGCCCCTTCCCTTTTTATTGATCACATTAACACTTTTAACACTCTGCCTGCATAAACGGTCACCAGAGAGCATTCACTCAACACTTTTGCATTGAGCAGCATTCTGTTTGCACGTCTATAAATCAGATGAACTCCCTTTATCCACCTGGGGTCACAGAGTGTTCAGCTCACGTGCCTGATACCAGCCAGACCCTTGAATGAACTCTCAGTGTGATAGAAGGGGTTTTTTTCTGTCTTTCCTAGAGCTGTTTTAAAAGTTTCCCAAGACCTGCTGGATCCCTTGTTCCAGGCCCACCAAAAAATTAAGAGCACGGATGTAGATTCCACCTCTGGGGGAAAGGGTTGCAGCTCCTCACCGGGAAATATGTCCTTTCTAAAAGGCAAGATAATTTTCTCTGAGGCAGATGAAACATTTTCAACACAAGGAAGCTTTCAACGTAACGAAGTCATTGCACAAGCCTATGAGTAAGGAGGAAACAGCTTCAGGGAGGTGGGAAAGCTCCTGAATCTGCCTTCGGATGTGACTTCCTTGTTTTAGCACGAATTGTGAGGCAAAACTTGGCGTGAACCACAGCAAAACTCTCCCACAAGTATGACCTGTGTCCTGACCACGGGCATGTAACCACTCACAGCAATTTTGAACAAATACCACCAAAAGTGTACTTGTCCATCAAAAATGGGCTTTTGAGACAAGTCAGACCTGACTGTTTTTCTTTAACAAAAGCTTTGGCCAGGGATTGCACTGTTACCTCTCTGTGGCTGCCCTGGATCACCTTGGGGCCCACAGGATGGCACTGTGCCACAGATGATGCAGTCATCCTGAAGATGCTAAAGTGAATATTGGATGGCACAATATAGACTCAGGACAGCACTACAACTTCTTTTCATAAAGAGAATAATTCCCAGAGAAGAGAATTTTCTTGAGTGATAATGCTTTTCTCTTACTTTTAGTGCTAACACATATTTGAATATAATAACTTTTTGGTACCTTATGTGATTAAAAAATGTCATTGAATGTGATAGTCCACTTTGTATCTATTTTTCTTGGCAAACGGTGCCTAAACCAATACAAGAAGAACTTAAGTTTGTTCTTAAGAAAGAAATACACATACCAAAAAATTTTAAAAAAAGGTGTCACAAAAAAAAATTTCTGGAACCTGCTCAGATAAATCAGGCCTGATGATAAGAGTGAGTTTTGAACCCTCCTTGAGAAAGTCTTCATGAATCAAACACGTCCATAGAATAATCTCTGCACAAATGTCTTACTGCTTCCATGAAGACCAAACACCCCAGGAAATGCTGGGGATGCTGCTGTTCAATGTGAATTTTCATGCCTGGCTCACATCAAGATTGTTCTCCTTGAAACTTATGGAGCAGGTTCTTCTTTGTCTTACAGAGTATTCATATGGGTCCTTGAAAAAAATTCAAGTCAGTTCTAGTCAAAAATAAGGTCAATTTGGTTGGGCCTGTAGAGAGGACAACTAGGAGACTGTAAATATCCTTGTAGAGATAAAAAAAGTGCATTTGAAGCCTAGAAAACAAGAGTTAAAGAGAATATGATCAATCACTGAATACCTGCAGAAAGTTGATATAAACTGAGAAAAAATATCACAACCAAAGGCTTGTTGATTTTGGCTTTTCCTATTGGCATGTCTTTACCTCAACCCTGAATTTTTCTCACTTTTGCCCTTCCAATTCTCTCCCCAGGAAGTGGATTTGTGGAGCTGAGTTGCCTTCCAGGGTTAAACCCAACAAACAGAAAAAAAATACAAAAGAAATTGGATAGAGATATTTAAAAGGGCATTTGAGAGCCAGAAACCTCCAGTCTAGCAAAATGGTTTCATATTTTCATTTGCTGAAGTGACAGCAGTAAAGACATTCTGCACATTTAAATATACTCATAATATTACTCATAAGGTATTCACCATGAAACATTCAGCCTTTCAAGCTTCTGACAACTGACTTTACGATTATGGAACAGTTTTCCCCTTCCACTGACAAATTCTAGGTATTTTTCACTGCCAAGACCTTACCTAGGCTTTGGGTATATCTTTTCTTGGGCTGCTGCGAATCACCAGCTTGGAAAATTTTCTCGCACCTTCACAGCTGTGCCTCATTTTTGCACTCAGGATTACGCTGTTCAACAGCTTCTGGGATCTGCAAGAATTTCCCAATATTAGAATAAACCATTTTGAATATTTTTTCCCCTGGTTCTGCACTTTGATTCCTCTCTGTCTCCCTCCTAGTGCTGCCTTGGAATTTTTGAGTCCATCAGACTTCCTAAATTGCTGACTTTAAACAGCGTAGTGGTTTGAGGATGTTTGTGGCAGAAAGGATGTTCTTTAGAAGCACTGAAATTTTATTTTTGACTTTGTTACCAATGAATTATGTCCTGCAGTAATGAAGGGCAGGGACTTGGTGCCTTTACATTAAATTCCTTGAGGGAAGAGGCCATAAACTAATATCTTTTCTATGACACCAACATTCTGTCCCAGTTGCCACCCTAATTTCTCAGGACACCACTTCCCACTGGACATAATCCAGCTGGTGCTAACCAAGCCTCAAATAAAAAATGCAGCCTGTAAAAGGGAAATTACTGTAACTTCATATCTAGAGTTTTATCATTAACTTGTCTTCATCTGTGAATATCAGCAAAAATTTGAAGAAGAAAGTTACAGTTCATTTGATACCATTCAGCCATAAATCTCCACCATGTGTAGGAGAACATTCCCTTTCCACTCAAGAAATTCACCTCCAAACCCCAACTGCATCCCACATTGGCACGTAGAGCTTTCAAAAAAAAAAAAAAAAAACCAAAACAGAAAATGAAATTTCCACAGATAGAAATGCAAAAGTCCAGATTGTGTCTGTGTGGAGAGTTGTCAGGTCATTCTCAGACACCTCATATATTTGGTAAAGAGAATTCTTTATGCAGAAGGAACAATAATCTCTGTCCCATTAACTTGAACTCAGAGCTGATGGTGCTTATCAAAGCCCTAATTAATTAATTTAGTGAATATTTATGAACAAGGAGGTTAAATAAATTAAAAGCGAAAAGCAAACTATTGCAAAGAGAAAAGCAAGCTACTGCAAGACAATCAACAGTTGAATTTTATAATTTTTTAACTTCTGGGGAGGTTTTTAACTTCTTTCACCTCCATCTGTTTTCCTTTCTTCACCACCTCCATGAGATCTCCTCTTTTTTCCCCCGTTCCCTTATTCTATTCACCAAAAATTGCAAGTCCTTATAGTTCATAAGATCCCATGCCATAGAACACAGCCACACCTCCCTTGTTGTTGGTGGGTTGGTTGGCTGGCTGGTTGGTTGGGGTTTTATTTCTGATGTGATTTCAGGGTGGGTTCCTCAGAATTTTCCATGGTTTTCCATTCTTCCCTTCCCACCTTGTTTGTTCTCAGCTTTTCCTTCCATTGAGCTTGCTGTCCCAAATTTTAAAGCTGTGAGCATGAGATTATATTTTAATGTCTTTGGCACAGCAAAATCCAAGAAAAATGGGTTTCTGCTGACTCTCTACTTCTTTCCTGAAAACAATTTGCACCTGCAGGGCCTTGCCTTTGTCACAGCATGAACCACACCCCTGTTTTACACCACCCCATAACTCTTCACTCCCTATCTCCCATCCACAGTGACCAGGCTTGAAGCGAAATTATCCCTCTTTGTGTTGCTGATTAAATGGGAGGGGTAAGAAAACAAATGCAGTACATGACCTGTTCATTTGAGCAAAATGGAGGTGATAAACAAAAAATGATACAATTTAGGTTATTCCCAGAATTCCCGAGTGTCCTTTTTTTTTTCTCAGAGCAATCCCAGTGCTCCTCCTTCCCCTTGTAGTGAAACTCTCAGGCATAACAGCCTTGGTTGTTACAGCTCTGTAAAACTAGAAACATGTAAGTAAGAGAAATAGAACCTCCACAGCACATAAATTGACTATTTCAATTCTATTTCCATTCATGTTTCAATTGTTATAAAATTAGTGGCAACTATAAATGCATAGAAATCTAAAGTCACACGGGGCAGGATCTACTTACCCTCCCCGTGAAAACACCCAAATTGTTAAGTGAGAATCTAATCAACATCACATCTCTGATTACAGATCTGCCTGAGTTACACTCAAAATTTTGTAATGGCCAAGAACAGGAATTCAATTATATGCAAAATCAAGAATTTAATATCAGGATAAGTAAAATCATAACAGCCTAATCAAAGATTTGTGATTTAAAGGAAAAGAATAAAAAGTGTTACCAAAAAAAAAAAAACCAACAAAAAACCAACTAACCAACCAAAACTCAAAACAAAACAAACAAACAAACAAAAAATAAAACCACCAAAACCACCAAAAAAACCGTCAACAATCACAGCATAGTTAAAACTGTAAATACACTTCTAGATTCCAATAATTTTCCCAGGTGTTTTCTCATATTTTCACCACTTCCTGGGGTCCCGAAGGTGAGGTCTTCATTCTGGCAAGGAGCACAGCAAGTCGTCAGCACCCCAAGTCCTTCACTTGATGATGACAGGAGTTTCTCCTTCATTACTCCAGGACCTGCTTATGGGTCATTTTATATTTATTAATGTGCTTCATACTTTGGTCTTTCTTCATCAGCCTGTAAGTCACATTCCATCCAAATTCACAATATACTTTGGGACCTTCTCCCATTATATACCTGTTCTTTGTTCCCCTTTTCAAGTGAAAAAGCTGACTTTACCCAGTTTTCACTTGTTTAACTGATCAGTGATGAATTGTTGATAGCCATAAGCCCTCCAGTGCTGCCATGGCTGCTCCTCTTCTTCACATCCCACACCCCCATTTCTCAAGAGCCCTGCTACCACACCAGGACTCCCTTCCTCTACACCACGCCACCATCTCACCCAAAAATATTTCATTCTACAGAAGAATAATGGCTTGTTACACTTATCTACACAAAAACTCTGCTTGTATCACAGAAAGACAATCAAAAATAAAATAAATTAGGTACAGCCATCTG
Source organism: Dicrurus megarhynchus (assembly GCA_013399195.1). NCBI lineage: Eukaryota > Metazoa > Chordata > Aves > Passeriformes > Dicruridae > Dicrurus > Dicrurus megarhynchus. Next base: position 496,416 of record VXAD01047015.1, on the reverse strand, counting down.
ATCTTTAGAAAAATTACTGATGTGATTACACCATGAAGAAACAGAGCTCCAGGCAGTCCAAGAGAGGATCAGGCAAAATTAGCCTGAGAAGCCTCAGTCTTGAGGCCTTGCCGTGGTTGGAGCACTTCATTTTTCAGGGCTGCCAGTCTTGCACTGCCTCGAGCGCTGCATCAATTCCTCTGCAAAATGAGCACACCACTGCGAGGTTTGTGAATGTGTAAATAAGGACAGCTAGTCCTGTGAATTTTTGCTATTTGTAGGAAAAAAACATACTGGAAGAAGCAACATTCACTTGGAAAAAGTAGTTAGTTTATTGCACTGCCGAGAAACACCTCAACATTTTGACTGGGAGTGTAGAATAAGGGGTAAGACACAGTCACGACCAGGGATTAACGAATTACCCTTGCCAGAGCTCAAACAGCATCTGGACCACACACTCAGGCACGTGGTGGGATTCTGGGAGTTGTCCTGTGCAGGGCCAGGAGTTGAACTCGATGATCTTTTTAGGTCCCTTCCAAATCAGGATATTCTCTGATTCCATGAGACACAAATGTGCTGCAAACGGGGGTCTTGGTGAATTTGGGGCTCCTTAACAAAGTAAGAATCTTTCAGTAAACCTGGTCTCAGCTCTTTGTCTTGTAAAAACTTCACATGTCACCAGGTACTGCTACAAAAACAAAGGGAAAAGAAAACTCCCACTTATTCCAAGTCTGAAAGACTAGAGAGTAATGAGAGATTCCCTGTTGCCCTGGGCAAGATCGACACAAACGACACCAAAACAGAATTTGTTCAGAATTTGAGCTCTAAAGCCCACATCCTGAAAACACAGCTCATCTCCAATTATCCCGAAGAAACTTAATGTTGTTCACACTGGACATCATTAAGATGCAACAGACAATTACCCTTAATTACTTTGCAGATCCTGAGCGCCTTTTTCAGTCTCACCTGTCACTCAGGGCAACGTGTCCTTCCAGGTCTGATGCAGGAGAAAACCCTCCCAATGAAGAGGACTTTCCCACCACAACTAAGATGAATTCTAATATCAAAGTTGCCTGGAGGAGGTCAGCATAACAAGGACATAAAAAAATTATTTTGACCTTCCCAAAATTTTGCAGTCAACAGTTTTATAAATTTCACCATTCGTGGTTTTTCATTTTGAAACCACTATTTTCACTGGAAATTGACAAAAATGTGGGGTGAATTAAAAGGTTATATAACCCAGAAAGATAACTGCATTCATTTTTCCATTCAAGAAAGTGTTTCAGCTGACTTTTTTTGTTTGGGTTTTTTTGGTACTTTGTGGGAAATGAAGTTACAGAGAATCCGCAGGAGCAGACAGAGTACATAAACAGCATTGTGCTCGAACAGATAGAAATGGATACATGTTTTGATCTGAGACCTTGGCGAAAGCTGCCTGAGTTAGAAAAGTGAGCTTTGCTTTTGCAGCTCAAAGCGAAAACGTAGTTTTGCAGTTTTGTAGTTTTGAAATAAGTATACTTTATAAAAGTAGAAAGGTATTTTAACAAGTAAGAATATGCTTTACATAATAAACAATAGTGATAAGTAAAAGAGCAAAGAATTTTAAGTTTAGCAATAAGCTTTTAGTGAAACTTCTTAGAAAGTTAACATGTAGCAATATAAGCCAGTACCATAGGCCTTAATAGCAATATGATGATTGGTTAAGAAAATACGCATTACGGTAAAATCATGTGCAATGATGATTGGTACAAATACGTTAGCAAGCTTTGTGGCATTTGCTTATTGGCTAAAAGTAGTACAGAAGGCCTTGTAGGAAAAAGCATCAGGCGCTGCTGGTGTAGCTGCCCTGGCATCTGCTGCTGCTGCTGCCGCTGTTGCTGCCTCGCTACCTCAGGGGCTGTGCTTGCTACAGCTGCCTCTGTCATTGCTGCTATTATCAAACCCTGTCCCACCCTTCAATAAACATAAGACTGATTCAACAATAAACCATCTCCATGACATCTCTCGGTCGTTCCCGGGACCCCCGAAATCCCGACAGTACTTATTTCACAAGAAGCTGAAAAATGTCTGCTTTACTTTTCCAATATGAAAGTTGTATAAAGTTTTCAATCCATTCACAAAATCTGAACAGCTGAGTATTTGTTGTTTTGAGATTTTCTCAAGTAAAAAAACCATGTTGTACTTGCTGTTTCCCTTTGTTCCCCAGTGTTTTACCTATAATTTTTGTTATCCCTGAAGTGATATGGTTATAAATAAATCTGATGTGCTAGCAGGGTTAATTACTTAAAGCCTTACAAGCTCCATTGATTCCATGTACATTCACCAACCATGCATTGAGAGCAGCATTTATATGGCATTTATATGGTATTAATGCATCATCTGCTGATGGAGAAAGTGACAACGCTGCCTGGGCAATCCAATATGAAGTTTTATTTTGGAAACATGTCCATGTATCAGCTATATTATGATATCAGTGCTATGATACTACATCAGACAGATTTACTTCAGCAGAACAGCTCATAAATTCAAGCAGTAATCAAATTAACTATCAAGATCAGAGGTTATTGACAATCCCCTTGTGTGTTTACATTTAGCAGAAGCCTTGGTGAGCAAAGCAGCTCATTAAAGACAGCCTCTGTCCTAAGTGGGAGGCTCCAGCAAGGGACAGATGATGCCAGATAGATGTGGCTCATTACAGGAGCTTGGTCCTAGCCCTAACAAGCTCGAATCCATCCCACCAGCCCTTGAACGAGCAAGCAGAGCAGAGGCAGGAGCCCCAGCCAAGTGTAGCTGGCTAACAAGGTATTGTAACTGCCTTCTTTCTTTGCATTCACTATCCAAACCTAGCAACCACGTTGCTGACTTTGCCCTTTAGTAGCTTGAGATTCACTTCACATCAAAAATCTTGTGTTTAGTTGAGGGTAACAGAGCTGAAGGCAAAACACAGCCCATGGGCAGAGTGCCTCTGGCAGGCTCTGGTGCCCAGGGTCAGGGCTTCTCTCTACAACCTCCAAGGGCCTGATACACGTGTTGCCCACGAGTCTTCAAACACTACAGGAAAACCTCTGCATGAAATGTGTGGCCTGCAGGACAGCAGCAGCAAAGGACAACGAGTTTTCATTTTCAAAACCAATCTACAGCACTCACCCAGTCTCCCCTGTTCTGAGAGTCACCCATTCCACAGAATCACAGAATGGTTTGGACTGGAAGTGGCCTTCAAGATCATCTAGTAGTAGTGCTGGGTTTGGGCTGGGGTGGAGTTAATTTTCATCACAGAAGCTGGTTTGGGGCTGTGTTTTGGATTTGTGCTGGAAATGCTGTTGATAGCACAGGGATGTTTTTGGTTCTGCTGGGGGCTGCTCTGCTCCTCACCTACCCCAGTACCTAGTGGGCTGCGGGTGCACGAGGAGGGGATGCAGCCAGGACAGCTGACCCCAACTGACCACAGGGATATTCCATGTGGTGTCCTGCTTAGCCTATAGAGCTGAGGAAATAGGAGGAAGGGGAAGGAGATGCTTGGAGTGGTGTTTGTCTTCCCAAGTCACTGTTACACGTGAGTCTGGCTTTCCTGGGGGTGTCTGAACATTTGACCGCCCATGGGAAGAGGGGAATGGATCCCTTTTTTTGCTTGCTTGTTAACACATCTTTTGATTTGCCTTCTAAACTCAATTCATCTCTATCTCAGCCCGTAAGTTTTATCAGTTTTACTCTTCCAAGTCTCTCCCCCACCCCACTTCAGGGAGCGAGCGAGGTGCTTGGTTACCTTCTGGGTTAAACCATGACATAGTCCCAACCTCTCTGCCACAGGCAGGGAGGTTTCTTCTCAAGCACATCTGGTTAAGGAGAGGATGTGCTGGTGCATTTACCTCTTCCCCCAGGCTCTTGAGCTGCACTAGGATCTCAGAACTGCTCATTAGGCCTTGGCTTTGATGAGCAGCACCTGGGCTGAGCCCCTCTCCAGCTGATTAGAAACATCTTCTGCTCCCAGGAACTTGTGCTGCCTAACAAGCTCCTGCTTTTTAACCAACAGCCTTGGAAATTTATTTTTCTTGCCTGAATTCAAGTGAAATAATGTTTTTGTGGTCAAACTTTCAAAGAAAGTTACTGACCTGAATTATGGCCAGGGTGAAAAATTATTATGATTCAACCACCTTCTTGCAACTCTATAAACAGCGGTCAAGAGACTTTTGAGCTCTCTTGGACAGCAGCAGGCTGGCTGGGAGCAGCATCTTCCTGGGAGTGGGACCCTTCTCAGGCCAGTGAACTCTCCAGTTTCCTATACCTGGAGCACTGGCAAACACTGACAGTGGATCCTGAGCTGATCCTCCACTCCTCAACCTTTGTCCACTGAGAAGATGCAAAGGCATCCTGCATGAGCCAGTCACTGAATTCAAGGGCACTTTTTTACGTATCTAAACCTTGTATGGACTCTTTAGGTCTCTGTGTGTGTGTGAGGATGAATATGCCACAGCAAATGTACCAGGGATCTCTCCTAGATCCCTCAGTAACTTAGATTTTTAAGTAGGTTAGGCCTCAAAATGATGTTGTGCTATTCTACATAAATCTTTTAATTTTACTTAAGCTCAACATAGCTTAACTTATCAATTAAGTACTATTAAGTGCTGTTAAACCTTTAGGCCTAAACTGTTCAAGCCCTGAGCTCAGTTTAGCCAGGCAGTCCACTCTGAACCTTGTCACTCATCAGGAGGGGTTTCCTTATTCCTTTTCACCCTTGCCCTTTACTACCCTTACCCTTTTCTCCCCTCTGCCTACCACCCAGTCTCCATAGAGATTATGTTGAGGTTGATTTTGGGCTTTGATTGATTTATTTTAGATTTTTGTTTGCTTTTTCTCTGTGTACTTTAACCATCTAATAAGTAGCTGAGTGAACCTTGCCAGCAAACTTTCCTGCACTTTCCTGCGTTTTTTACTAAAGCTGCTTTTGCCAACACTTTTGGTTCCTTCAGCCACCCTAAAACTGTCATTGGCAGCAGCCTCTCCGCTCAGCACTGAAGGAGAGGACCAGCCTCCCAGCCCTGACAAAGATAGGCTGTGCTGAGCACCACCTGATGGTTTTGCTCAGGGTAGTGCCTACATCTGAGGAAGGGCAAGGTTTTAGGTCTGACCTGGCCCCAAGCTCCCTTGGTCACCTCCACCCAACCTCCCTGCTCAGCCTGGCCAGCTGAATTCTGCCCTGACGTGTCCCCATGAAGTGCCTCGATCACTGGGATTTCCCTCTGGGCAGAATCACAGAATCCTAGCATAGTTTGTGTTGAAAGGGACCCTAAAGACCACCCCATTCCAGCCCCTCTGCTGTGGGAAGAAGCCACCTAAAAATTACATGTGGCAACACCCAACAAATGAGTAGGTTTTTGGAATATTTTTTATAAAATTTAATGTGTGATATCCACCCTTCTCAGAAACAGAGGGGTGAAGGGTGGGCACTGCTAGGAATTAAATTTTCATTGTGTTTTGGAAGCAAAGGGACACCAAACATCACCACCTTGCCAGAACTGGAGGGGTTGCAGAATACACATGCACATCCAGCCTGGTTTGATCGTTTCCTCAAAGAACAATGAGATTTTTTAGTTACAGGTGCACATCAGACTACATAGGAAAAGCTAAGAGAAATCCTTCTCCCTTCAAGCTTTGCTCTCAACCTACAAAAATTGTTCTTCTTTGCACTTTTCACAGTCCCAGCCAGACTTTGCTAAACATTCTAAAGAAAGAGCTTTCCTTTACTCTTCATCCAGTCACTCCACCAAAATCAGGCCTTGTTAACTGAGGATAGCAGGTTCAAGCTGGTGTTGAAATAGTTAATGTGACCAGAAAAATGTATACTTTACACACAAAAAAAAATTTCTGATTTGGCTGACAACTGTGGAGCAAAGCAAGTAGAATTATTGCCATTTAAATTTCATATCCCACTGAAAAACTATTTAGTGCAGAAACTGCTTCAGACACAGGGATTATTATAGTCTAGTTAAAAATAATTGTGGGAAGAGCTGAGAGCAAAACTAATTCCTAGAGACAGAGTATATATTATTGTAGCCACTACACTGACAAACATGAATCTGATAATCTTATGATTAAAATGTGCTGAAGCAGACCCTGGTAAAATAAGCTGCAATAGATTTAAAGAAAATGTAGATGTAGAAAAACGTACAAGTAAAAGAGGCTTTTCTCAAATAAGTGCCCCATTAGAACACAAAATGAATGCACTGGCACCAGGAGCTTACATGAAATCTCTTTGGCCACTGTGTCCTGATTTATACAAGTGCTGTGATTCTCCATGGTTTTTTTTCTACTTTCTTTATACCCTTTTTTTTCTTTTTTTTCTCTCAGAAAGGAGAAAGAGAAACTCTCACACGACTTCAACTAAGCTATTTCAGAGTAACATTAAAGCTCTGACTCAGGCTGACAAATGACCTCCCCATAGGGATCTCTTTCTCTGCACAAAACTGGCCATTGAAAAATATTGTAATCAGACGTGGTGGTGATTTTATTGGAATAAGCTTATTCATTCCTGTTGGCTGTCAAGCAAGTTTCTGCATGAGCCATTTATCAAAAAATCAATGGGAGGTTTTTGAACATCATTTTTCTTGAAAACGCACAGAAATACCTAAGCTTCATAAATGTATTGATGTGTGTCCCTGTGTGTGTGGGTGAGTGAAATGAAACTGTGTCTGGACAATGAAAAATGATAAGGAGCTCTAAAGTTCTCTTAGATGAGGTCCCGGAGCAGTAAGGAAATCCCAGAAAAAACTTTCCATCAAGGAGGGTCACTGTGTAGATTTATTTCCCAGAGCAATGAAACAAATAAATGGGCAAAATTATTTCTTGAAATGTGAAATGTAAGATAACTGTAGTGATAAAAAAAGAATATAACATGCTCCAGGAGAGTTTCTAAAACTCAGATTACATCCAGCAAAAAAAGGGAATATTCATCATCCCCTATTCCTTCTCCTATTGGATTCTCTGACTTGAAAAGCTGCTACAGACCAGTGTCAAGAAAAGGGATATGTGGTAGACAAACCATTGTTCCAACAGTTATTAATATGTTTTATATATGAGAGTAAAGAAGAAATTTGATCATTTAAATGTATGTTAACAAAGTCTAATTTTGTTGACAAAAATAAGCAAAGAAGTAGCATTCACAGTACATACACGTAGATAAATTTGCTCCATGAGACACTCAGATGTTCAAAAAGGCACTTTGAACCAAGAGTTCCCATTATTTTCTGTAAGTTATCCTCACTCTTAGCTGTCATATTAGAGATCACAGGAATCTGTGCTGATTCCTGTAGCTCAATCCTGCAACAGGACAGACTTTTAACTCAAGTCCACTGAAGCACTTCAGCCACTGGACCGTTTTGGCTACACTTACTGTAAATTACTGTCCAGGCTTAACAAAACATTGCTTTGGTAGAAACATGTGGAAGTACACCAAAGAAATACACTTAGATGGGCAGTGGTGCCACTGCCAAATTGCAAAAAAACTGATGATTTTAATCAAACATGCAAAGTAGAGGGCAGGGCAGGGGCAGGGGCAGGGGCAGGGGCAGGGGCAGGGGCAG
>VXAD01047015.1:450736-483895 GCA_013399195.1 Dicrurus megarhynchus | reverse complement strand
AGAAAGAAAGAAAGAAAGAAAGAAAGGCAAGCAAGCTCATCACATTCCCTTCTAATGATTCAAGTGGTGTAGGGAAAGGCTGCCCGATTCCATCCACCTGGAAATGAGCGTAGCCCACCAAAATTTCACAGGAAACACCATGTTAGTAGTGTGCATTTTGCCTCAGTTTGAGGCTCTATCGGCCTCTCAAAATGTGCAGAGAAGAGGGATGCATCCCAGAGTTCTCACCTTGCACGTTGACTTCTTTCCCATCCATGGATGATAAATGATCACTGACATTTCATTTGGTTTGGTGGCCAAGGACTGTGAAACATGGAGTGTCAATAAGAGAGAGAACATTTCTGAAATGAAACAGATTTAGATCTGTTTAAATCATTGGAGAACTTAAAAAAGTACTCTGCTATCAGTAACATTTTATTTTTCAAGTTCTGACTACAATATTTGGGTGTGGATGAGATGGACAGATGGAGAAAGGGACTGCTGTGATCCCTAAATAAAATTATCAGATATAAGGGTAGGTTAAAACAGCATAAAGTTATGGTGTTTGGAAGGAAAAGGGGTGAAACCGAAATGAGTACTGTGATGTAATTTTGATAGAGAATGTCAGAATAAAGGCATTTGTTTCAGGGTGACTCTGATTAAAAGACAAAGAAACACACATGGAAATTAAAAACAAAGTTAATGGCAGCTTAAGGAAATACTTTTCCTGCAAGGAATCCCAATGTTCTAGGCCTGCATTCAGGAGCAAATTGTAAGACAAAATCTGTGTGATAATTCAAGAAGGAGATATGTAAAATCACATGCTGTTATGCTGATTACTGGCTAGATTTATCATATAAACTTCACAAATTACAGTATGCAGAGTGGAGAGGTGGAATAAATATTCTTTCTAAATCTTAATCACTTTCTAACAATGAAAGCTACAAGGCGATTATTCAAACACCAAAAGTGTAACCTGCAAAAGCATTAATTTCTTTTTTTTTTTACTTTTTTTTGGAGGGGAAGCATAAGCTTAGTAAGAGGAAATGGCAGTATTCAAATCCACCTGAGACCACAAAACATAGTATTAGCAGAGTAAATTACTCTCGTGCTCAAGGTGCCGAAAACACCTTAGTCTGTATATAGAAACAAAATCACAAGATTAAATCAATGTGTTTCCCCACAATGTTTGTGGGGAAGAGCTAATTGATTAGAATAGCTGGTCACATCTATACTAATGCACCATTCAGTAGCTGACATCATCTCTGTGTCTTTGAAATGAGCACCAGCTCATAACATTCACTTAGATACCTTTTAATTGCTTTGCTTTGCAGCCAGAAAATGGAAGGCTAACTCATTAACCTTCTTTGTCTTTCTGGAAGGTGTTTTTTCTCTTAATGTTTATGCCTGTTTGGACCTGCAGTTATTCCCACAGGCTGCAGAAGTATCCATTAGCAAACCTGGTCAGCTGCAAGTTCTCTTTCGCTGCTTAATATATTCAGCAATCTGTTCTTCATGATTCAAACCCATCTTCCAGCCTTATCAGTAAATAGAAACTCCTTAGATTATTTTTTCTACTTCGGGGCATGAAGCAGTTTTTGCAAATGCTAAAACTGTTCTTTAGGTTGCTTTGTTGATGGCAGGGCATTAGGAAGGGAACTTATAAACAATAATACAAAACACTGATTTAAAACTGAGACAATCCAGTTGTAACAACCATTTCTCTTACTTATGAGCAATGACTCCTTTTTCATGCATTGTTAATGCCTTCCTAAAGCACAAGGATCAATGTGTCAGGAAGAAAAGAGAAATAGATTTCCTGGATCATTGTACAATTTTTCAAAGTCAGGATTACAGAACCAGATAAAGACAAAGAAACCCAAATTAGAGCGGAATCAACAGAAAGAAATAATTCTGCTGTGCTCAGTAACTTTAGTTTACTTTCCTTTAAAAAGGCATAGGAAAAGAAGAGAACCTTATAAATTTATCCAGAAAATTAAGCTAACTTTGCACTTATTCACAGAATAAAGATTCAGTAAGATTAGTTGCACCATGGGTGTGAAACAAAAATAGAGATAACCAGAATTTGTGTCATACTGTCCTACTCACAAAAAGAAAACTGCATAGTCATTTAAAGGCAGCCACAGAGGAGTGTGACTGCATCCAGTTCTGGCAAGAAGCCGGGATAAGCACAAGGGAACAATTCTGCACTTCAAAGGAAGCTTTGAGTGATAATAGGTTAAACCCTCCTTTGTCTAATCAGTTATTTAAATACTACTAATTACCTGGGCTATTGCCTAGCTCAACACCTATAATTTGAGGGTCTTAAATCTTATAAAGTACAAATGGTCATTTCGTACTCAGATCAGCAATTTTTATGTGCTTGCAAGTTACATAAATGGACTCCAAGGAAAGCTCACAAGTTTACAACTTCTGCACCTCCAGAAGGGGCTGCACACTGAATATCTAAATTGCACGTTTATAAAATTACAATTTCATATTTCAAGGAATCTACTAGCAGGGGGAAACAGCCTGAAGCAGGAATGCAGCAATTAAGGTGTGCAGCAGAAATGTTAATTGAAAGCTCTTATGCAGAAGGAAAGGACCTAATTGAGTGGCCATAAGGCCATGGCAGTAATCCTGCATTAGCCTTTTTGTCTGCCCCTTTGTCTCCCATCTGCATCTTTCAAGTTCCCTCTGCTGTACCTGTACATCTGCTCCTGCACCTGAGCAAGTCTGGCATATGGGATATTCCTGATCTGAAATACAGCCCTTCTTCCTATTCATCCCAAAATAAATTTTGCTGGCTGATGATTCCGTGTTCTAGCTCATCACATAATGAAACAAGGAGTTGGAGAGGTGCAGAACTTAAAGACCTGGGGAAAAAAAAGAAGAAATTGTTTAAGTTTATTTGCATATTACTGCTGCAAGTCAGAGCCTAAGAAATGAGGAAGCTGAACTCTTATTAAGAGAGAATAAATACTTCTGTCATTTCATTCCAGTGTGGAGGAAACAGCTGGAGACTGAGTGCAGCAGCACCAGTAACCACCTTCAATAAAAGCAGCAGGAAGATTTGGGTTGGGAACAGGGAGTATTTGAGAGCTCTGGGGCTGTTTGCAGGAGCAGTCACTCTCACAAGACAGGTGAGGTTGTGGAGCCAGGGAGACAGAAAGGTAAGACTAATAATGGTTTTAGTATCAGCAACACTCTTCTATTTTTGTCAAAGCCTTTTTACAGAAAATTCACAGAGGCAAAGATTGGCATTTCCTATAGCTGAGCCTTCCATGGAAGCCACAAAACTTTAAAGGATAATCCCTCAGTGATGACAAAGGCCTGAGAATAAAGAGGCAACAAAAGCTGACAGGATAAGATTCAAAGACAAACTCCCAAACATCTGGAGATCTTACTGCTCCCACATGATTCTGTTAACATCACCAAGGTTTATGGTGATGTAACCTCAAAGACTCCTGCAAAGATGCAGGGGAGGTTCAGTCTTATATCCTGAGCTCCTAAAAAAGGATGCACCCAGTTCCTGGCACTTTGGAGTTGGTATTCTATTCTTGCTATGAGGAAGGTTCCCATTTTCCCTCATTCTGGCACCATATGCAATCAAATATTAATGATTAAAATACACTGCTGTTTGCAGCAGGAGGCAATACCTGTCACAATGCCAGTGGCAGGAAAAATGAACCATGGTGTAAGGAAACCTAAATATCTTGTAATACTTTCAGGGCAAAAATACAATTCAGATCATATAAAATAGCAGAAAGCCCAGGGAAATCCACTCTGACTGTATCCATACAGTGTGTGAAGATCAGAGAGCTTTAGGATGTAACCTTTGCCTGACAAACTTTGATTTAATTGGTTGTCTGTGGCTTGTGCCAAAGGACCTTCCTGCAGCAGCCTGCAGTGACTTTCCACTCACTGCAATCACTGCCATAACCTTACCCCTCTTCACAAAGGAAATTCACATCCTGGAATGCCACTTTGAACCAAAGAGTTGGAATGTTAAAGTTTTTTTGTCTCCTACAGGGAGGGTTAAAAAGGTAGCACTGAGTAGTGACATCCCACTAGCACTTATTTAAAAAGGATGTACTGTGTGTCATCCCCTTGATTATTTCTAGAATTAAATTTACTCAAAAGCCTCGGCAAGGGGCTTATTTGTCTTGGGGATATGATGTTGGCTTCTCTGCTTGTGTTCTAACACCTTTTTTCCTTCTATATCCACGTGGGAGTCTCATCTCTCCTCTCACAGGTGCAGGGGCCTCCACCTGTGTTATGGCTCTGCTTCCTACTTTATCAATCACCAAAGAATAATATAATCAATCACCTTCCTGACCTGCTCAAAACTTTCCTCTCGAGTGTGAATGTGAGCCTGATTGTCATGGGGAATTTTCTGCTCTCCCCCTGTGATTGATCGATTGATTTATTGATTTTTAAGATATGTCTAAAGCTAGACCATGTTACAGTTAATAGGTGAAAGTGCTTTCAAAGACTGAGTCAGAATTCAAAATTATATCAACAAATGAGGGGTTTTTTTTTAATCCAGGAAGGAATTTAGCTTGGTAGAGGACCCCAAATTCACAAATACCAAACGAAGGTGAAGCAACTACCATGAGTCAAGTGGCAGAAAAGGTCCCAGGGGTTAGAGGCAGACCACAAATTTAAAATTATGCTTTAAAATTATGTTTTATATTACCACTGCCTTGTTTTGCAGAGGATGTAAAACCCAACTACTCTTCTCTAGAGTGATCAGTAAATTCTCAGATGGGATGCTGGCATTTGTGTTGTGCATTAAAGGAGAGTTAGACACACCTCAGAGAGGTAACCACTGCACTGTGGCAGGGAAATACCTGTCTTGGGAGGCTTAAATGACTTAAGCTAATCTCAGTGCATGGAAATAGACTGTATGTCTCCTTGAACTCCTTTTCAGTCCTTTATAGACTTGAAATTACACATTCTAAATCTAGAAGAACTAAAAGTAGAGCAAAATATCCAGTATTTTACTCCACTGTTAAGCCCTGGCAGCTGTGCCCTGTGGTGATGGATTTTTACCTCTAAAACCCGGTTTCAGATGTGGCAGGCTAAGGGACTGCCTCGTCTCACACTCCACAGCTGTAATTCATATCAGCGGAGATATGAATTAAAAAGTAAATTAAAAATACCTACAGGCTGTCTCCTACTGCAGTCAGAGAGTTCTGATGCCTTAATCATGTAGGTAGGATGCCAGCTCCCTCTATTTTGCCTCTCACTGTGGTGGGGTAGGTGCAAGCCTGGAGTGAATTGACTTTTCTTGCCTTCAGTGGGGACTGTGTGAGTTTTCTGACCGCTATGAAGAGGCCTTTTATAACTGTGATGGCTGAAGCATGCATTTATTTGGTGTCAGGGGAATTTTCTTCCCTAGGAATGTATAGCTGAGTTCCTGAGGAGCACAGTTTATCATATAAAATCTGAATAAACACACATTAAAAGCTGGGCGGTGTTCCACATTAATTGAATTTTCCTCCATATCCTTTAAGACCCCTGAACCTGAAGGAGATTTGGTCAGCCTTGCAGTACAGTATGAGAATTAATTCATCATTCTTTAAGAGCTTTGATAATGAAGGTCATGTTTTTCAAAAAAAAAGAGAGAGCTCAAGCCATGGAGAGAAAAGTGACCTCACCTTAAAAAAAAAAAAAAGCCAAACTCAGACTCAAAAAGTTAGTCCAGAAATGTGATTGTTACCAATTAGTTTCCTTATGACTTTAACTGAAACGAGAGACTGGCTATTCAAGTATCAACAAGAATGAGTGTTATTCTAGACCATTATTCTCATCTTGATGCTGAAGACTCAATCACAATGACAAATGTCCATTAACTGCTGCAAAAATCACATCACACTTTATCTGGAAAAGTAGATGACCTCTATATGCAGTTTGAATGAATTTATTCTCATCAGCTTTAATCAGCTATCAAATTAATTCATAATGTTTGGGATAGTATTACTGAGCTCCTGGAAGCCAAGTTCACTGAACAGTGTCACATAATCATTACCTTCCAGAGCATAATGAAACCTGAGGTGCTGGGAAAAAACCCACAGTTATAAGGTGATAGAAGTTGATATTTTCTGCACTAAAGAAAATATCACAAACACACAAATCTCTCCTTTTCTATCTGGAGCAAGATTTTGACTTGAAAAAGAATGCCAGAGGCTGGGTGTTTTCTGCCTTAGGTTCCTTCCAGCCTGCAGGGCGGACGAGGGGAGCAGCTTTGCATTTACCTCCCCACAGCAGGTAACACACCTGAGCTGTCAAGAGCAAACACTCAAATTTGACAGCCGAGGTTAGTGAAGGAGGATGCTCTGTCCTCACACAATTCAGCACAAGGAAGGTACAACCAGGCCAGGAAAGGCACAAAGAGCCCCTTTATACAAGAGGTGATATGAAACATTTTTTTTTTAATGTAACTTGCTATGATTTATAAGGTTTAGAATCTTATTTAAATCTGCTGGCTTAATTGTTCCGTGTAAGAAGAGGAACAAGTGGTGACGCACTAGGGAACCTTCCAGAAATAATGTGTCAAAAGATGTCCTGAGGGCTGTGCTCCCTTCTTATGTTTTCTAAATTTTAATATTCAAAAAAGCTGCTTAAGCAGCTTGATGATTTCTTCCAGGGAGCCATAAATTAATAGAATTTCATTGGATCTAAGAGGTCAATGTCACATTCATTTTCAGGGTATAGCCAGAAATAATAGAAATAATAGTAATAATACTAATGCTAATGCTAATGCTAATGCTAATGCTAATGCTGATACTGATACTTACTAATACTAATACTAATACTAATACTAATACTAATACTAATACTAATAATATTTTACACTGAGTGCAGCACAATATTTTAGCCCTAGCCAAGCCCATTGGTGCTGATTTTCCCAGGGCTGCCTTTCAGGCCATTCAGTGGCTAAGTGGCTCCTTAAAGCAGGCAGTGCTGCCAGATCCTGAATCACAGGGTAGGAAGTTTTACTCCACAGCACTCCATGGCCCTTTCCCTATAGACTGGAAACTCAGGAACACTGTCAAGACATGACATTTTTTTGCCACATTTGCTCTTAAAACATCAGTTCACACTCAGATTTGAACGGAGGCAAAAGGACGGGAGTTTGCTGAGCTTTCCCTCGTTCTTCCCCTCCTTGACACACTAACACACCCAGCCACATGCCGTTTCGGGGTGAAATATTTTACATCCACAAGGAAAGCAGGAAGTGTTGGAAGAGTGTCACAGTTTTCCCAGCCTGCCAGTGGAATGCACAGTACATCTGACACAAGCCCTCTCCTTGTGCGTTTGTCACGGCACAAACGGCACCGGGTACCTCAGGGGACCTCCTTGGTATGTTCTAGTCCCCTTTGCCCAGAGATGAATTGGGGCATTTAAAGGAGAGCACAGAGGCTGCTTTCTGAGGCTTGGGCCTTAACTTTGTTCTTGGTCACAGCTCAACTCACAGAAAGCATCATTCACACGCACAGACACTCGCAGGCCCAGGTTTATGATTAATCCCACCGCAGTGTGCTCATGCTCCTGTAACAAAAATGGTCCCTTTGTGGAACCTGATGGGCTGAAACAAGGTGACAGTATATTCAGGCAGTTTTTTTGACTACTAGGTAAAAAGTTCAAATTCAGCCCAAAACTGAGGGATGACTCAAGTTTCGTGTTTGGACTTTCTGAGAATTTTCTCTGAAAACAGCATGTGTGAGAGAGTACACATGTACAGGAAAAAGTGATTACTGGAGATGAGGAGGTAAAGAAGGAGCACATCCAAGAATTCCTAATGCATTTGCACTTCTGTTCATAACAGTATTGAAATGTCACTTGAATTCAGCCCACAATTATTTTCTGCCTCCCCGATATCTCATGCAACATTCCCTTTAGCAACTCGATTTTGTTTTCTCAAAGCTTGAAGGTATATTGGCACCAGTAATTGCCTAATTTGGTCCAGATATGATATGGTACAGTGCAGATTTACTATGCTGCAACAACAAATTAGGATTAAAAGCTGCAGGGCAGCACTGAATCAAGGCTCCAGTATTTCTCCTCCAAGTGCCAGGCAGAGACTCCAGTGTAGCAACCAGAGCTCAGCTTCTGGGCTACAGGAGGCTGCTCTTCCCACCCCTGACCTGAGGTTTGGCACAGTGAATTTAAGCTGCTGGTAAATTTCCAGGCCCCACCCCACTCGTCTCTCCTCTCCCTGCTCTGGCTGGGAGTTGTCCTGCCCTGGATGTGAGGGCAGCCCTCCCCTGGCTCCCCTCGCTGTGACATGAGGTTTGTTCCACAGGTCCCTTCTCACCTGAGAGCCTGGACATTCAGCTGCTCAAAGGAGTCAGAGATTCAGAGGCAGCACAGTGGAACTCCTGTTACTGCTGGAGGGGCCAAGAGCAAGACAACTGTGATAGTTTCACTGTACGAAGCTCATTCTGGATGAGTTCAGTGTTCAAACCCTGTGGAGTTTGAAAATTTGAGTGTTTGTTCTTGACAGCAAAAAACAGTTACTGAAGTATGAGTGCCATTCCTTGCACTCCTCCCACAAACAAACATGGATTTATGCACCATTACAGGCCTTTAGGAAATGGATAACACAAATATTTCAGTGAACATACATACACATCTTTACCGATCATTTCTCACATTTTGAAGGCTGCTAAGATAATTATTGTTGTGATTAACAAGCTGCTAAACTAAGATCATAGGCACTGGTTCTTGAAAGAGAGAAGAATAAAACAATTACAGTGACAATTCACACTTTTCATACTTTTATGAATATATTAAGTGACACTGAGAAAGAGTAAGTCAGAAAAGAAGTAGAGAAACAGAAAGAAGGTGAAACGACTGCATTGAATGCTAAAAGGAGAGCACTCATGAAACATTACTCTTCAGCATTGCAAAGGAACAATTAAATGCACAAATAGTTCTTTTAGTGTCAGTAGAATGTCTGTAACTTCAGCAAAGCTGCAGCAGATGCTGAAAAATTTCTGAACTAGTAAATAAGGTGTTTTATTCAGAGAAAACGTGATTGCTAAACATGAACAATATAGACTTGTCCTGAGCCTCAATTTGTATTTTCTCTAAAAATAACAGGTTGAATTTTATTAAGTTACCCACAGAGCTCCTGTAAATCCAGATAAATGCCACGGAATGACATCAGTTTTATTATCTGAGCACAAAGTAATTCTGTCAGTTGAGCTTGTGCTTTCTGAAACAATCAGACACTGACTTGTAACGGGCTGGCAGCAGACTCAGATTCACTTCTCAGTGATCCTATTTAGTGCCTGACTGTGACAGCTTCGGTTTAGGCAGAAGACTGTGAGAATCATGGCCATACCTTGCTGTTCTTTTGCACAGACAAGTCCTATTGAATTCAGAGGAAGGCTTGTACCCAGAAAGACTGTAGATCTCAACTCTCTTTGATTAGTGTCTCATAAACACACATAGCCAAGCTGATCTCTCTTACAAGAACGGTATCCATGCTCCTGTGCGGATATCCCACTGATTTTCCCCAGATTCCTGTGTGTAAAAAATTGGTGTGATGTAGCCTAGAATAACCATAACCGCCTTTACTTCCTACACTTTTTGTTCTGGGACTGTGTCAAAGGAGAGCTGCGTGTGGTTGTCTCGGGCCGTAATTCTGCACTGCTGGTGGCATATCTGATCCCATGGGCTTTGGTGTCGTTTCCTTCCAGGCTGAGCTGAGACGAAATGACAACGAAAAGCTGGGATGCTGCTGTGTCTGTTGGGCCCTACAATGCTGAACTGATGCTATCCACAGCTGGCAGGATGAAACAGTGGCCTGGTGGCCATCAAGGACATTGTGTCACCTGCAATCAGAGCTGACACTTGGCCGTTCAAGAATTAGACTAAAAGAGGAAAGGGGAAAAAAAAAAAAACCCACATAAGGATATTTTTCACAACACTTGTTAAATGCAGGTAAACTTTCTGTTGGCACAAAATCTGTAGAGTTCTATAAACACAATCAAGCTTTTATTAAAAGCCCTCAGGATTTTCCTCTTTACCAATTAATTTGGTAATATCTGGAGGACCATTATCCATAACTATTGGGATCCCTAAAAACATCCATAAGCAGCACGTAAGAATGTCTACAAGAGCTGCATGCTGTTCAGCTGCATTTAAAGGGCTTCCAGTGGGCACTGAGATAACACTTCAGAAGCCTGGAGACCTTTTTTGACCAGGAGAGGTCACAGCCTTAAAGCGATGCTGGGGCTGCTTCTCCCCAGGAGAGACAAGTGAAGATCACAGGAGATCAAAGGCTGTAACTAAGTGACCAACCAACTCGTCTACCTGAACTGTTTGTGGTTACTCCTTGAGTCTTTAACTCTGCAAAGAGGCTTCATTTTTTCATCTATCAAAGTTCTGGGTACTTAGGCTTTGTCTCAATTAAATATCAATTTTCATAAGTTTTAATCATTTTTGATTTTCAGAGATTTTTTTTTTCTTTCAACCAGCAGAGGTTGAAAATATCATTCTACTATTATATACACTGGTGTGGATAACAATTTTTTTGCTCCCTACCTATCAAAATGCATTAAGGAAACATAAAAGAGAAATTCACCATCTCTTTATCTCTGTGCATCTGCAGGAAGTTGAAAGAAAATGATGAATGGCAAAACATAAGAGCAAGGGCTCCCAAAATGAAGGAAGTGGTGTGATTAGGTTCTGTATTTTAAATTAGAAATAACTGCTCTGAATACCTAAGTAATCAGATATCCATTTATATCCTGGTTAGAATCTGAAGCTTTATTAATTGCAGTGGAATCACATACAAAATGAAGACTTCCTCCAAAAAAACCAGGCTCATTCAATGAAGAACTTAATGTTTTATGATAGTATTTTCCACATTAGAGTTCTGGCCATGGCTAAATCATCGTGGATAAACATACATATATTTAAACAGAGAAAGGATACACTCTTTTAGCCTAAAAACTGAGCCACAGAAAAACCACTAGACTGAATACTGATTATTCATATGAATCATTAGTCAAACAGAGGCGAGAACCAAAAAAATATGAGTTACTATTTCTATTTATAATGTTCAAGTTTACATGGCATTTCTAAAGCTCTTTTTTGTCACACCCAGCTGCTCCATGTTGTTCGAAATAGAGATGAAAACTAGATCAAAGGATGGTCTGTGCTGCTAGTACTCACCCAGTAAACACCCAGTCCCCTTTTTCTTTTAGTCATATCCTTTTTTACACTAAATAAATCTGGGGTGACTCCCGTGTTTTTTACCTTTTAGTTCATCGCATGAATTCCGCTGGAGGATGCGGCAAAATGAAGACAAATACGAGATGAATATTCAGACAATCTGGATAAAGTACTGAATATCTAATATTTCACCAAAAAAGAAAAAAGAGGTCTGTGTTTTATCACATCGTGAGAGCACCCATAATTTATATGTTGTGTCATCTACATTTTACGAGACTATTTTGTATTCAAGAGAAACATGTACTTCTTATGACAAGTTATACAGTGTGATCATTGCAGTAGTTAATCTGTAGAAAAAATGAGCTAAAAATATCAAGCATGCTTGCTAAGCCGTGTTAGCAATGAATGTGGATTTTAACTTGAATCTTAAAAAAGTACAGTATTTCTTCCTTATAATTCTCCCTGAAGTTTGCAGAGGATGATTTGTTCTCCACTTACCACTTTTGCCATAGTCAGGTTTGGTTTTTTTTTTTTCCCATTACAAATCCCACATAGTTTATCCAGGAACTTGGGAGAACCTTGACAACAAATCTGCACCGTGGGGAAAGGCAGAAATATTAGAAAAGTTGAGCTCACAATAACAACAAATCACTCATGAAGTGACAAACTAGATCTCCACTTCATTCACCCCTCTGCCAGTGTGGGTGTCTTTCTAAATAAATAATATTCATCACTGGTGTTCTCAGCTGCAGCAAACATTTTCCTACATAACAAAACTCCTTTGAGTTCCTGCCCAGTATATGGCTGTCATGGGTCAGCATAGTCTGAGTTTTTTCAGGAAGACTCCTTCAGCCTCGGAAGTGACTACAATGGCCCCAACAAAAGCAATCTTAAAATGAACCTTCTGTGGCTCTCACCCTGATCATGTTATTGTTTGCTACCCTCTGCTGGCTTTTTTCCTTTGTCACACTGAATAGAAGCTGCTGATTTTCACTGTGGAAGCCTTCCATGAGGGTCACTTACAAGGTTCACCAAATTCTTCTGTTTCCACTGGCATGGGCAAGGACTTTCATCCAGAAGACCAGTTTGGGTGAGAATTCTAAACCCCAAAATCTCCCAGGAATGCAGCGATTAAGCTTCCTCAACTCTCCTATATACAGTGCCAATTCATTGAGTCTGATGCTTGGATATAGCAACTATGCCCATTTTCCTGACTTCCTGAGTGAAAATACAAAATTTTACCATATATTTCCACATCATTTGGGTGAGAGCTCCATGTGCCCTTGCTCTCCACATTCCTCTGAAACATTTTTCTCCTTCATGATTTGTATGGATCTGAGGGAGGGGGAAAAAAAAAGTGGACATCTTATAGAAAATTAGGTAATCTTGACAGCAAACAGACCTTTCAATGCAAAACTGCAGGGGGAAAATATAGTTTGCAGCTGCAAATACATCACACTTGAAATCACAGGTAAAATCATTTCCCTGCAGTGTATGGCTGTTCTCAGAAAATTGTGTTTAGCCCTGAGACTCTCATTATTGAGAAGAGTTGTAAATTTGAGAGAGGTCAGTGCAAAGCCACTGATATGATTAAAGTGGGCTGGAGGCACTGACTTATGAAAGAAGATGAAAAGATCTAAATAAACATGGTCTGGCTGTGGAATGCTTTAAAGGCATCAAGATAACCATTAACAAATAGCTGAAGGATATGAAAACTAGGCAGAGAAAAGATATATCTCAGGTACCACAAAGGAGAATAACCAAAACTAATGAGATGAAAATTAAGCAAGGAATAATCTAAGCCAAGTGTCTGGATAAGCTCCTAGAAGTGGAATGCATCATGCCATGGAGCACTCCCTCGGGTGTAATGGAAAACCTATGGGCTGAGACAAATAGAGCTGGAGAGACAAAACCGGAGTGTTTGAACAAAAGGTTTAACCCTGCCTTTATAGAGAAGGAGGACAAAAATGTACAAATAGGTCTTTTTCAACTCTAATGTCTCTGAATTACTGCGGAGATACCCCAGCTGTTAACACAGGTCTATTCTGAGTGAATCTGCTCATGCCTGGCAGAGAAAGCACCATGGAGTCTGTGAGGGGCATGGCTTCAGACTCACAGAAGTTTTGTGTCCACTGCAGCTGGGCGAAATGGGTCATGCCCAGTTTTTCATTCACCAGTGTCCACAGTGGTTCTTCTTTGCAGGACTCTTCTCAGTTCATTCTTTCCCCAGGCTGAATTGGTACTGGGGACTGCCCTGACCCAGGTGCAGCACCTTCCACTCAGGGGTTAGAGGTGGAGGAAGATGAAGACCTGTGTCTTATTAAGGGCCTGAGAGCAAACTCTTCACCCACAGCCTTTTCCTGGGGTCTTGGCTGCCTGTGTTCAAATGGCTCCAGTATGGCACAGCCTCCTAACCTGGGACCAGGCTGCTATGAAAACAGCTGTGCTGCCAGAAATCCCTCTGGGACACCCCACCTGGGGCTGCCACCCTCGACAGGAGCTGTGTTTCAGCTCAGACCTCTTCATGTGGTCCTTGCTGGAGCTGGGATGCTGGCAGCCTGGTGCCCAGCCTTCTGCCTCACACCCCTGGGACTTCCCAGCTTTATCTTGGACTGGTCACAGGCCAGTGAAGCCAGTATGGGTGTGGGTAAGGTGTGCCCTTGGCAGGTGGCACAAGGCCTGGCCTCCATCTCCTGCCTTGCTGACGATGCTTAAGCTCCTAAGGAAGAATCGAGACATTTCTCAAGCAGAGAATTTCTCAAAGACATGAATTCAATCCCTGCCCTACTGGTCACTTCAATGAAAGCAACAGACAGAGCTCTTGTGATCCAGAGCCTTTGGACCCAAACCCTCAGAGTTATGCTGAAGCTCACCTCCCAGCGTTTTCAGTTGAGTTGTGCCCTTAGAAAAGCCTGACCTAAGTGAACTGCCCAAGCACAGGTGTGCAGCCTATTTCAGAGAGAGGGCTTGAAATTAACCTCCCAGATCCCAACCCCTGGTGGAACCAGTGGACTTCCCGGTCTTTGAAACAAAAGACTGTCTTGATGTGAGCCTCAAAACGTTCCTCTCAGTCTCCTCGTTACGCGCTGTGACTGTCAAATTAAATTTTTACAAACAGTGATGCGAGATGAATCTCAGTCTCCTCATTACAGTGACCCTTTGTGCTGTGATCAGCACTCACTTTTTGATAGGGTATCTGTTCTGAAAGCAACTCTCTTCCAATGCAGAATCACAGAGCCAAAGGGGAAAGGGTGAGGTGGCAATATGCCAGCTGGGTTTAAAAAAAAAAATAAAACCAGAACCCTAAACCCAACCCTTTTCTGTTATATACTGAAGTCATTATCTATTTTACAGCTATAAAAAGGTACATTAAAATGTCCCAGTGTACTCGTAGCAGGGTCATGATTTGTTGGTGCCTGAGAGGCCGGCTCAGTGCAGTCTGACAGGTGTTTAGGTCAGGGTGAAATACGACATCCGTGCTCCCACTCAGGAGCTGGTACCAGCTCTGGATGATTTGCCAAATGAGGATCTATTTGCAAGGTTTTGGTTTTGACAGATAAATAGCCCATCCAAGATTTTTCAGTGCTAGGGCATCCAAGAGATTGCCCCATTTATGGTGCTTTCTGCAGCCTATAGGGATTTTAATCAGCTTTACTGGAGTCTTAACAAACTGAGTTTGCCTTCGGTATCTCAGATACTGAGATCTGCACACATCTTCAAAGCAGAAACAAGAGGAAAGGAAAGAGAAAATGCAGAGTCCCACACATTCCCCAGAGATGAAGTTTTGCACAATGAAACTATGGCAGAGTCAAAGGCAGAATAAAAAGGTAACGAGATCCTGCAAACACCAACAAATTTATTAAAATTTTATATCATCAGTATAGATTAAGATTTAAACTTTTGGTCCTGGTGCATCCAAGTTCACAAAGTCTATTCCTCTCAGGCTGATCAGACTCCAGGTTATGCCTCTGTCACCTGTCTCTTAATTGTGACACCCCTGAACACAAGGTGGAAATCTTTGGAAAACACAAAGCACCATTTAAACCGGAAAATACAATTCAACACTTAGTGGAAACCCACAACAGAGTACTTGAAAGAGCACATGGGTAGTGCAGCATATGCATGAAAGGAAGATTTCCCTCTATTATTAGAGGAACTGGCCTGGTAATAAGACAAAGATGATACTTGTAATGACACAGGGTCATTTGCCATCGTGTTGGGGCATTGAGCTCTTGCTGAAAGAACAAATTATCAACTACAAAAGACAGCTTTGCTTTGATTTTTTTTTTTTTAAATTAAGAAATTAAAAGTACAGATAAGGGTTAAGCTTCCTTCCTAAGCTTTCTCTGAAGAACAACGCAGAGAGGGCTTTTTCTCATCTCTGCTTTCATTTGGAATTATTGGTAGATGACCTGTAAATAAACAGAAGTATCTTCTCCCAGGAAAAATCGCATCAAGCCCGGTGAAATAAATATCGCAGTTATACCAACAGAGTTAGAAAAAAGGGAGAAAAAGACTTCTGAGTTGCAAACTTGGTTTTTGTTTTAAGGAATCTGTATGACCTCATCACACATGGTCAGTTTTAGCAGTTTTGCCCGTCTGACTCTCTCCCCCATCCTCCTGCATGGGTTGAGTGAGTGGGTGGGCTGGGCTGAGCTGCTGGTTAAACCAGGGCAGATGCTCAACCAGAGAGGTCTCAGACACAGCCCAGTGATGCCCCTCTTGCTACCAGGCCAGTATGAGTGACCAAAGCCCTCTGAGTCCCATCATACAACTGGGATTTTTATCTGCCTCACTGTCCATCCCCTGAGACATCACTGTCCAGCTTGGGTGTGGGAACAGCGGCAGTGCCAGGGCCCCTGCTCTAGCCCAGGCACAGGACACCCACTGCTCTCCCCCAGACATCTCTCCCAGCACACCAGGTGGGTCAGGTGTGATTTAACCCGTGCTGACAGCTCCAAGGCACCCTCTCCACCCCATGGCCAGGAACGCGCTCCGTGGTTTTCCCAGGCACCGAGCAAGGCCGACCAGCCCGGAGCTTCCCTTCAGCTGAGCCTTCCGACTTTTTGGAATATGGGTGTGACATTCACCTTTGTTTGGCCACAGGGTCATCCCCGGACCTCCCAGAGGTGACAGATGTCTCACCCTGCACAGGCTCTGGCCAGCTCCCAGCACCCCTGGGTGAAATCCATCCTGTCCACCATGTCCATCGTGTCCATCCTGTCCCACTGACCCCAGAGGAGCTTGTTTCCAGCCTGATGTTGTCTCCAGCCACCCCAGCCTGATGCTCACCCAAATCTGGAGCAGCCTGGTCTAGTGGGAGGTGTGCCTGCCCATGGCAGAGGGAATTGAGACTGGATGCTCTTTGAGGTCCCTTCCAACCCCTTAATATTCCATGGTTCTGTGATTCTGTGATTGAGTACCTCTTCCTTCTGTGCCTGCTGTCACACCAAATCAATCAACATCTTAATCACAGCATCAATAACTTAGCTACAGAACAAATGAGACCACAGCATATTTATTTTGCCCTCAGAAACAGAGATTAATAATAATTAAAATATTTCCTAATTAAGGAAACTGATTTGGGGAGGGAAGGGTGTTAGTCTTCTAGAAATAGATGTACAGTAACTGTACAAACATACCTACTAAAACCATTAAATGCTGAAAAATTTTTATCTTTAATTGACTGTATTTTGCATTATTTGGGGAGTTGTTCCTGAACTATTGCTAAGCAAACCTGCCTGATCACTGCTCCAGGTACCCCTGAAATAGTTGCATTAATGTCTCCCTTCAGAACAGCTGGACCAGGGCTACTACCAGCAGCATTCTCCAATTGTTACTTAGATTTCCTCAACATTTTTTTTTCCTGTAAAGATCCAGACACACTCTTTACAATCTTTCACCTTTTTTTCATGATTCATGGATCAAGAGCGAGCTTTAACTTTCACCCCAAGTGAGGTGATATTAATATCATACTTTTTCTGGTCCACGGTAGTTTGGCACAGCTCATCTACTTCATATGTGGCTTTCCTCATTGATTCAATTTTAAAATACACCTTTTTCCCTTTTTTGTCTCTATTCTCATTAAGTTTCCTCCACTCTAACACTTTAACCCTACTAACTTGCAATGTCCTGGTTATAAGCTAGAAAAAAAAAGCCACTGTTTTTTTTCTTTTTTTTTTTTTTTTAATCACAGAAAATCAGTCTTCATATGTATGTGAAATATAGTTACTTTATTTTAGGTCACTTGACTGACTTTTTTGAACATGAATCTTTTGATGCTGTAACTCTATTCAGACTTAGGGTCTGGCAGTACTTTAAATGTCACCCTGGCATGACCAAATTCAAAATAATTGAATTTGTGGCAACAAATAGCAAGAGTCAGCGTGATACCACATGTGTCAGCACTACCTTATCTGCCTAAGAGAGCTTCTGATCTTCAGATTACAACACTCCCTTCTCACTCTTGATGCAATTGCCTACCTCCTACAATCATTTATAAATGCCAATTCCACCCTTCTTTTGTTGAGGGCGCAAAACCGCTTGCTTAAAACACAAAAAGGCAATAACAAACTTGTCTCGAGGTTGATCACTCAACGCTGATTTCTTTGGTCGTTTTGAAACATCAAAGGGGCGTTTTGCCTCCAGCCTTTGCCATTTGTCTCTGCAAAGTGGCGCGTTCTTGTCCCTTGCTGACCTCCTCTCTGCCCCCAGGTCTTTATCTGTTATTTTCCCTAGGATCTCTTTGGTTTCTGACAGGAAAAGATGCTCTGGCACTACTGTGTGAGGGCTTTCAGCAGTATCAAGTACATTGTCATGGCACAAAGCAAAACCGGAGAGCCTTCAGTCAGCTTCCAATTCATTTTCACTGGGGAAACCGAGGACGTGGAGGAGCTCCAGCTGAGTATTGGTCAGAACTCTTCCAGAAAGAAAGCACACAGCAAGACACCAAAACCACCAGATTAGGGCAAGCAGCAGAAAGAAACCTGCTCTCCACCCCACCAAGACATGTGTAAAGAGAGGAACTTGTGTAAGATGGGGCGTCCCAGACATGTAAACAGCACTGGATGTCTGCCCTTTGATTCCTCCTGCAGCGAAGCAGCTCCAAAGCCACAGCCACGTGAGGAGGAGGACTCAGTTCCCGTGGGGCGTGCAGCTTCCATCCCTCATCCTTGCCAATGCCTCCTGGGAGAGCAAAGATGCACAGATTTCAGGGAAAGAACAAAGTTCTCCCTCGCCGGGTGAAAAACTCAGCTGGTTTTAGGCAGCCGTCCCCACCATAATGGGATGCTCCTGGATTATACAGAAGGGAGCAGTTCTCACTCTGTCGCTCTGTAATGAATAACAATGATTTACAAATTTAGCTTTTGTCCTCAGAATGTAAGGAAACAATTCTGCCACACCTGTTCTCTGCAAAATTATTATTCCCACCTTGCTGACGCAGGCCCCAGATTGAAATATTTATTGCCTTTCAATGATAACATGGGTGGGACTGGATGATCTTAAGGGTCTTTTCCAGCCTAAAAGAGTGTATGATTTTAGTCTATAGCTTTTCCAAAGAATTAACTGTGTGTAGAAATACATCTGTAATGTGGCGTGGAAGGTTTGAGCAGCAGCAGGGTCTGTGCTCAAATCAGTCCCTTCAGTACCTTGACAATATTCCAAGTAACATGCTAACAATAAAACATTTATTAAGTTATTTAGATTTATATATATATATATATATGTATATATATTTAGATTTAAGCATATACTAAAAAATAGCCCCAAAACAAGGGTTCATTAATGGGAAACATCACGCACCACACCCCAAAATACTGTAAGACTCAGCTTTGTAATGGCTGAGGCTGGATAACCCT
Organism: Dicrurus megarhynchus; assembly: GCA_013399195.1. Taxonomy (NCBI): domain Eukaryota; kingdom Metazoa; phylum Chordata; class Aves; order Passeriformes; family Dicruridae; genus Dicrurus; species Dicrurus megarhynchus. The sequence goes on along the minus strand of VXAD01047015.1, from coordinate 464,864 downwards.
GACAAATATTCTGAAAAGCACTATAAATGTTCCCCATTTTCTCTAGGTCTGACACCAATTTTAATAGTGGTTAGAGCCTTGTTAAACTGAGTCTCCCCTGTTTGTTCTGGGACACCAGAGTGAAAAAACGCAGCAGGAGGGGAAATGTATTTCATGAAAATCTAAACAGGGTTTGAAGAGTTAACAGGAAATGGGAGACAGCAGAGAGCTTTAGCGTGAAGGGAGGTGATTCTCTCCTTTTCATGTGCACCACAGTGTCATCAGTCAAACGTCAGATCGTCCTGATTTCCCTGCTCCAGAGGAAATTAAGACGTTTATCAAGACATTTACAATTTACCGAAAGGTCTACTTTGATTTTAGGAAAATACCAGCTGTTTTGGTTTGCATTAATTGTATTTTTCTGCCCATTTATAAGGGTATTTTTCTTCTTATAAATTAAAAAAAAATAATAAATAATAAGAAAAGGAGAGTGACTCATGAGCAGATGCCATTTTGGAGGAGCCTCGAGCAGACATTGAGATCACCTGAGAGCACCAGAAACTCAGGGAGGAATTGCAGGGTAGTGGCATTAGCACCTGCAACCATCCTGAAAGCTCTTTGCCTTCTCTGCATTTCACTGAGCATCCCTCAGTTCTCCTCTGAGGGAAGGAAAGGGTCTCAGCTCCCTCTATTGCTCCATGTTCTCGGGTTTCTTTTCTATTATGGCCACAGTTCCTCTACACACTCAGTAATTCAAACTTTTTCCATTGTCGCAAGCTCTCTTCATGTGAAAAATTCTCTGACATCTCAAATGATGTGCTTTGTACTTGAATCTTTATTTAAGACAGGATGACCTTAATGTAAAGATTTTCTCTCACTTTTATTTATGATAGGGCTCCGAGAGATAATACTTGTTCAAGCTTTAAGCACTATTTTTGTGTAATGAAAACAAGGCTGTAAATAAAAGTAAAACTAGCTGTCATTTCTCACCTTAAAACCAAACAAAGGATAGTCAGACACCAAGCTTGTACACTTGAAGCATTTTCCCTGACATTCTGCAATTCCTGAAGCATTAAGCACGGAAGCAAAGAGAATGCATCTATACATGCAACAGCAGCACTGAAATTTCAGTTTTGTTCTACAGATTTTCCCTGACATAACTCACTGCCTTCTTTGCCTCTTTGACCACCGTGGCACAGCTGAGCAGATGTTCTCACTGAGCTGGTCTCCTGTGAGGCACAGGTCTTCCTCCAGAGTGATCACAGCTAATTTATAACCCATCAAGGTTTATGAAAAATTCAGATGGTTCCTACTAGTGTTAAGAGAGCTTCCAAGAAGAAACGCCTTTGGAATTCACCTGAGAACAGAACTGGCATTATCTGATATTTCAGTGCCACGCTGCCAGCAGCTGTTTAATATTTTCATATATGCCATTTGCCTTCACTAGAGCATTAGGATTCCACTTTCCTGGTCTAATTACATAGGCTTATATTTTGATTTTTTAATATTTCAAGGTCAGTCATTCTCCCACAGGATCTGTTCAGTCTGTTACTGAACTGATGTCACTTCAGTAGCAACCTAGAGAGGAAAACTAAAACTGAGCCTTCTAAAGTGCTGTGGCTAACTTTCAAGTTGTCTCAATGAAAGAAACCAAAGTATTTATTTTCCGGTAAGTCACAGCTATATTGAAGTCCAGCTATCAAGAAAAATATTGGAAACTGTAGCATGGGCCAGATGTTGCCATGTAGGATTCTTCCAATTCACCTTCCCCCTGTGGCTGTGGGGACAAAACCACTGTGCCCTACCTGGAGCTCTGCCCCTCCTGTCACAACCATTCCACGCTGCACAAATAATCAGACACCGACCAGGACAAACACCAGCTCTCAGATGTTCCACCCAGACACCAAAAAGCCAGGAAAATTTTGTCCCTTTCAGTAATAACCAATAAAACTGGAAAATGGAGGCGGATTCACATCTGTATGTGATGCGTGCATGGGTGCAACTGTTTTTATCAATGCGCTGTGACGGTTCTGACACTGTAATTCTTCTCTCTTCCAAGAAATACTTAAACAGTTGGTGAGAACAGACACGGGATTGTGTCAGCTGTGGTGAGAACGCTCGCCTGAGAGGTGTGAAAGCTTAATTATTTATTCAAAGCAGTAGGGCTTCAGTGGGAGACCTGAGCAGGCTCTTCTCCCGCCTCTTCCCTCGCTCTCAGGAGCAAGTTACAGACATTCATCAGGGAAATGCAGGTTCACATCCCCCAGGAAATCAGAGAGCTCCATCTGAGCAGTTGCTCTACCCCAGCAGCACTTGACATCTCCACCCGTTGACTTTAACCCACATTTCTTTCTTATTTTTGTAAGCAATGCTTGCACTGAATAAAGTAATTTTGGGAGAGTGGAGCTTTTTCCTCCAGGAAAAATGTAACAAATTATGGCTTCATTCACCATGACTTACTTTTCTCTCAAATACCCACCTCAGAAGTCAAATTTAACCCTGACACTGCTCATTCTTTTTCCACCCTCTCCCATTAAACTTACAAAACTGGCTGCAGAATTATTTATCAAAATTAAGATCTGCTGACATATCTGTTATGGAATTTGCAATCAAAAATAATTTTTAACTGGTACAGGGTAGCCAGAAAGGAAACTTTGAAAGCTCCATGTTATCTGCATGAAGCAGATGAGCAACACGGGGCAATCAGTGGATGTTGTAAGTTCAGCTGTGAACTTATGGAGAAAAAAGTGGACACACTGTGAAAAATATTCTGAATAATTGTAAAATAATTGTAAAGCAGAATCCCAGGAACTGCAGAAAAGGTCCTGAATGATGCCTGTGAAAAGCCTCAATGCATGCAAACATTAAACACCATTTTTTAAACTGCAGTATACAAGAAGTGCTCCTTCTGTTCAATTGGAACACAAAATGTTGGTGAAAAGTGAGGTAGGGAGGAAAAGGGGTAACTTCAGCACTGTAACAGAGCAGGACTTGATATTTTCAAGGGAAATCGGCACAGAAGAGAAATGAGCCAGGAAAGTGACTGGGAAAGATTAAGACTGGTGATCCAGAAAGACCCACATATATTTGAAGTGAACATCTGACCTGAGAGGGAGTAACTGCTCAGGGGAACAAAGCAGAGGAAAGGCAAGGGTAGGAGAATCACTCTGACTGATACTGAAATGCATCATGCTGCTCATTTTTAGTTTCCAGCACACCCTCCTGGGTCAACCCCAGTCAGCACCCAAACTTGGCAGAGCTTCAAACGCCATTGTCTAAAGTTTGCTGCCAGACGTAAAGCAGGAGCTTTAACTGCAGCTTGGAATTTCCAGCAGGAGCGTTCCGGGCACTTGTTGCAGGGCAGTGATGTCCACCCACCCAAACGCCCACACCATCAAAGGACATGAGATGCTCCAGGTGCTGGGAGGAGTTTAATTGCAGAGCTCTCTCCAAACTAGAATTGCCTCCACAGTTGGATGCACTGCCTTTTTTGCTGGTTAACACGAGCAGCTCAGCAGAAGATGAGTCCTTGCAAGGAGTCGGCTCGGTGACCTCCCCACCACACTGCACCTTCACACCCTTCCACGCTCACAAATCCTGACTCACTGCAAGCACAGACCTCCAGCTTCCAGCCAGAGATGCACATTTGCCTCCTGCTTCCCCCGGAATTTTTCGCGGTGCGTTGTTCCATGCGAGTTCACTCCGCTGGCGTCCCTCAAAAGAGACCCACGGAGCTGAAATGGAACGGGCAATTCTGCTCGGCAGAAGCATCTCTCACCATTCACTAAGAAAAGTCAGCTTCTGACTGGTATTCCATTGAGAAAATAGCACTCCTGTGCTGGTTTTCAGCTGCGCCATCCAGACATCTTTTACCTTTCCCTTTTCAAATCAAGTTGTTCTTAATTTCTCACCTATAGACCATAAATGTCTCACCTGTAGACCTTGAATTTTTCACCTGTAGACCATAAATTTCTCGTAGCACATAGTCAAGACCAGCTGATTGTGGAAGGATGAATATTTTCTCATACACAAAGTTAATAGATATCATGGGGCTTTTTTAACCAAGGTGTGAATTTGTTAGATTTTTTTTTTAAGTGCATTTAAAGCCATACTTTGGAAATTTTATTCAGACTGAATTTGTCTTGTTCTGTGAAAGCACTACATTCATTTTCTTGTGAAATAAGGTCAATTGGCATCAATACCCTTTACAGAAAGTGAACCTACCTAGCCAGCAGGAAAGGCAGGTCTCACAAAATAATGTGAACGCTAATCTAATCTTAGCCAGCCCACACCAATTGCTCTTTCTGCCTTGAAAGTGTGGCTCCAAAATTACAGCATTGTGTTTCATTGCATGCTCAAAGATGACAACAGCATTTCTCCCATCACCTTGAAAAAAACCAGCTGGCAGGGGATATTTAATTTAAGATTTGGTGATAAAGCAAGTTCTGAGTCAATGCTGTAGGTCCAAAAATAAAGTACAGGTTACATGTAGGTAGCGTAATTCAAAATCAAATGTCTATTAGACGGCAAATTCTCCCTTCTCATACCACCCTGCTCAAGGCAGTGCCTTCATTCTAACTTTCTGTTGCCTAATTCAAGCATTTGAATTATCCCTCTAAGGATCACATCACAGAAATTACCACTAAATCTATTCCAGGTGCATTTCACTGGTTATGCATCCTCAGTTTTCCACCTGGCAGCAGAAACAGCTGCCTCTCACTTTACTGTGAATCAGCATCAAATTGTGCACAGAGAGATGCACTTTCCCCTATATTTGATGTTATATCTCTTTCAGCACACTGTATAAGGAGATAAGTGTCTTCAGAACTAGAAATCTGTTTTTAATGAAGAAATAATTAGGTAAATCTACAGGAAACATGGAAATTTTAGATTATGCATGCAAAAACACTGAATTCTTTCACCACTCTGGGTCAGATCTACCTATAAAATTCAATAATCTTGCTGTACCCAATACCTCATAAACACCTCTTTTTCAAACAACATAATTTTCTGGTTCCCTAAAATGGAAATTAATAAATTAATAAAGAACTTCCTTAATAACATAGAATTTAATATTTTTTTAAATTAAGACTCTTCCATTGTAGTCCCTAATACTGGACAGCTGCAACCAAGATCAGCAACTATTCTGACTAGTAGAGGCAGAAGAATTTTGGATTATTGTTGTGTTAAAGGAATGTGGAGAATATAAAATTCTACAGACAGAAACCTACTTCTTCCAAACTGAGTTTCTGTCCAGTGTGCTGCACATCTGCCTCAATCTGCAGGGCTGAAAAACCTGCTGCCATGAAGAAAATTATGTAGTATTTTAATTATTCACTAAATACTTAAACATACAGCAATATTGCCCTCATTGTTCATCCTTGTTCTAAGAGTTTACCGTAACCATAAAATTTTTTCACTGCTGGAAAGAAGGATAATTCTTCTCACCAATTGCTTTGGTGGTGCTCCCTTGTCACAAAGGCCCCCAGAGCAAATGAAGACTGAAGAACAAATTGTTTAATCCCTATTGGAATTATCCAATAAAGCACAAATAATTGGACAAAAAGATAATATTGGATCCACCTGAAAATTAGTATATGATGCAGGAAAGAACTAAAGAAGGGTTGTTTTCTTACTGACTGTGGCATCTTTCACAGAATACTTCCTTGGTGGGGACAGAAATACTGTCAGGTTCAAAAAAAGACATGCACACACATACACATAGCAATTATTTTTAAAAGTACAAATGAAACAAACATTTTAAAAAAGGCTTTTTTAGGTATTTTAGGAAGGCATTTAGGTATTTATTTGTGATGTTATGAAAACATCACTGTCATTATTCACTGACACGAAATAGTATAAGAGCAACTTTTTTTGTTTGTTTGTTTGGCTTGGGTTGTTTTCTTTAAATCTAAGCAGTTTTCTTTCAGTTCATGCCCAGCTCAGACAGTTATTTGCCTACTGCTTGTGGTGAATGGTTCGTGGTGTGGCTTGAAAGGAGAAGAGGCTCTGAAGATAGGAAACCCTTTTTTAAATACTCCAACCCTCTTTATAGATCAGGATGAGGGTCCCTGTGGCTGGAGCTCTGCAGGGTTATATCCTGAACTGCTATTTTAATTTACATCCTCTACAAATGACAGAACCCCTCTATTCATTCTGTGTTTTGGCCAGCAAGACTTCATCACCTTTTTTTTTTTTAATTTATTTTACCATTTTTCATGTGTTTAACTCTGCTTCCTTTCTCCTAGATCCTCTGCAGAGCAGTAATGTACCTTTTAAAACAGATACATTCTCATGCTGCTAAGGATATACCTTTTGCATTTATTGCAAAAGTATGAGGAAAGCTGGGCTAAGCTGAAAGACTTTTACTATGTAGGGCTTGATTTTTAGTAATGTGGCACAGCTCACAACTGTAAAACTTCAGCATTCCAACAGCTTTTGGTTCTCCTCATATGAATGGTTTCATAGATTATAACTCAGAATTTATGCAGGTGAAGTTAATTTCAACACTGGTGAATAAGATTTTTCTCTCATTTAAATTGTTTTTCTTAAATAACCATCCTCATTTTAAAAGGAAAAATTCCCTGAATCTGGTCTCTTTAAGACTCCTTTTCTAACTGTGCTCAGAAGACATATTTCCATATGAAAAGGTAAATCATCATTTTCTTATTATATTGATTTTCCTCTTACTGTGACGGCAAAGATTTTCAGTCTTCCTAAAAAGAAAATAAAGAAGGATCAAAGTCAACACATTTTTATAACCTGATGAATATTTTCCGCACTGAATCACTCAAGAAATTAAACCCAACAGTCTACGGCATTCAAAATCATGGTGCGAACGCACCCCAGTGTACAAATGCTGCACTCCTAAACATTTAAATTCATTAAGCTCTTGGCAGCCCCGTCTTATGTGTGCATATGTTTAATATATTTGTACTGACAGAGAGTCCACTTCAAAATGCTCCACCAGATAGGGATCATGAGATGGTATCAAAAGTGATTCACTGGATCTTGTCACAAGTTAGACAAGGTTTCCATCCCTCCTGAAAATTTTTCCAAGAACAAGTAAACAGGAAATGAGAATAACTGCATCCAGCTTTCCCTCAGCTACGCTGATGGAAACCCTGCACAGAGGACGAGAAAAATTATTTCTGCTGGCCGATATGTCTACTCAAATAACGAGCATTAAATCTAGCAAATTAAAAAAAAAAAAAAAAACCACCATGAAAGCCACACCTGCAGGTAAAAACACTGCTGTCAAAAAAAGGAGCATTGTATTGCCACAGAAGCCTCCCTGCAGAAAATGTGTTAACAGACTCAAAAGACAAAGTGATTCCTTCCTTTGTAGGGAACCACACCATCCACGACTTCCCAGCAGCAGCAGCACCAGTTCCACCAGCAGAAGTGGAATTGGCAGCACAGCTCAACCAGTCCTTGCTGCACCGTCACCCCAGAGCTGCTGCCCCTACAAACTTTGCCTGAAGACAATTAACTTAATTAATTTAACACAGAGTTACAGGTGGCTGTCACACTCTTCTCTTTCACCAGCTCATGACAACCCATGGAACTCCTTGGAGAAAATATTCCTGGATATCCAGGACACAAAAACCTTAGTAGGCTTCAAGACAATAATCAGAAGTACCTTTTAAGCCATGCAAATGGAAAAAGATCTGTGATACCTTTCACAAGGTATCTCCCCTGAAATATTTTTCAAATATTAACACGTCTCATTTGAGGCACGTCCCATAAGAAACCAAAAAGCAGTACTCAAATAAGGAATTGATATCAGAGCTTCTCATGGTTATTAAAAGATATCCTAGCTATAATTGAAGCCAGGGAGCTACAATCAAGATGATCCTTATGAAAATAAACTAATGAGATTTGACAGAATATGAATTTAAGCCTAAATACCAACAATGTCACAAACGAAATACATTAACTGAAAATTGTTGCATTTGATTTGAGGCCCTATCGTGCAAAACGAGAAAGGAGGTCACCTTCAGGGAATCTGTTCTTACAGCAATTTTAATTTTGTTCACAACCCCTGGGAAGCAAAGATAATGAACTGCCTGGCTCAGAGATGTAAGAGGTGTACTAGTCACACACTGACAGCATCATGGTTCATGTTACCTCCCCTACCTACACGGAATATTCAGCTGAAAGAGCACTGATAGCGGGGAATAGATCGTGTGCTCCTTTACTCACACTGGAAATCCCGCTCCAATGGGCCTGAGCAAGTGTTAATAATTGCCCGAATGAGTGGGACACCAAGCCTGTCTCTTGTTTCAGTCAGATGCAGAAGGAACGGGGTTTGTACATTGCTAAGTGTAAGACAAGAGCTCCTTACAGAGCGTGGAAGCTGTAAAATAAGGTAGGGTGAGCCAGCAACTCTTTAAAGGAGTCTCTGGGTCAGCTCCTGACAGAAACTTGTAAATGCAGACGTCTGAGCCTTTTGGGTGCAGTGGGAATGCCAAAATTATTCACCCATCCAAACCTCAGACTACACACGCAAACCCAGGCCGTCCCACACGCTAACAAAAAGTGACCCAAAAGTGTGACAGAGTGTCAGTCCCACACATCCCTGGGCCAGCTGGCCTCAGGGTGTGAGCCCCCAGGGCTCTGCCTCCGCATACCAGCTGGTTTTGTGCCCTGGTGTCCTCTGCCTTTCTGACAGCCAAGTGGCTACTGGCTCCTGCCTGGGGTCCACGATCCAAACTCCTCCAAAGCTGAAATCCTTAGAGGCACTGCTATTTGAGTACACCCACAACTCCCCACATTTCCACACGCCTCGGAAAACACCACCCAGCACAATGCAACGCTGCAAGCCCTGCAGCACCATCCCAGCCCAGAGGCACAGAGCAGGTCCCAGCACAAGCCAGGAGCAGACACCAATTACCCAAGGCCTCTGGCACAGCCCCTGCCTGCAAAGCAGGCACTTGGGAATGTGCCACTGGAAAGCTGAGCCACCTCTTTTTATACTGGGACAAGCAGCTGGTTAGAAGCTGCACTCAGATTGCTCAGTGGATGTTTTGAAAACTGGCCAAAACCTTGTCTTCAGGGTTTTGGTGTTGCTTGGGAGGACATGCAGCAGCAAGCAAAGAAACCTATTTCTAAGTGGCTTGGTAATTCAGTCATAAAAAGTGTCTTTTTCTGTCTGAATGGCTTGAAAGGTGGTAGCACAGTCAGTTTAGCAGCTTTTTATTGATGATGGTCCAGCACTGAGCAAAAACTAGCTCAGTTTTCCATCTAAAAATGTCACTCCTTGGACTCGCTTCTAGTTTTGAGAGCGCCACAGTTGCCTGAAATCACGTGGTTCATGATATTAAGTACCAAAAATCAGTTATGCTCATACAGATTGAAAACTGTCACCTAATCTGCATGGGAGAGTACCTGGGATCTTTGTGGGATGATACAGTCCCCACACACAGAGAAATCCCTGGCTTTCCAGCAGTCACAGCGGACATTCACTGACTGTTTCTGAGAATTACAGTCATATGTGTAACTTTAAAAAATGAGAGTGGTAAAAGCAAATCAAGTCATTTACAGGAACTGATGATTTTCTTTCCAGTTCTCTGAGAAATCAGTGTTTGACATAGCAGAAGTCAGTAGTTTGCCTTTAGAAGTATCTTATCCACTACTGAACTTGTTCAGTTCAAAGATTGCCTTCAACATTTTCCCTTTATCACTTCTTGAAACAGATTTCTGCTACCTAATGGAATAAAACTTGCTAATTCCTGGGGTGTGCAGAGCAGGAACTCTCATGACACCCGTGAGATCTGCAGAAGATACGGTGAAAACACAAAGTATTTTGCTAACTTGAGTGCTGGTGGCAGAAACTTTCCTGCTTCTGCTTAAATACTCTTCATTACAAAGTCTTACTCCTCATCTTCCTTCTTTCCTTCCTTGTTGGCTTCTTGATCACACTCCACTTCTGTCCCACCAATTCACCTCCAGGGTCTATCAGGAAAACAGAAACATAATTAAGAGCAAAACATTTTGAGCTTACAGAAGATGAGGAAACACCCTTGGCCTGGCACGTGGAAGAGGCACAACCACTTGTGAGGTGCAGCATGAAGAGCAAAAGAATTCTCAGAAAAGCCTGGACACTGCGCAACTTGCTAATAAGTCAAATCGAATTCCAAGACAAGGCAGAGATAACACAGATCAGAAGACAAAAATCAGTGAATATTCTGGAGAGGACTGTGTAAAGATTGCGTGATGAAGTGCTAAGTCAAAAGTGTGTTTATATGAAAATGATTCTCCTGATACAATCAGGCAAAATGGAGACCATGGAAATTCCTTTCACAGAGCCCATGCATCTATCTCCAGAGAAAGTGATGTTAGAAGACAGATAATCTGCATTTTTTTCATGAACTTTTTTTTTGGAGTTCCATTTCTTAAGCAGTAGAAATGAGAATACTTTGAAAAAGGAAAAGATTATGTAGCCAGGAGTATTAAAGAGCTCTCACTGAAACCTGAAAACCAGTCTGAAGAAAATAACCTCATAGTGTAAAAAGCTCAACTTGTAAAAAAGAAAGAGAAAACACTGCAGACTGAGAAACTATAAATAATCTCAAATGGAAAGCTGACTGTTCAGCTGGCATAAAATAATTTCCTTTATTTTCAGTCAGTTTGGAAAACCAGTGTTTTAATATATTTTCTTTTGATTACGTAATTGTTTAATGAGTGTTGCTTGATTCATCACCATCTTTGCATTCACCTTCTGTGATTTTCATTCTTTTTCAGTAAAAAATTTGCATGAATGTGTAGGGTTGTTTCCAGAAAAAAAAAACCAAACATAAATAAAAAGAGTATGTTCTGCTGCCTTTTTTTTTTTCCTGTAGATTTCAGCAGCTTGTTACCCGTGACTCACAGCGTCCACCCTGCTGAATTTTCCAGGCAGAGGAAGTGCATAACTCACATTTTTCATTGTATTATTAGCTTTTACCTGACACCTTCCCCAGTGGGATCAAGTGTGCTGCGTTTCTGCCGCCTGAATCCTTCCCTTTTCCTGGGTTCAGAGTGAGCACCTCCCTGCAAAGGAAATTCATGGAGAGTGGCCACGGGCAGAGTGAAGGAGGGGATGTCTGGGGTGCCTTGGGGACCAGCGTCATGCAGCAGATCCATTACTGATCTGCAAGATCCCCGCAGGAAGAATGATGGGGGAACTTGAAGACAACTGGCAATAAAAGAGTGCTGAGAACCTAAAAGCAGTTGCAGAGAGAAAATGGACTGTACATTTCTCGTAGGACAGAAATCTTCCTGCAGGAAGGTGTGCCAGGCACTGTTTGCTAACTCCTGATTTTTCTGACAAATCCTAAGTGCGCCTCGCTGTGTCACTGAGGAACTCTAGTTTTTATATCAGTTGTGTGTGTTTATGGTTTTATCTCCTTTTCCTCCCCCCCCAAAAAAAACCCTGACAGGCACCAACTACTATGATTTGAAAATTTCTATGAATTTCAGGATGGCAGGAGTTTGATGAGCTTTAAAAGCAAGTTGCTCAAGAAGAGAGCAAGGCAAAATCAAACGAGTGATTTGTTTTAAAAACAAAACCCTGAAACTCTTCCTCTCTTGCTCTTTAGGTTTATCTGGAAGATTATGGTTTAGCTGCTGTTTTCCCAGTATCCTCCCCCTCAAAGCCTGAATAATAGCCAGTTTCAAGTGGCACCAGTGGGAGTTTCCAAAACCCTTTTTCATTGTAGTCCAACACAACAGGAATGACTATTCTCACTTTTGCAGAGAATGCCATCTTTGCATCCGTGTTACAAAGGAAAATTCAAAAATCTTTCATAAAATGATACCGAATGTTCATTTTTTGAGTTGTTGCTGTGGTCTGAGGTGCCAGGAATAACAATCAGCAGGCCTGTGAAGTTGCCTGTCGTGACAGTGCTCCTAGGTAAAAGCAAACCTCATATCCGTTCATCTTATCTGAGATGGGTTTAAGCAAACAGCTTTCCCTCTGCACCCATTCATGGTCAGATATTGGGAGGGCAATAAAAGAAAAAAGTCTAAACTATGCTTGGAAGAAAGGCAATAAACATCCTTGATCACTATTATAGATACAGTTACTTAATGCCTCCCGAAGATGATGGATGTGCCCCGAGTAGTGCTCTGCATGTGGAGCAGCTCTTCAGCTGGAGTTAACGCCACATCTCTCAAAAAACCCTCCACGGGGCTGATACAGAAACATCACTATCAAGATATGCAGATTAGGCCTCCAAAAGTGTCAGAGCTGTATGAAATCAGGGGGTATTTTTAAGCTCTGTTGAGTGCTAATCAGGCAAGTTCCTCTGAGACAGTGCACTAGCTCATGCCATGCTGAGCAGAGCTTTTGGTTTTAACCCAAAATTCCTGCAGAATTGCATCTAGCTCATCAAACAAAGTTTATAAATTAAACATTCAGCTTATTTTGAACCTATGCCTTTGCACTACAAAACGGTAACAACTCTCCAGTGCTTAATACCTGGAAACACACATATTGCCCCAAAATGACACTCCTCTAGCCCCACATCTGGCTCAGCAATATTTCAGCTGTGGGGACCTGAAGGATGACTATGCAAAAGCCAGGAAAAAATTAACTTTCCCCAGATACATCCCCTCAGTTCAACACCAGCTATATTCAAACCACCAAAGGTGCCAGAGCTAATTTTAAGATTTACCAGAAGGCTTTATGCTAAGGCTCTGTGATGTTTCATCCTCTTCATTACCTGCACCTGACTTATAACTGGAAAAAACAGAGTGAAAAACCACACAGGTTCACTTTGTGGGGCGGTTTTGCTGTTTCTTTTGGTTTACTCTGTCTAATAAACCAAAAAGAGGCCTCCTAAACCAAAAATAGGGCTCCTAAAACACTTACTGACCCAAACCCCACAGCACAGGGTGTAGATGAGCTGGAGTCTCTCAGCCCAAACCCGCTGCAAATAAAACGAGTAAACAACCCAAAGAAGAGTGCTGGGGAAATAAACATCATGAAACACGACAGCAGCGAAAAAACTCGGCCAAATGCCCATTTTGGGTCACTTTCACTGCGCTGAGGGGGAGGATTCCAGCTCTCCCGGCAGCATCTCGCCACGGTGGAGAGGGACGGGGTGGGGGCAGCGAGGCGAGAAGGGCCCCCGAGGATGGGAACGGGAGNGCATCCCGCATCCCGCATCCCGCCCGTCCGCGGGGCACCGCGGCTCCTCCCGCCTCCCGTCGCTCTCGCCCCGCCGCCGGAGGTGTGTTTTCTCGCCGTGCCCCATCAAAGCCCCCTCTGTTATTGAAATCTGAGGCCGCTTCTTCCGCGGCGGAGGCGGCGGCGGGAGGCGGGGATGGACGGGCGGCCCGGGCTCCCGCCGCCCCGAAGAAACGTCCCTTTGTTCGGCCGGGAGGGGCCGGTGCCGCCCCACACGGGGCTCTGAGCACCTCCTCGGCCCCGGCCCCGGCCCCAAGGGCGGTGGGCAGCCCCCGCCCGGCCCCCGGGGTGCCCCAGCACGGAGGGACCCCCGGGCCACCTCGGTGCCCCGGGGATGGGGACCCTGCCCCCGGCCGTGCCCGAGCATCCTTGGTCCCTAAAAACCTCCCCCGTGGCCACCTGCAGCTCGTTATGTTACACCAGAGAAATGCATTGCACACCTTTTGGGGCTTTTTTTTCACTTTTATTAATAACCACAAACTGATACCCTGATACTTCTTTCTCTCAGGCCCAGGGAGGGATTTTTGGGGTGTCCTGTGCAGGGCCAGGAGCTGGACTTGTTGATCCTCGTGACTTCCAGCTCAGGATATTCCATGATTGTAGACAGAGCCCTGTTTATTTGCCTGGGGGCTGTTTTATTTTTGTTTTATTTTTCCTTCCACTGGGATGTGCTGTGAAGTCGCCGATGAGGCACAGCAGTGGTGACCCCTGCTCGGTGACGCTGGTGAAACCCACGTCCCCTCAGACGTGCCTCTGCACCAGGATGTGTCAGGCTCTGGCATTTCCTGGTCAAGCAGGATTGATGGGCTGCAGCCTCTTTTGATGGTGCGGGCTGAGAGCTTGACACCCACCATGATAAAAGCTTAGCAGGGTCCAGGCTGGAAAATGATGTTGGGGATTTGCAGTGGGTGTGACACAGTCACACTCTCCTGTTTAGCCTTGGAGAGAGAGCGGGGGGGAAGGGAGGGGGCGAGG
>VXAD01047015.1:356315-442753 GCA_013399195.1 Dicrurus megarhynchus | reverse complement strand
AAAAACCAAAAAACATTTAAAGCCTGCATGAAGAAGCCACACAGCAGCAGCCTGCACTGACTATCCTGGCATCTTTTCCCAGGACTCACACGAAACCTTCCCACAGGAGGTTGTTAACACAACCATGAGTCAATGGGTAAAGTCTGCTGTTCCATTAATCCGGACAAGTTTATGAATTAAAGAGCAGGAAGGCAGAATGCCACAGCAGCAAATGGGCTAATTGACTCAATCCTGTGCTTCCTAGGTGGCTTACCTTTCCTTTCAGCTCTGCCCAGCCTGGTGCTGTGAATCACAAGGGCTGCTAATGGAAAGAAACACAAACCTTATTAATGAGAGTCTTTGCAAGGCCACTGAGCCTCTCCTGGGACCCAGCTTTCCACTGGCACACAGAGGCACTGCCCCTTCCTGGACCAGGGTACGTCAGGGCAAAATCTGCATCCTTAATGGCCTGGCACAGCAGAAAAAAAAGTCATGAGGCAGAAGAATGTCCCTGGATATACATGTCTCGCTCCAAAAAATGTCATCTTGGCATTTGCCTTACTGCAGGAGACCATTATCTTCAGAGATCTTTCCATTAATAACATCTTCTAATTACCTAACACATGTGCAGCCTGCAAGGAGCACGGAGATGGGTTGGATTGGAAATGTGTCTGACAGAAACCTTAAGTGGTAAGAAACAGAAGTTTCAATGTAAAAAGAAGGAAAAGATAGAATTATTTGGGTTGGAAGGGAACTTAAAGGTGATCCAGTTCCAGCTCCTCTGCCATGGGGTCACTTAGAGGTCATTCAAATTTGGGGTTGATTGCTTTTGCTCTGTGTTTTTGCAAGTATTCTAAGGTATATTAAGGGGTTTTTTTGCATGTCATATGTTAATTAGCACTGCTTTGTGTCGTGGTACCTGGTACCTAAAGCTAATATAGCTTATAAAATAGCTGGTACCTAAATTGTGTCAACAAGTGTTAGTGAACTATGCCAAGAGGAATACCTACACCTACTGTGATTAACACTTTTTTACGTTCAGAATTCCTTTCCTGCAGTGGTGCCTACACACACAGAGCAGTGGCAGCCTCTGTGCATCTGCTCTGTGAGATTCTGGCCCTGAAAAACCAGAGATAATCAACATTACTCACGTCAGTAACTCGGGGAAATCAATAGAAACCCAAACAGGCCTCAGTGAATATAACTGTTCATCTATTTGCATACATAGCATCACACATGGCTGATCAGGAAGCAGCTCATAAAGCTCCAAGCTGCAAATCTGTTTGGTTTTATAGATATAAGCAGCTATAAGGGGGGGTCAATAAAGCATTAAGCAAAATTGTGCACATTTACAAAGAGTAAAGTAATCGAGGCCTGCACCTATGGAAGAAGCACACAATTAATGTAGGGGGAAAAAAAACCCTTTCATTGCTAAAATAACTTCCCAAAATCTCCAATCAATACTGAGTAACTACCCATCTATTCATTAACATGCTGCACTCCAATACATTTATGTGGTCGCTGGTTGGGGTTTTGTTCCATAAACATATTTTCACGCAAAAAAGAAAACCACCCTCGAGCCACATAAAAAAAATACTGCCTAGAAACAGGAAAAGCTCACTGCAAAATGTGAAAACGCTGCAGCGTTGGGCCCAACCAAGAGATTGATAAGAACCATATCACAGAAAAATAATGTGTACAGGATGCCTGGTAGTTCTCCTGCTGAAATCTCAGTGATGCACACGTGGTGCAACCACAGCAGACCGTGATGGTGTCACCACTTTCTGATCATGCTGCTGACAGCCTGAGGTGATTTGCTCAGCTTTTTTAACACCTGAGGTGCTGCACACGCAGCAGGGAAGGCCTGGGACTGTAATTTCACACTAAACCTGAAATATTTACATGCACACTCTTTTTTTCAGAAAAACTACGTTTCCGGATTTTCAAAAGCAAAATGTCACGTTTTGCTGAGTCTCTGTAACTTGTTTTTCTAATAGTTTTAACTATATAGATCTAAAAATGTGTGCACAAGACATGATTCAGCTTTTATCAGCAAGTCAAGCAGGCAGGTTTTTTGGTTTGGGTTGGGCTTTTTCAGTTGCTGTATTTATTCTTTGATTGGTTTCATTAGAAATCATTTACACTGGTGCACTGCAAATAAATTTGAGGATCTTAAAGTTCTCTCTCCAACCTAGATAATGCTAAGAAGCCGTGTAAATGCAGTGACTCTGTGCCTGGTGGTGCCTGTGCTGGTGTGCCTGGTCACATTTTTAATGCCATGTCGTCTTGATGTGTTGTGGGGACTTCATGGTCACCTCTGCAAGCCAAGAACCAAGCAAAACCAGCAAAGACGTTGATCTCCCAAGTGTTTTCTAGACTTTGCCCAGATGAAAAAGCAGATAGAGGGAACAGCAATTCAGCTGTTGTCGTTGATGCAATAAATGTCGCCAATGAAAGGGTTGTTGCTCCCATTTTCCAGACATTTCACCTGTTTTCCCCCGTGAGCAGGCTAAGAGAAGCACGCAGCCACGGCGTTCTTTTCCAAAGCAGCCTCCATAGCTGGTTCCATCTGCATTTTAGTGTAAGCTCCGCTCTGATCAAACCAGGCAACAAGAAGAACTTTCAAACCCAGCAGGCCACTTCCCCAGCAGGATGGCAGAAGAGCAGTGGCAAGTTTCACATCTCCATAAACGAGCTGGGGAGATATTTTCTGGATAAAGCTAGTGTGACATGTTCTCAAAATTGGTTAGTAAATAAATAGCTCACTGTGACAACAGGAGCACATTTCAGATGGGGTTTTGCCAGGTCTAGTCAGCATTGGTGCTCTTCGAGGTTTTCGTTGGTGACTTGGATAAAGAAATAGAAAAAAAGCATTGGTCTTTAGAAAATGCAAAGTAGGAAGAGACTGAATTATTTTGGAAGCTGTGCTTTGAAGTTTTAATGGTTTATGTTTTCACAAATCAGAATTTGGTAAACTTACACCAATAGAACAAATTACAAAGACACTTGAGCAGCTAAACAGGCAGAAAAACATTTAACAAAATCTAAAAAGAAAAATGAGAGTTCACACTTTGTGGCTCAAATCATAACTCTGTTCTTGAACAAAGTAATTCAAATACAAGATCATTGCAGAAACAGTTCACCCCAATCTGACTTCAAAATTCGTTTAGGTGCACAAAACTTGGAAATTATTTGTTTTCAATCACATTCTGCAAATCCAAGTCAGAAGAGGCATCCTCACTTGTGAATGTTACTGTGCTGAGTGATCCATTTTACACACCAAGATGATAGAAACTTCATATTTACTGTTTTTCAAGACATATCAAGCAGCAAAAATTATGCAGAGAATTATGAGATAATGCCCCTTAAGTAGGACTTTGCCAAGAATTATAAAAGATGAAAAATATAATATTAATAGTTGTAATATTATAATATTATATTTTATTATTTAATAATATAATATTATAATATAAAATTATAGAACTATAAAAAGTTAAACTACCACACTTAGGGAAAACTCTGTAAGTGTCAAGAGAAAGCACAGATATTTATTTCCAGACCAGGAGACACAGGTCCTGTCGAGCCATATTTTAACAGTGACTTTTATTTGCTGCATCTGATGATTGATAGAGATTCTTCTATCTGAGGAATGTTGGTTGGTTTCTGCATCATTACTGAATTATTGCAATTTGTTTGTTTGGACTTCAGCCTTTTCCTGACTTTGCACTGGGGAAATGTGGCTTTACTTCCAGCTGATTAGGGGTTCCAGCAAATCTGTATTTATTTCTGTGACTTTCAGTGTGCAAAATAACCATGTCAGGAAACAAACCTCCTTCCACACGCAATGATATCCATCAACTCTTCATTATTATAACTTCAGAAACGGCCATGGCATGATGATTGACAAATCTTACGCTTAAATATATATATATTAGTAGCAACTTCCCAGTTTATATAGAGTTTATCACATAAAATAAAACAAAAACTTACAAATACAAGTGTAAAAATGGTGACCACATGGTGGAGGGCAAGAGGTCACCCTGAGAAATATCTAAAGAGAGAGAGATGGAGGTCTCTAAAGTGGGACCACACCAACTTCGAGTTCCTTTAACACCCAACAGCCAATTTGACATATTTTTTGTGTCAGGCTTGAATATTCCCTAAACTGTGACCCGAAGTCATTAGAAATCCAGGATCTGGATTCAATATACTTTGGTTTTCTGTTTGTGCCACCTATGGGGAATGGCTCTTTTGCCCATGGAGTCACAACCCCATTACCAGAGAAATTTGTAGATGGAAGTTTGTAAACTGGAGGAAAACCAGAAGCAAGAATATTCCTCTTCTTCTGCAACTAAATGATTGCAAGTCCAGTTAAAATATGCAAACAACTATGAGCAAAAGGACTAACTAAGCATTCTTCTAGTCAACAGCCATAACTTTCTGTTCCCATGTTTTTAGGACGTATATTGTCGTGAAAAAGGCAATTCTGATTCTCTGCAGGTACATAAGCTCTTCCCAGACTTTAGCAAGGACAACAGAACACACAGGAAATACAAGTGGGTTTACCTCAAGGAAAATGTGGTTCATAAACCTCTGTCATGGAAGCTTAAATATGGCAAATGGCCTAGAAAGCATAAAACAAGAAATATTCTCATAACATTTTGTGGGTTTGTTTTATTAGGTCATCAGTTTTGAAGCCATAATATCAGATAAGAGTCTTGACTCCCAGTAGGAAAAGTCTTTTGGCCTTTGTGCTTACAATGGAAAGCTTGAATGTATTAACTGCAGGAGTAAATTGGGGAGAATAAAGACTAAAAGAGAAGACATTTCAAAATGAGGCCAAAGCTCCATTTTATCAGCACTTTCTATTGCCTTTTGAGGAAAAAGGAAGAAGGGCAAAAACAGCAGGAAAGAGTAAAACGTATCAAAGTTGCAGTACTGCTTGTCCTCAAACAACAGAGGGGTGTGAGGAGGAAGCTCAGCTCTTCTGTGCATGGTAGGCACTGCTGTAAAATGTTGAAAATTCTTCTCAGAACTGTGTTTAACTGAATGTAGAGAAGGAAACAAAGCAGGAGACAGCACAGGAGACACGAGGCTCGTTTACACTGCTTCCCGATCGAGTTTTCCGTTTCCTGTCATCCAGCCCTTAATTGCTCCTGGCTTTGACCTTTAATGCAATTCCCCAGCACTAAGCTGACGAGCATCTCCAGATCGACTCAGGAAGCCATGGGTGCTTCGTGCTTGATCCAGTGCTGGGGAGAGCCTTTGGAAATGCTGTATTCCATCCCAAAATGACCTCGGATCTGTTCCACAGAGCGCCCAGCTCAGACAGTGAGGGGTGAGCCCACAGATTCGCCTGTGATGCTGACCTTTGCTTTCCTGCTCCTGAAATAAAATCACAGCAGAGGATGGCCAGGGGTCCCCAGGCACAGAGCAGGCCGTTAGGGATAATTGCTGGCAGCACAGTTCATCACTCCTCTGCTGCAGGAATTCCGGGGTGACTGCAAGTCGGGCAACTTCATGGAAAAGCTGGAGCCCAGCACCTTGCTGCTTACATCTCTCTGTCACTCCGGGCAATAACTTGTCAATGCACGGTGGAGAGCCCCCAGAGGACTTCCAGGGGGTCATTGCTGCCATCCTAACTCCCTGCTGTTCCAGGGAAAGAACTTGCCGTGCCAGCAGAGGACAGAGCACAACATCCATCTGAGACTCAGGCGCCTGAAAACAAGTATTAATCGCTGCCTTCTAATTACATATTGCTTTTAATAGGAGAGAGAGAATTGCTGAGTAGTTAGGGCATTTTGCTGTAAGGATATTTTACTGCTGCTGCTGAAGCATTGTTTCAGTCCCCTGCTCTGACTTAAATCCCTCTGTGACTTTGAGATAAGTTGGAGGCTCTTAGTCCTTCATTTCTCCACCTACCAAAACAGGATGATAAAACTTCCTGCGTTCCCAGGGATGGTGTGAAGATGCAGATATTCATGCAGGCAACCTCAGCAGTTCATCTGGTGGTGGCACAGTCGCCTATAAAACGTGGCTGTGCAGCCAGCTCGGTCAAGCAAGGCCAATTACTGCTTTCATCTCAGGGCCATATTTATTTCTCCTCCTGACACTGTCCCAGGGAGGTCTTCATGAAAGCCAATCTAATCCTGGCCATCTCCAATGGCTTTGGGAGGGATTGTAATGAAGGAATCCAGAGGAACTGCATGGAAAGTGCACCTCTATCATCAATCACTGCTCAGTTGGTACCATATCACTTTTTTTTTAATACAAACTCGTGGTTCCAGCAGGGTTTATGAGCTTTGTTGAGACACTGAATCACAGTCACTGAGCCCAAAGCAATAATTCCTTCAGGAGCTGGAGTAGTTCTCAGAACTCATATTGATTTGGGCTACCATCTTCTGTAGTACTTCAAATAATCATTATTCCAAGTGCAGGAGAGATGTCTGAACGTGACAGACTACAGGAAAGTGAATTTGAGTGAAATAAAAGGATCCAGACTGCCTGGGAATACCGGGAATCATTTAGGTAAAACAAGAAAAAGGTAATTATCTGCCCCAGAAACTTTCCAGCTTGCTTCTAGAAAAAAGAATACAGCAAAGAGCACAGAGAAGAGGTGGAAACAAGGAAACCTACAAGTGACAAACCTACATGAAATTCATGCAGTTTGTCACTTATAAATGACACATTTTCGTGATCAAAATTAAAAGTAAAAAAAAAAAAAAAATAGCCTGTACAAAAATTATAAATGGAAATTTATCTGCCTTTTTGAATGCGAGGGAACCCCCATTATTCACTGTGTTTAAGAGAGATTGTGTGTAACTGCCATGCACTTACTTTACCAAGATATAAATGCCTACACAAGCAGAAGGAAAACAAAAATGCCTTGAGCAATGATGTTATTGTTCTTTCTGCAGAAGACAAAAAAGGCAGTTCTGGCTCAAGCTTTGTTGAAAACAGTCATGCAGCTTTCCACTATTTACTTTTCTAAAGGTTAATACAGCAGCCTGAAAAATCTTGAATAATTACAGCGAGGGCTGTGTATGCTAATGTCTTCTGACTCATTGACTCGGAGGCCAATAATATTCCTTTTGATTTTCTGACTTCATTTTCCTGTTAAAGTGTGGATAGCCTCCGAAATTACTGATTTATAGATTCGTAGGCATAGTGGGA
The DNA here is from genome assembly GCA_013399195.1 of Dicrurus megarhynchus. Taxonomy (NCBI): domain Eukaryota; kingdom Metazoa; phylum Chordata; class Aves; order Passeriformes; family Dicruridae; genus Dicrurus; species Dicrurus megarhynchus. The sequence continues at coordinate 435,601 of VXAD01047015.1, read as the reverse complement.
AAGATTTTAGGTACTTTTATTCAAAGCGAGTAAAATTATTTCAGGTGCTGGCCCCTTGCTCTGCTGATTTTTCTGTGGGGATGTGCTTGATAAAAGATGTCACAAAGCAAAGCTCACCTTTATTTATTGCATGAGAAGTTTAGATAATTTGGGGTTTTCCAGATTTTAGCACGTGGGAGAGGACACTTCTGACCTTGGGGCTTCAGGAAAACCAGCATGAACTTGGACACAGAGCTGGAAAACATGTTACCCATGAAGGCATTAATTGTGTTGTATTCAAACAGCAATTGCTACACTTCTGACATTATACTTTCAGGTTTTGAAACAAATAGGAGCTGTGGGACTTTCTGAGAGATGGCAGAACAGTGCAGGTTCCTCCAGCAGCCTTGCCACAGCTCTTCTTCAGAACCACAAACACATGAGGTGTTTTTTGCAAATCACTTTTCATCCCTACATCTTAAATACCAAAAGAGAGATGGCAACTAGCATCAAGTCATTTAAGTGGACATGAAGTTAAAATGATATATATTTATTATTATTATTATTATTATTATTATTATTATTATTTCTTTTTTTAAATTAAAGCTGGTGTTCTGGAACACATTTAACAGTTTCAAATCGAAGCGAAATCTTGTGAATTTTTCCTGGACACATCCACTGTGCAAGAGAATCCTAAATATACATATTCAGGCTCTGTCTGCAGTGCCTGTGCCATGGTTGGCCTGTGCACTGCTCTGAGCTGATGCACAGAGCCACCACAAGACTCAAGGAACAGACCAGCAAGGGACACTTGGCCAGAAAACATTTTCAGGTCAGGATATTCCCTCAGGAGCTGCTGAAAATGTGTCTTGAATTTACAGCTGTGGACGTCTCTTGCAAAATTAATAACTTTGATCAGTAACCAGGAGGACTAAACAGTGTTGTTTAACCTCTGTTTTTGCCTGCTGAAAACCAAACCATGTTTATCTCTGACAGCACTCACTGGACTCTTTTTCCAGTGCTAGAAAATTAAGTTGCTTTTCCTTTTTTTTCTGATGACCAGCACAAGGAAAGCTGGGCCCGCACAGATTTATCCTTGTAAAACATTAAAACCTAGAAGCCTCAAATATCTTTGCATGCTTCAGAAATATTTTCCTTAGCTTGGGGTTTCTTTGTTGGGTGGTTTTTTTCTTGTTTGTTTCATTTTGGTTTGCGGTTTTTCGATTGATTTGTTTTTCAACAAGGGTTGGGGGTTTTTTTGAGTATTTTTTGAGGTAGTAGCATTATCCCAGATGTTTTAGGACCTCTAGAGGAACCATTTCTAGGTGTTCTAGTGAATGCTAGGTTGTTAGATTTTATTCTCTTATATCCTTAACATACAAGCACCAGAAAGGAGAATTTTGAAGCAGGAGGGGAAGACAAAGGTGAGAGGACAGAGCAAAATATTCACAACTTCTCACGAACGGAATGAAACCTGAGGAAAGGTAAAAAAAATATAATTTTGGCTAACAAAACACAATTGATGGAGAAGCTGTAGGTGTTTAACAGCTGCAGAAGTCTGAAGGGAGCACAGGGAGGTTGGATGCTGGGCCATAGTCCTGGGTGTTTTTCCTTCCTGGGATTTCCTGCTTGCTCTGCCGTGGCACAGCAGGAACTGCTCTGTGCCCTTCCCCGAGCTGCAAGGGGGAGGCCTTTCCCTGCAAACACATCTCTTATCCCCAGAATGACCAGGCAGAAAACACTGTCTTGCAGAGTTTTATTAAAAGGTAAATAAGTATTACTTAAATATTTAAAGGTAAATAAATGTTAGAACGTGTAAAGAATTACAAAGAAAGAAATCAGCTGGAGTCCAAATATTGTTTCTGAATTCAGAGCGCGTAAGGAAAGTCTGAGTTTTAGTCGAGGTGCTATTTATAGCTTTTATGTTCAGAGTTTATAGTAGAAATGAGTTTATAATGGAAAGTATGTCAGGTTATGAGTGTGCCAGTACCTTTTTTCCAGCAAAATCTAATTTGAGACATTTAAACAGAGGTGTTTGGAGTGGGAGACTAGCGTCAAAAGCTTTTTTTTTTTTTTGTGTCTTTTCTTGTGACCAGCTTGAAACCCTTCATAAAATATGTGTGCCAGTCCTTTTATAGTAATAATGAAGGGAATTTCTGAGCTTTTAAACAGCATCTGACTTTGGAGCCTTTGATTTCCCAGCTGTGAGATAGAGGTCACCCCCTAAGTCAGACAGTAACTGTGAGGGAAGGTGCACAGCCACTGCCATCCTCAGTTCCTCCTCTGGTTTGGGCTTCCCCTTTTGCTCTCGCTCTGCTCTCAGGAGATGGGATCTGTTGCAGCCACCCCCTGCTTCGTTCTGCTCTGTGGGTTTGAACGCAGACCTGACTCCGTCTCCAGCCCTGTTCCCTGACTTGTTTCAGCAGGGATCCTGCAGTTGCGCTTTTACCCTCACTGCCAAAACCTAGGCTGGAGTCTGCTTCACTCCAATGTGGGATTTACACACCTGGAGCTGTGTGACAGCTGAGGAGGAGCTGTCTTCCCTTGGGTGATCCATGTGGACCCTAATGAGAACTGAGGTCCCAGTCAGAGGCTCAACAATTTCTCTTCTCCACTCCCCTCCCAGCTCCTCACCCCCAACCTTGGAGCAGAAAAAAACCTCCTTGTTTTGTTGCCACAATTGCTGTCCTCTTCCCATGGCAGAGAGGGTATCACATTTCTTTAATTGATTTTCCCCTGCAGCCCATCTGAGGCACTGGGACTCCCTGAGACTGAAATGCCTCCGGTATCCAAAGGCAGGGATTGTTCCATCCTGACACCAGCAAAGATCAAAGCCAAATGCCCCAAGTTAGTCTGGAAGCGCAAGGAAAATGGTCCTAACTCCATGTTTATATGAAACAGATCCATGACTGCACCTCAGAAGATGTGCTGTATAAATCTGAGATTGAAACAGCAGGGTTCAAAGGTGTTAATTCTATGTAGTGTCATCTTTTAGTGGCACGTTGGAGGTGAGAAATTTATCTTCCTTGAATGCAGGGTTTATATGCATGCTTTTATTTCTCTGTCAGATCTAATTAGAGCAATGACCTGATTTTTTGGGGAAGGGATTTCTACTGTCTACAGCCTTTCCAGTGAGACTGGATTACTAAAAAGCTCACCAATCATATTTTTTGCTTCTCAGATTGTTTCATTTTGGTGCTATGAAACTGCTTTTTTAAATAGTATCCATTCTTCAAATTGACCAAAAGACGAGAATATTTGCTATGGCTGCCATCATGTATCACCTAATGGAACCAAATTTGCTGATTTTCTGTTGTCAGTGATATTTTCTTTACTACTTTTTGCCGTATTAGCAGCTACGGCCCCTAAAATGAGAAGCTTTTCTCCCCTTGGATGTGCAGTTCCTGTGAGAAAGTTAAAATAGCTGTTCTACATGGATAACCTGTTTTAGGAACAGATTAACCACCACACAAGTTTGAAGGAGGGGTGGGTGTGGAGATTGCATCTGGGGTCTGCTCAAGCCCATCCTGTGAGACTCCAGCCCCACAAAACAGAAAGTTAATAGTTTATAAATAAGTATTCACTTTCTGCCTGGGACCCACAGTAACTGCATGAGTAGTAATTCTTTCTCCAGGGCAGACAATAACATCTCTTGGTGTTTCAAGAGTGAACAGAGGAAATTATTTTCTTCCTATTTATTTTTTTGCATTCGATAATTTCTCTCCTTGTCCTAGGCGGGCTTCTCTAGAGAGAGGATGAACAAATTCCTGAGCACTGGTCAGTCTTTCCAGCTCTTACTGGTGCAGTCAGACATATATCTTGCTTTATCAGGGTGTTATCAACAACCACAGCGGTGATGGCCATCTGTACATCTGTAACACACAGATAAACAAATGCTTTCTGCAATGAGCGTTCACTTTGCTCACCAACTGCTACCAATCGTGCTCTTGGAGGCTTTTTTCCCCTCTTGCAGCTATGCCCACACCAGGGCTGACCTGCCAGCATCTCCCTACCTATCTAGCTAAATCAACAAACCTTCTCTAGTGTAGATTAAACTTAATTAGGGATTAGCACAGCTCCCAGTTCTGTCAGGCAGCCCTCGGGCTGGGAGGTGGAGCTGTGCTGGGGTTGCTTTTTGGAGGCCTTCACGGGGATAGGTTTGGGCTATTTGGGGCTCTTTTTTTTTTAACCCCTGCTATTTGACTCTTTAAAAAGCCTGCCCTGGCAAAAGAGAACAGCAGGAGAACAGCATTCAGAGAGCAAACCCCGACATTTGGGTGTGAGGGAATCCGTGCCTTCGGCCTCTGAGAAAGAAATGAAACTGAGCTGACCCCACGAGATTTAAGCTCCTGGTAAGTGAGAGATCCTAGAACAGGGTCCCATGCCCCGTGTGCCCTGCAGCTTTCTGTAGTTTGGGAAATTTATACATGCCACCGAGATGAAAGCTGGCCTAAGTACAAGTCAGTATCTCAGTTAATTTATTAGATAATTTATGGTCCTGGTAGAAAAATCACAACCTTAACTTCTAAAAGCGATAAGGAGGTGGTAAGCCTTGATGATGGACAGATCCCTCATGCTCTGACAAATACTCGTGGTAGTGATACTACCCAGGGTGTGGAGAAAAAGGACAAGTATTCCATAGTATTGACTGGGGAGCATCTGAGGAAAAATGAGCAGAAACCACAGATTTTTGGGGAAATCCATATCAGATCCTCCTGTTCTCCCCTCTTTCCTTTGGGGCAATGCAGACTAGTGGCAACAACCCCTGCCATTAGCACACCAAAGGGGAAACCAATCCTTTTTCCCAAAAGCAGCACTTTGGGGCAGGGATTCTCCTTTCAGGCAATTTTGGAGATGTGTTGTTTCCACTGCATTTCAGTTCCTCACCCCAGGCCACAGTTTTAACAGCTCTGTTTGCAGTGAGTGGAGTTTATTATGGAAATCCTCTCGTTTTCTCTGGGGCAGGAATTTGGTGTAAAAGCTCAGTGAAGCTTTGGTAATTAAAAAAAAAAACAAAAAAAAACCCCAAAGAATAGAGAATGGCTGTGTCAAGGCAAAAGTCAGCCTTGCCCTGTGTCCAGTGATCACCTGTAATTGCTTGAGGAAAGAATATCTATTCCAAAAAATTGGGCAGGAGGAGTGCAGACCTCCTGTCTTGTGTATCTTTGTAGGACATCCCTGTCTGTGGCAGGGATGTCACCCTCCACGGTGCGACAAGCCCTGCCTCAGGAGCACAGCTTCCCCTCAGGGGTGAGGATGTGGCCTGGGGGGTGTTTAAAGCCCTGGCAGGTGCTTTTGAAAAACCAGGAATAAGGTCTGTGAAGCTGAAAAACAGCCTGCATAGTCCTGAGGACATGAAAGCCCAGACAGAAGCCTGGGGTTTATTCTGGATGGCTGTAGAACTGCTGATCCTTGAAATTGACTAACTTCGGAGGAACTTGCAAAAAAAAAAAAAAAAAAGTAAGTGAATCCTATCAATTTGCCATTAATTTAATCTTTGAAACACAGCTCATTTTCAGCCTACTAAGGTGGGTATTCTTGTTGACTGAGCAAGCATATGGCCTTGTCTGGCTTAAACCAAATCAATACAATTTCCTTCTTAATTGAGTTTCCCAGTTCAGAGATTGTCAAGAAAACCTGCTCTTGGGTTAATGTTTTGGTTTGGCTTGCTTGAGGGTTGTTTTTTTTTTCTGAAGTCTGAACAGGTTTACTTTATCTTAAGGACTGACCAAGAGCCAGCAGATATTGCTGGCAGACAAAAGTGAGTCTCAGGCCAGTTAACTTACCAATTACATCGATGTTTTTTTTTAAAATGTCTTCTGTTTCATGTCACAACTCTGCAAATTAAAACCTGTCCTTGGACTTTGGTTCTCCCAATCTCTGTGTACACTAAAGCCAATTCTCTCTTGTTTGTGGTTTTCCACGTCTTCTTTTTCCTAATATATGTCACTTTCCTGCAGCAGAATGTGCTTCCTAGGCGTAGACTCTTCAGTCATGTCTTCCTGCATCTGAATATACCTGAACCTAAAATATGATGCACTTGTGTAATTGTGCAAGGTGCACTAAACTGCCTGCCCTGCAACCCATGTGCTTACACAGCCTAAGAGGTTTTTATTTGCCATGATATGTTCTACATCATGATTTTATCAAGCAGTTGCCAATCCTCCAGTTAATTCTCTCCTTTGCATTTTCTGAAATCTGCTCAGACCATTGTGGTTTTCCATTATGGGGATGCCACACCAGGGTAGTGTGTTGGGATGTAAATCATTACAGCTTTAATTTACAAACATGTCCTGAAATTATCTTTATTTTCACTACAACAGTCACTCTTTGTGGTCTGGAGTGGAAATGGAACTGCCATTTTCCTCTGTTTCTGCCACACCTCTGGGATGTAAGGTCAGTCTCCTTCACATTTCGCTCATAAGCACTGCAGCAGGCAGGGAGAAACCGCCTGCATGACCAAGCATTTCAGCAGCCAAGCCATTTAAGCCAGCCACAAGTGCCTCCATTTCATTTGCAGATAGTTAATGATCCTCATCAGGCAGAGCAGCGTTGCTGCTTAAAGCAAAGAGTCCACTTAGGAAATTGCTGGAGTCAGGTACCGTGAGAGAAGTCCCAGTGATGAGAAAGGTGCTTTGCTGGCAGTGCTGAGCGTTACTGGGAGCAGGTTTGCAGCTCTGTGTGGATCAATAGGAAGCTCCATCCGAGTGTGTGGCATTGTGTCATTAACAGCATCAGCCAGGAGAGCTTGGACCTGTCATGAGGGGGAAGAAAAAGATTTCTGCCTGAAATAGGAATTGATTGACCTACTAATATTGAGGGTTTTGCCAAAAATCAGGTGTACAAAAACAAACAAAAGGGATCCCCCGTGCCATAACCTAGTCCTCTCCTATCCCCTTTCCACTTCCCCCTTCATCCCAGACAGTTTTTCACCGAGCAAGCAAATTCTGATTTAAAACTAGCTGTGTTTCTCTCCTCTAAGCTAAAATGTCTTTAGGAAGGCTGTGAAGTTTTTCTACAGATTAAAACTATATCGGTTCCTGTTTAAACTTACTTACGGCCCCACTGGTTCTGTTCCCAAGTCTTAGCTGAAATATTCTTTGGCTTCCCTGGCATTTTCTCTCTGATATATTTACATAGAGCAATCACATCCTTACTGAGGTGTGTTTTGCCAGACCAACCAAGACAAGCTCTTTTGGCCTCCTTTTAAGAACGGGTTTTCCTTTCCTCTGATTGCCCCAATAAACCTCTGCCTGAATGAGTCCCATTCTAAGCCACCTCCTCCTCCTCCCAAGGGACCAGGAACACGGGCAGTCCTTATCTTGACACAGAACTTTTCTGGTGTGATCTACCTCTAGTGGAGCTTTTCCCCACGGCTCTGGCACATTTGCTGTTCACGTGTCCTGAGCAACCACTCCCTCACAGATGCATTTCTGCAGCACTGTCAGCTTGCAGCTTCAGTTTTCAAATTATTCTCCTTTCCTCTGGAGCCCAATACATCCTTTTCCTATTTCTTTCTAGTGCTGTTGTTAACTTATTCAGTTCAAAGAGCAGAACTGCAGGCTCTCCATGTCAGCATCTGCAACTGCAGATATAGACAGTGTGGACCTTTGAAAAAATACTAATTTCTGTCATCTTTCTCACATCTGACTGACCAAGGCTGACTGTGTAACTCTCTCTTAGCGTTGCTATAAACCAGAAAAGAACTTTTTTTTTTTTTAAATTAAATAAATGAGTCATGCATTTTTGGACTCAAAACAAAAAGTGGTTTTCAGACCACAGTTTGAATTTGTTGTACCCTTGCTATTGTTGATTTTTTTGTAAACCAAGCCAAAGGGAAAAAAAAAAGTAAATAGAGAAAGGTGTATGCATAATATTGAGGTGACACTGTTTACTTTTATTAACGTTTGAAAGGGTTGCCTTTATTTGGAAAGATTTTCCTACAAACATCCACAGTCTTACAAATGTTTATTATTTGTTTTCAGTAGAATTTAACTAACAAGACTTTAACTAAACAATCATATGACTCATGTGTTTTTCCAGTATTCTCAGGCCTAAGATACTGCAATGAAAAGATACTTAAGAAAAGCGGGGAGGGGGGTAAATGGTACAAGTGGACATCAGAATGTTTTCCTGTGTGTAAACATGTGGTCAGATATCACACAGGGCCTCAGAATGTGGAAATGGGTGGTGCTTTTCAGTGGTGGGCTCGTGAAGAAGTCCGGTTCTGCTCTAGGCACTGATAAAGTGTCACTGCAGCGATGCCACAGCTCCTTCTAACTCTAACAATATTCCTTTTCACAGTACCCTTTGAGCAGCAAAGAACTCCATCATGGTGTCTCCTCTAGGGAGCTTAGAAACAGAACACTAATCCTCCCCACCACTTCCACCTTCCCCCCCGAGGTCCCACATGAAGGGTGGAGAGGGCAGGGTTGAACTCGTGTCCCCCCACAGCCTCAACCCGTGGCCTAACCCCTGGACCTCTTTAGAGCAACTGATCTCAGTAGAAAGTATGTTTTGCCATTGACTGCAGATTAATTCAATTTTAAAAAATTGCTGAAAGAGTTGTGCTTTCACAAGTGATCCCCATCTGGCTTTGATCGGGCTGCACCCCCAGCCAGTTCTTCACCACTGCATATCCAAGGAAAACTCACGTATCTTTGCAGCAAGGAGCAGATGTTTGATGAAAACAGTGCTGTTGTAAAATCAAAGTGTTTACCTTCTCAGAAGCAATGATTCAATGGGGACTTGCATTGGCAACGTGGAGCAGCAATTTGAAAAAATGCAGGGCATTATATCATCGTTATTATTTCTTTATGAAAGTGAGTGGCTTTTTAAAGTCGTTCTCAATGACATTGAGAGTGCAGACAGTGCAATTCTCAGACCACAGGACAAAAAAAAATAAAAAGAGGGAGGACAGGACCAAGTTCTCATGGCTGGCTGGACAAGGAGTCCTGTTTTATGCTTTGCACCAGGATCCATGACAAAAGTGTTTTACTGCTGGTAATTCCTTACAGCAGGCTGGCACCAGCGCCCGCTCAGGAAGTCTGGCAGTGCATCTGTTCTCTCACACAGTGGCATCCTTGAAGGATGTGAAGGCACTGTTAATGTTTTTAACTTTCATTTTTATATTGCCAGCACCATCAGCTTGGCTGGGGTGGGATGAGGAGTCCACCGAACTAAACGTGGGGCAGTCAGAAAGGAGATGCTGCACCTCCCCTGGAGGAAACAGAGAGCATCTGGCCCGTTTCCAGATCTCAAAACATTAACATTACATGGACAGTTTCTTAACATTCCCATGACTTTTACAATATTTCCTCAGCAAAAAGTCTAAGACTAAACTGTATGTGGTGATCAGATCCCTCGGTCTGAGCGATCAAAAAGCTTGAAGGAGTTTGGAAACCAGCTGCCTGCAGTGACATGGAATTTCTAAAAGGAGTGTCAGCAGGTGGTTTTCCTGGCTTCTTTTGAATTAATTCCTTCTTGCCATATTTCCAGAAAAGAATCTTTCTCCGTCCTGGTAGGGCGGTTGAGGCTTGTTGGTGTTTGAGGCTGATTTTGTTTTCCACGTGCAGTAACAGTGTTCCCACCAAGGATATGCATGCACTTGGTGGGAACTGGAGAAGGTTCAGGCTGTGTAAATTCACCTTCTGGGTCTGCTTCAAAGCCCCATCATCATTTCAGTGGCTGGGAGGGCATGGGAGGTCTCTGTGGGGAGACGTGGCATGGGTTGTGGGAGGGATGGGTAACCACTCACCAACGAAAACTATGAAATGGGACAACAAGTTAGAAAACCTAATTCTTGTCCTCCTGGGTGCTGTGCCTGGCAGAGTTTAGAGAGTGGTGTTGCTTTGGTGCTCAATAACCTGAAAATTGCTAGTGGGAACTAAAAATCCTACAGCCTCCCTGCTCAAATGTCCCAGTCTCATCCTAATTAATTAACTTAAAAAATGTTCACTTATGCTTAATGGGCTTTGAGCACCTTCTTTGCCATCTCATTGCACACAAAAACCTCAACAATTCTTTCTGACTGATTAGAAAAGGTGGGTGGATTAGATTAACCATTCAATTTAAAGCATGAAATCTGGCACAAGGAGTTCAGGTACAGAAAGGCAGTTCAAGCTCCCAGGGACAGCAATCATAATGATAATACTTAATAATATAACCATATAATCAAATAAAATGAGGGACAGAGATCAAGTTTTCTTACTGACTCCCACTGATCTACAGGTTTGCATGCTCAAGAAGAGCCTTTTGTTGAAGAAGATGTCAGAATATGAACACAGTCTGTCTGGAGAGACAGCTCTCAATTTTTTGAAGACCACTGATGGGTGGAGATTGCAGTAAAAGCAATCTCCTCTCTAATGGAAGGGACTGCAAAAAAATGTGTCCAATTCATAAAGCAAAAAGCAGATTTACCTATCTGTGTTATCAAAAACAAACCACCCCAAATACTTCAAGCAGAACCATTCAAATTCCTGAACTGAAAACATACTTATACAGACCATTATTCAAAATAAAAAAACAAACAAACAAACAAACAAAAACCAAAAAAACCCCCCCAAAAAACAAACAAAAAAAAAACCCCAAAAACAAACAAAAAACCCCAAAAAAAAAAAAAAAAAAAACAACCCAAAAAAAAACAAACAAAAAACCCCCCAAAAAAACCAAAAAAAAAAAAAACAAAAAAAACCCTACTGGAGGCATTGAGTGACTAGCATTCCTTCCAGGGTAGATCTGAAAGCACATTATCTTTACCCCTGACTGTATTAAACCTAGAGTACCAAATGTTCTAGACCACATGTCCTTGACTGTACCCTACAAATAACGACAGAAGTGCTGTTACCCCCTCTTTCTGGAATAAATTCCATATTTAACACAAGGCAGGCACTTCAAAGACCGTAAGGACGTTTTCTTTCTCTCTGCAAGCAATTTATCAGCATTCCTCCCGAGGAATTAATGGACTGCAGGGGATTCCAGATGTCTTTGGGCTGTCATGCTGCTTTTGCACTGAGCTGTTCTGCCCAGGGCTGGAGAGCCACGATGACAACCTGTTCTCCAGACAGTGGCTGTCTGCCACCTTAGATGGCCCCAAACCTCACACAGTCTCACAAAATGCCTTAAATAATGAAGTACCGTGGAAGAAGGAGGCCTTGGAATGCAATCTTTAAGTCATCCTAATAGAGAATATAAACATCATCAATCCCACGTCACCAATTGTTCTTTCTTTTTACCACGGCACCAGCAAGTTTTATTTTGCATGAACAATGTAGCTTGGGGACCAGTCTGCTGAATCTGTCCTGCCTTAGTTCCATCACCCTGGAGGACTTTTTCAAGGAAAAAAACTTGACTTCTTAGCAACATAAGTGAAAAGCAGGATCCAGAGCAGGTGTTGTAAGGGTAAAACATGGCAAGAAGCGGTTTTTCATTAAATTTGGTGAACTGAGGTCTCAAGCCTGCAGCTGGAAATGAGTGTTTCAATTTTGCCTTTGGAGAATGGAAGATTTCTGGAGGAGATGGAGGTTATTCAGAAACAAAAATGAACAGGGAAAAGGCATCCCAGGCCAGTGGAGCACACAGCTCCCTTGCACGGACCACGTTGATCCACGTCACAAACTGACTGTGACCATGGTCTGGCCTTCTGAGCGGGATGTAAACATTTTGCACACAGACACAATGGCTCAGGTGTCCACAATCTGCAGCTGAATTCTGTTCTCGTGGTTTGACTCTGCTGCCAAAACCCAGGCATTTACACATGTAGGTAAGATCTGATCTTTGGGAGCCTGGGGACAGAGCAGAAATCTGTTTAATCAGCTGGACTGAAGTGTTCTCTGCTCCAACTCCCCAGTGTTAAGAAAAGCTGCTGAGGGGAGTGTGTGAGTACTGCCTGGACTGGGCTCCCTCCTGCTCTATTACCCACCAGAAGAGTCTAAAGATGAGAGGCCCTTCACTACTGCTGCTGGCACTGTCTCCCTGAAAATACACATATTTTGTTCCATTAACAGATATTTCTCTCTGCTCAACACCAGCTCCCAGATGGATCTGAGCTCCACAGAGAGGAGCCTGTAAAGGCTGATATTGTACAGTAGATTTGTGCATGGGTCTGATTAGTCCACAGATTTGGGGTTATTTCAACCCCAAATTATCAAGACTGATTTTATTGATTCTGTTGTCTGGTTTAGATACCACTGATTCATTTACTTGCTGGGCCTCACTGTGCTAGATTTAGAATATTCCACAGAAAGGCAGAAAGTTTTATTAGGAAGTCCCTTGGAGTATCTGCCCGAGGAGTTTGGGTTTCTTTTGTGCCCTTTTGTGTTCAGGCTTCCATGGGTCTTCCAACTCAGGGAAAGAAGCATTTGATATGAGACACCATCACCTCTTCACATCAGACAAAAACCAACTCCTGTGAACAAAAAAGCTTTCCATTTCCACAGGCTTTGAGCTACTGCCAGAGACAGAATGTTGAGGTGGGAGGACCTTGTCCTCACACAGCGGATGTTTGCATGTTGTGTGGCTAGACAGCAGCTGCAGAAGTAAATAAGAAATATGTCATTCTATTCGAAGCAGACATTGGCAGGCAATGCTGGTTTTCAGTGCTCTGCCCTTCAGAGAAATGCTTGACACTTGTGCAGCCGAATTGCTTGAAAGTGTTCTGTAAATTGCCAGAATATTATGTTAAAATACAAATACTGGCGCTTCACAGCCTTTTAGTTATGCCAGCAGTAGATGAATTAAGGCTACATAAGTATTAAAAAATAGTGATTAATGTCAGAACTGCAAATCGTATCTGGGAATGAACAGTTCTGGAGAATTTAAACACTGAATGCACAGTGACCTTGAACATTTGCCTGAGCCTTGAGGTTCTCCCTTTAAAACTGCTTCCCAGCTTCTTTGTGTCCCTGTCAAGGGAGAGAGCAGATTCATAAACTGCAGTAATTGAAAACAGTGTGAACTTCTTGGGTATGACTAATCTTTACCATTTCTTACCAAAAAAAAATACAAAGAAAAAAAAAAAAAATCACTTACTCCTAGCCAAGACTTTATTAATTGTAATATGAAAACATCCACACCTATCATGTCTCCCCTGAGGTCTTCCCAGGCTGCTGCAGAAATGGAGTCTGACTTCTCTTGCTTTGGCTAGAGGCTGAGGATGTGAATTCCTCTGATTAATTGCTTTTTGGATAACCTACAAAGCACCAGGGGTCAGACTCATGGCCTGGTAACGTTGCCTTGGCTCGGTGCCTCCGCTCCCATCGTGGGGAATCCCAGGAGGAGAGTGGCACCAGCTCGTTCCTCACTTCAGGCACACACACATTTTCTCAGCTGCTGCTACAAATGGCACAGTCTCTGCCTATCAACAAATCTAAAGTGCCACCCACCATCTTGGGTAAATCCCCCCCCCCCAAAAAATGTGATGATCTGCAAGCCATGAGGTTGCCATGCCTGTGGCGTGTGAGGTTGTTCAGGTGGATACTGAGGAAAAGGAAAAGCAGATCTCCAAATCTGCTGCCTCTCATCCTGCCCGTGTGATCAGATCACGTAAACTCTCTCGAGTAAGATCATATTTGCCTGGAGGTGCAGGTAAATATCCCTGAAGGGTGTATCCTGCATCCTGAAATTATTTGCTCCGGAAAGCACCACCCGACGGTGCTGCACGGAGGAATCTCCCCCAGCAATTTAAGGAGGCTTGGACCAGGAAGGGAGGCATGTGTGGAGTTCTCCATCCATGTTACCAGAAGGTGAATCCTTCTGTCCCCTCAGCAGAGCCTCGCCCCCTGTGCACACAGTGCTTGGCAGAGATGGGGGTGCTGTCCCCAGGTAAGGCCCTGTGACTCTTTCTTTCCACGAGTGCCCCAGAAAAGGGTAGATTTGTGGAAAGAAATAAAGGCAAAATGCTGATGAGCTGTTAAGGAACTCCCAGGGAAGGTTTGCAGAGCCCCTGTGGGCTTTTCCCTCGCTCAGAGAGCCCAGGAGGTTTTGCCTCCAGCACAGGCTCCAAGCTGCATTTGGAGGTGGGAATCCTCCCACAGACCTTGCCTTCCAAATCAAAGCTTCTCTGTCAAACAGACTGAGTCTAAATCAATAAAAATCATTAATAAAAAAGAACGGTCAGATGTTAGCCAATAGCCAAAAAAAAAAAAAAACCCCAACCCAGACCCCAAACCTGAAACATTTTCCTCTCTGAGAGGGAACACAGGTGTGGCTGGTGTGGGGTTTTTGGGGGACAGAGCAGTGTGGGGTCACACGGGTGTGCCCTGCTCTGCCACCGTGCAGGAGGAGCCCCCAGCTGCCCTGCAGTGACCCTCCCCGAGCCCAGGCTCGGGCTGATGCGCTCCAGAGGGAGCCACATCTGTCCTTGCTCTCCCCAATGGAGGTCACCAGCCTCCCAAGCTTTCCAGGAAAGAGGGAGTGGCCGCCGAGGCTTGAGTTGCTGAGCGTGGACCACCTGGGAAAGAGAGTGCAGGCAGCACTTGTCCTACCTCTAGGCACTCCACAGGAAGGATTAAGGGATGCTGAACTGGCTTTGAACTCCCACCCCAACCGGCTTTGAAGAAATGGAAGGGCAGGCAAGTAACGTGCATGTTCTGATATGGAAAAATGGCAATAGCATTTCTGCATCTCAGCCTGCAGCAGAGGTTGGTCCAGGTTACAGTATTTAGATCTAGACTTGAAACACTTCAGGGTTTGTGTCTGTTTGGGGGTAGGGGACTGTTTTCAAAGCTCACACCTTGACCCACGTTTTGACTGAGTACTCTGCAAATTTTATGTGTTTCTAGCTCTGATAGAGGAAAAAAAGGAGGAAAGAATTGTCTCTCTGCATTTGAGAAAAATCACATTAATAATGCCACCACTATTTGATGTTGGGGGGGGGGGGGTCCTCCTCTCTTGAAAGGCAAACTNNGGGGGGGGGATCCTACTCTCTTGAAAGGCAAACTTGGGAAACAGCTACCTTTTATTTCAAGGAATCAGATTCATAAAAATTACAGCTATAAAACACAACAGCAGCCAAAACCCTCCACATAAAACCTCTTGTATTTTATGCCTCCTTTTCTATTTCAGGTCCTCATTTGCCTAATTACTTCTCAGAGGTTGGCAGAGATTTTCCCTGCAGCGCTGAGCTCTGCTGACTGCAGAGACCCTACCTGGCACACTCAGTTAGTGCGTCAGCATGCTAGGTGGAAATGAATGAAAAATCAATCAGGGCAACTGCAGTGGTAGCATATTCAACTCTAACCTACTTTTGTGCATGGTTTCAAATATTTCATTGTGTGTTTAGGCGTCTTTTAAAATGGTAAGTGGATCTGAAGTAAAATTGATCTTCCTAGTCAGCCTAATAAATGTTTTGTCATCTTTAGCGCTTTGCTCGAGCAAATTTGCCACCCTGACTGCTGAGTTAAACTGCAGACTTGATTGAAATGCCAAAATCTACAAGAAGATTGTTTTAATCTTGAAAACCTATCACCAGCAGATTGCATCATGCAGTGGATAGAGATACAGTGACAGAGCTTTGATTGTTTTAATCCTATTTGCAGACCAGACCTAGAGTAGGTCTGGAAAATCAAAAGTACACCAGAGCCTCTTTTGAAACACGGGTGCTGCTTCCTGTGTGGTCTTGCAATGAGTTTGGCTTAGCAATATTTGTCTGTGCACTTTCGGTTTATATTTTTTCTTGTTGCATTTCTGCATAGGCAGAGTTAAATATGGATTGCCAGTTTCATTTAAAGTCCACAATAAAAAGGTCCAACATTCATGCCTAAACAATTAGCAGCTGTTGTTACTTCTTTCAGCTGAGTGGGTTCAAGACATTAAAAAACCCTCCTAGGATCACTGCTCTAACAAGTTGGGCAGTGCAACACCGTGAAAGCTTTCCAAAAACTCACAATCCTCTTCCTATGTGATGCCCTTACAGTGAAGAAGATTCTTTTGGCTGTAAAGATGAAGAGTCTACTTTTTCTGGTGCTGATCTCTGTCTGTTGGGCTGAACCTCACCCTGGCAACTCAAGTCTGGAGCATGAAAGAATTGTTCACATTCAAGGTAAGGAAATAAGTGAGAAAATACCAATATCCTCATATTGCTGAGGGAAACAGAATAATGTGCTTAATGATCCTTAATCTTTTTTTTTTTTTTTTTAATGCTCTCATGGTGTTTTTTAAATACTTGTATTACTGGGGACCAGATGTTTTCTTTTCTGGTTCTGTTGCATTATTATTGCTCCTAACAAAAGTGAAAAAAAGAAAATTGCACTGTTTAATAGCATTTAGTCACAACCTTGCAAAGGTTAGTGAGTAAAGTACAGCATGATTTAAGACAAAGGGAAAAAGCATGCATCCTAAAGTAATAAACAACAGCAGTGGGTTGAAATACTTCAGTTTATTGTGGAATAGATTTGGTTTTAAGAGGTCTGTCATACATAGTTTTCCACAGTACAGGAATTTATTGCTGTGTATTACTTTAAAAGGCTGAGCACATCAGAGATCATAATTGGGCACTGTAAACCAGAAAAAAAAAATAAATAAAGTAACTTACCCCAAAAGAAACGTGCCTTTCCTCACACCTTTAATTCACACTAAATATTATCCTGGCCTTCTGCATAATCCTGTTTGGTTCATGTTTGAGTCCCAGAGATTACAGCTGTGGCAGGATTTGAGTCTGCAGCACAATGCAGCTGTTTTTTCAGTCCCAGCTTCGGTCGTAGAGGGTTATCCTGCATAAGAAGAATCAGGGGGTTTATGCAGTAAGGACAGGCAGAATGAACAGGGATTTTCCTGCTTTCACTCCTACCTTCCTTGAGCCTGGCTAAAATTAATTTTGCAAAATTAAGAAACTCAGAATTACTGTCCCCTCTCCCTCTCTCTCTCCCTCTCTCTCTCTCTCTTTTTAAAGTTTGATTTCTTTCTCTCAGCAGCCAGCAAATTGTGCTGTTTGAGTGTTTGTGTAAATGTGAATTCTCAAGCTAGAGCAGGTTACCAGGGAAGGCTGAACCTTTAGGAGTTCACAGGAAAGCCACACAAGTTAAAGGCACCCTGCACCTATTAAAAATGGGTTGTCAAGGTCAGACAAGGAGTAACAGATAGCTGCTCTCCCTCTGAGGAGACTCCCAGGATGAAGGTCAAACGAATGTGTGGTGTCCAAATGATCTGCTCTGAGATGATGAACACTTGCTTCCCAGGGCAAATTTCAAATCAGGCATCAATGGCTAATAAACACATATTTTGCCTTTCCTTCTATAATGCAGCTTTTTTGTCTCTGAGTCTCATCTTTTTGGAAAATTAAATTAGTGGAATAGTCAGCACTTTAGTGTAATTCACAAGTCATATATGTCAATTATTACTAACCCAAACAGCTCAAAGCTGGTAGGAGTTTTGAGATGAACCATTCTGCCTCCCCACAAAAACTCACCTGGACCTCAAGTTCGTTCCTTCAAGGAAAGCTGGATAAAGATTTAAATTTGAGCACTACCACGAGCTCTGAACACCACCTCTGGCTCAGGCTCTGAAATGCACAGGCAGACCACAAATCAGAGAGGCTGAAACTGCTTGGGACTTGGCATTTTTGTTCCTGGTTTTTGCCATTCCTCTCCACACTCTGGAATCCCACCAGGGCTGGGATCCCTCTCTGCCCAACGCTGCACAAGCAGACACAAATCCCACACCTGGAGATGGGATGGAGATCAGGGAACACCATGGAACTCCTGTGTTGTAGCTTCATACAAAAGCTGTTTTTTTATCCCATCAACAAATCCAGCATCCCTCTCCGCAGCTGAAATCCAGGAGATGTGTAGCTAAACTCCTCCTGGGTTGCATGCCTGGGAATGCCTTGGAATTACAGAAGGTATGTGAATGTTGTGCATTTAAGTGCTTACACAGAGGTGAAAGGGATTTCCTGAGGCAGAGAAGGAAACTGTGCTATATTCCCCGTTCTTTACATCATGTAATCTCCTCTAGGCTGAGTTTAATTTCTTTAAAAAGCTGGGTTTCAGATCTCCTTCCCGAAAAAGAGTTCTGCTCCCTATTTTTCTGATATGGAAAACGCCCTCCTAACTCTCCGTGTTTATTTCATGGTCTTGTTCTTCTCTGCTGTTGTCCTCTGGCTTCCAATAACATTTTTTTCTTTCTTGAGGCTTGCTTTAAAACAGAAATAAGATAACGCCATATCCCCACAGCTATCACTGGAGTGTACTTTTTCAAATTGTTCTCTGAGTGTATAACCTCCTGATTACTGTACCAACTGGGTCCTGTAACCTGATAATGTCAGGAATTCATCTTTCCACTGGTTCTCATCCGAATTCTTGCTCCTTGAGTGCACTCAGCCAGGACTTTATTCCAGATAAAATCCTCATTTGGCCTAAATATTTCTGTTTTCCAGTTAACAATGCTTTGTTCTTCAGACCTTGGATCAAATTTGCTGTTCCCAGCTGTGCTGCAGTGATGATCAATAGTCTGTGGTGATAGACAGTATTTAGCAGCCAGTGTCCCTCACTGCCACTTGAAATTAACAAGTACAAGCTTTATATCAGTAATTCTTCATACTAGACCTTAAAAAGCTGGGCTGTGCATTCAGCATTAAATGTCATCCTACTTTTTCTGCCCTTCTTTCTTCAAATATTCCAAATATCCACTCTCCTCCCTTCAGTGCTGCTTAATGAGCCGTGTGAAAATTTTATTAATCCAAAAGTCACAATTACTGTATAAGGTAAAATTAATGAAAATATTAAAGGAATTGTAATGACGGCAGTTCACTTTTTTCATACATTTTTCCATATCACTCCGTTCCCTAAGCTCCAAGCAAATGATACATCACATTCCCCAGCCTCATACATTTGGTTTTATTATGTATCTGATATCAGATTACTCTGACTTTCTTTGGTAAGTATCTGCTTCACCTTATCCCTCTTTCTAGTACTGACTGTATTCCTCTTGTTCAACAGTTTTCCTTCAAAATTTGTTCCGAAGTCCTATTTGCTGCTGAGGTCAGACTAATTGGCTGGTTGATGGCTGAATTAGTTTCTTTATTTGTTATTTTCTGCTATATTTCTTCTGTATGTGTTATTTTGCTGCTGTCCAGGAACACCTGGTACCGTCCTTAAGTGACAGATGAGGTCACACCTCGACCATCAGGTTTGCCACACCCAGTGCCAGTAGGTCTGGGTACCCCAATTTGCTGCCCCTCCATCAGTGGGAAATCTCCTGACACCTCTCTCAAACTCAGTGTTTGTCCACCAGAACAAACAGTATTTCACAAATTTTATTGTTCTACAATTATACTTTGCTTTCGTGGACACAGAGCTCTGCCTCTCAAATGTCCACTCCCTGGAAAACAGGTTTTCTTTACTTTTACTAAACGCTTTGCCAGTCTCTAACACTGCAGTAGACACAGTTCTATGTCCATGTTCTCTTTTAAATACTTCAGTTTTTCTCAGAAATTATTTGCTGGTTTCATCAACAGCTCTGTTCCTGCTGACAGTGTCAGTTCTAGCTCCTGGTTCTCTCCTTGTTGGCTAATATACTCAATTTGGACTCGAGCAAAATTTCTCATCTGTGAGACAGTTTTACCTCCCTACTTTTCACAGTATTTTTATCTTATTTCCTCTGGCCCTATTGCTTTTTTTATATATTTTTTTTCTCCTTTTGGGTTTACTCCAACATCAATGCACAAAATTTATAAAATATCTAAGGCTGTATTTTATGTCTTCTATGGCTTTATTTTCTTTGCTGAAGCCTGTGGTGGATTTCATGGTTTTGGCCAGGGTGCTTTGTTATCCCAGGCTGCTTGACCTTATCCCCTTCCCCTGGCAGTTTGTCATTCCAATCTCAATTTTGGGGATTAAAAAAAAAAATAAAAAGAGACAACTGTATTTAAACAGGATGTGTCGTCCCCCTCGCCCCACAGCCCGGAAAAACTCCATGTGCCTTAGGGGGTACCAGTTTCACTCTTCAGAAAAAGAGTGAAATGAATATATATATGAAATAAATGAAATCACCTGGTGATGGTGAAAGTGGGACTAAAGAGTCCCCACGCCACATCGAGGCCCACAGCAAGAAAACAACACCGCTCCCAGCACATCCCTGCAATCAGAGACTCATTCTTCCTCCTGAAGATCTGCAAAGCCCCTCTGACCCCTCACCAGAGAGGATGACTCCTTGCAGTGCTGACTTCCTCCATCTCTCTGCTCTGCTCTGCTCGTGGTGCTGCTGGCTGACCACTTAACCACAGGCAGGCAGAGCACCCCTCAGAGATAAGGGCATTCCCCTGGGAGTAGCTGCTCTGCAAAGTAAGTAATTGCTCACAGTAATTGCTGAGTTAATTACCTAAGGGGAGCCAGAGTCTTTAACACGAGTCCAGTTTGTTCAGGTTGTAGAAATACGAGGAAAGGCAGCAATGAGAACACAAAGTTTGGTTCCTGGAGGATGAAATTTCACATTTTGGCTTTCCTCTGTATGTAAGAAATTTATATTAGAGAGCATTTCATTGTGTTTGAGGTGCAAGAATGCACCCCTTTGCCTGTCAAGATCTCTGCACAGATGTATTTGTGCATACCAAAAAATATTTCAACATGGAATGAACTGAAAACTTTTTAATGCTGCCCAACTGAAACAAACAAACAACAACAACAAAACCCTAAGCACACACAAATAAGTTAAATCAAATAACCAATGACAAAAGCACAGGAAATATTTGACGAACTTGTTCTCCAGTATAATGAGTTTTATTTACAGTTCTTTTACTTAGTTTATTTACAGTTCATTTACACTTATTTTCCTTCAAACCAAGCCAGCACCAAGAGAGAGAAAGAAGCTGCACAGAGGTTCTGGACCAGCCAAAAACACGATAAGAGATTAAATGCGCAGCTCATCCGAACTCTTACACTAATTCTTCTCTTCCCAAGTTAGTCTTATCCTGATTATCTTCATGCTTCTCCACTTTACTTTTGACTTCCCTCATTCTTACCACCTCTCTGCACTTTTCCATTTTCCGTGATGCTACATGACACTTCTCTCCATTTTCTTGCCTTTCTGTTCTCTGCTTTAACCCTGGGGTTTTTTCCTTGCCTTTGTGTTTTGCCACCCAGGACAATTTCGATGCTGCCACGATACATTTTTCTGTCTCTTCTTGTAATTGAGCTCTTTCTTTGATTTCCACACCACCTCCTTTCCTCTTCAGATCGTGGCCTGTTGCAGCAGCAGGGATGGAAATGTCAGCAGAGAGCAGCAACCCCACCTCCTGTTGGATGCTGCTCTCCTTAGGGGCACCCTGGGCTGCATGTTCTGCTGCAGATCTTAAGTGATAGGTGCCAGGATATTTGGGTTGTTAAAAAAAAAAAAATAAATATTACAGAAACACAAGGATTCACACGAAACATAAATTTTAATCATTAATTTGCCTTTGCTGGTTACATCAGTCGAATTCCATATTTATAAATATAGCTTTTAAGGGTGATTAAGGAACTGGAAGAGCTCCTCGCAGTTTCTGTGCAATATTTTGGTTTTGTCAAACAGTCCTAATGCCACCCATGAAGATTTACTTCTGTGAGGAAGGAGTGCAGAGAGGTTGCCTTGATTCCTGTTCTGTTCTGATCTCCACGAGATTTATCTATACCTGAGCAAAACACACTTAAAAGTTATTTAAGGCAATAATTTAGAAAAAGCTGAAGTCTGTTATTTCCCTGATGGTTTTATGTGCTCTTAGGTCTCCTAGAAACCTAAACCTGGTTTAATATGTCCTGTTTAACAATCCCCTCCCAACACATTACTCAAGTTGAGGGGATGGAATCAGCTGAAAAATATTTTTCCTCAGCCTTGTAATGTCTTTGTTACAAAGACAGATTTCTTCTCTGCCATACATAAAACAGGTATTTTTAGCTGTACTAGTATTTGGAATCTGAAGCTTTTAACTAAGATTTATCTAGCTTTTCTCTTACCAATTTCATATCAAAACTTAGAAGGAATGTGTTGGGGGTGTTCTATCCTGCCTGTTTGGAGGCAGGAACACCGGAGCTGGATCCTTGCCTTCCCTTTCTCATGACACAGCAAAACTGCCTTAGTGCTTGAGCCAAAAAAGAACATCTTTTACCAGTCTTACAGATGATGTAGTAAAGATTTCAGATTTTTTTTTTTTTTCCAAAAGCAGAAGTGAAAAGGTAGCTAGTTAAAATACAGATAGAAAAAAATGTGCGCTATGTGCAAAAAACTGGTGTAATTCTCCCTCATGTTTTTCCTCAGGATTCTCTGAGTAATACACCCATTTACTAGTGCAAAAATAACTCCCTTCTCTACATATTACAGCAAATAGGAACTGTTGTCATCGCAAAATATTTCTGATTTTTAAGTAAACACTTTGGAAAACAAAAAAAAAATTGAGGATAACAAAACTTGCCACTGCTGTGGGAAGAGTGAGGATATCTTAGCATGAGCTCAGGTCCCTGGTAACACCACAGGAAAGCCAGAAACAGCTCTGTTTATTTAAAGCAGAATGGCACAGGGTGTTTTTAAGCTAGGGGCTTGCTAACAGTGTGGAACATTCAGGCAATACATGAATTTATCTGGCAAAACACTTCTTTGTTGTCATCCCTGGCTTATGATTTTTTTTTTTCTGCCTGTAAAAATGCACATCTTTTCCTCCACTGTCACTTTGTAAGGCACTCCACGAAAATGCTGGAATGAAATCAAGTTTTGTGGCCAGCTCAGCATAAGATTGTGGATACTCCTGGTGGAGAAAGCAGATAAAGCTGTTTGCCAAGGGTTGTGGTGTGACTCATCCTCTCTGCCCCACACTGTGCTCTTGGCCCTCCAAACCTTGCCATAATTCTGGAGTGCAGAAGCCAGTTAAGGGAGAAAAACTTAAAAAGGAAACCAGAAGAAAATGCCACAGCAAAAAAAAAATTTTGAACAAACCCAAACAACAAAACAGACTACAACCCAAAAATCAGCCCACAACTAAAAAGACAAACAAACCTTAAAACACGTCCAGCAGTAAAATTTGGAGCTAAAACAATAAGGCAGCAGGTGAGACTGAAGTGAGAGCTCCAACAGAGCAAGTCCTCCTCACTGTCCTTGAAATGGGCACCACACTGACCAACACCAGGGTTAGGGATGGACAAAGCAATGACCACCAGGGCAGGAGTGGTCGCTGTGCAGCTTTCAGGCTGGGCAGGGCAGAGAGGAGGAGGAAGGATGGAAGACGTGCCCAGCCTGCTGCTGCCTGTGCCTTATTATTCAAGGCAGCAAAGTATCCTTTCCCCTGCAGCTCATACCAGATTTGGCACAGCTGAGATACAGCAAAGCCAGCCCAAAAAGCAAGTTTTTAAGTGAGTTTTCATTTCTATCAGGCAGCCTTTCCCGACAGCTTGGGGAAAGCAGCTCCCAGAGCCATGTGTTATCCTGCCCAGCTGGACACCTTCTACACCCTGGGCTAACTCTGCTTCAGCTAGCTTGGCTGTTTCTGCCCTGGGCTGCCTTTGTCATCCATCTAAGTGCACCAAGAGGATTAACAAAAGGCCACAATCTGTCAGAATCAATAGTAGGGAAGCAGAAGTGGAAAAATTACAGCAAATTAGTCACCAGTGAGGCCTGTTTTTAGCTGCTGCCTGTGTCACCAGGCAAAATATGTCTGGAAGGGTGAAAAGCCCCACCTGGGAAAGGTTTCTTACCCCAATTTTTCCCTTGGAGCTGACACCAGAGCCACGAGGGCGTTGCCACCTCTGTCCCCAGCCTCAGGAAGAGCTGGACGTTGCCCAGCACTGTCCATCCACCATCTGAGGCTCAGGAGTGACACACGTGAGCTGCCTTGTCCCCTGCGAGGATCCAAACTG
This sequence comes from Dicrurus megarhynchus, assembly GCA_013399195.1. NCBI lineage: Eukaryota > Metazoa > Chordata > Aves > Passeriformes > Dicruridae > Dicrurus > Dicrurus megarhynchus. Next base: position 411,809 of record VXAD01047015.1, on the reverse strand, counting down.
TCCTGTCTGTAAGGGCAACTCCTTAATGAGGGTTAGACCCTCTTTAATCTGGGGGTTTCAGAGTTTGCAGAGTTGTTTGGCCGTTCACCTCACAAATTCTCTGGTGGTGCTTCTGAAGTGAGCAGTCCTGAGGAAGGAGTGTTATCCTCCTCAGGCGACACACTCGGGTGTCCCATCCTTCTCCTTCTTGCAGTCACCTTTCAGAGACATTTAGAGACAAAAATAGTTTTATTCAGAAGGATTAGCCTTGTCAGAATGCCCATGAGGGAAGCAGCCAGGGAGCTGCTCTGACCACCCTTCAAATCAGTGTTTCCCCCATCTCCTGATCACTGTTTCATAACAGATCAGTCCTTGTTTCACTAAGACAAGCCAGGAAGCAGAATTCATTGCTCATTTGAGCTGAGTTTCACAGCAGTCAGCCAGAGACAATTACATATTGTAAATGAAGAGATTCTGGTTTGCTCTGTGTTTGGTTTCTTGTGGGTTTGGGTTTTTTTAATTCATCAGCTCCAGGAAGACTAAGGCCATTCATTTTGCCATGCTCCCAAAAATGTGCAGTTTAGGTAGATTTGGCCCTGGCTCTCACTGGCTACTGGATAATAAAGACCTCCAGGCCTCTTGCCCAACCTCTGTCATCTCATTTTTAATCCCAAGTCCCTGCTGCCCTCATGTCTTCTAGCCCAAACTGTGCCTCATTCCCCAATCTGACATCTGTTTTTCCTCGAAAGCCAGAGATCCTTCCTCCTCTCCCAGATCCGGGAGAAGCAGCAGCAGAGATGTAATTTTCTGCCTCGCTGTCTGTCCAGCGAGAAGGGCACATCATCCCATTTTCTGCCAAAATAACTGGCTTTTACAAAACTTGAGGGCGGAGGCGCGTTTCAAAGTGTCGCATCTCCCTTGGAACCTCCGGAGACAAAGGAGACGTTCCAGGATGAGAAAAGCCATGTGCTCCTTTCCTTTACCCAGGTTACCGTCCCCTCTGCTCTTTACACCCACAGAGACTCAGGTAATGGCTGCTGCAAAGGGCCAGAGGAGGTGGGAGGCAGCCAGCAGGGAGGAACATCCCCAGATTAGGATGCTGATGCTGGAGTCAGAGGTGACAGTGCTCTGGGCAAGCCTCCAGGCCTTGCTGGCACAGGCACAGTTGTTAGAAAGAGTGAGCATTAACAGCCTGAGTCAGACTCTCCCTCCCTGCCCCAGTCCTTTCTGCTAATATTTATTAACTTGACTTTTTCAGTACTAAAGACCCAGCATAGCTGAGCTCTGAATCAGATTTCTTGGTAATAACCACCCCAAAGCATAACATTTCTCCTCCCAAGGCGGACAGAAGGCTGTGGAACATCTTTGTCCCCGAAGGAAACAGGAAAATTTGCAGACAAACTGTGCTGTCTGTCTTCACTTTCTTCCTTCTCCTCCTCCTGTGGAAAGTGCTGGTAACGCTTTCCACAGTGCCTTGCCTCAGATCACCTCTCTCCTTGGATGCTCTCCTCTGGAAGGGGGAAGATGGATTATTGGAGCATCCCTGAGCCTCTGGAAAGGAGGGCAGTGAAAAAAGAACATCAGTTAAAAGGGGCTGCAGGCGATCTGCTCTGCAGCACTGATTTTGCACTGGGCAGGAAGGTGAAACACCTCGCAGCACTCAAATATGTCAATTCCTGAGGAAACTGGAGCCCTGACCTGTGCAGGTAACAGCTATGCTCTGGACACAGCAGCTCCTGACAAAGAACTGCACCTTTAGGATACCTGTTTTCCTCAAGCAGATGCACATTTGCACTCAGGAAGCTTGTCTTTGCAATTACCACCCCAAAACGTGTTCGCATAATCACAAAATGCTGCATTCCCTGAGGTGCAGCTCACTGCAGTGGTGGACAGAGAGGGAAATCCAGCTGAGGCTGCAGTTTAGGCAGACATTTCATTTAATCACAGACCTGTCTACAGGACTCAGAAGCCTGGGACTCTCTGGAGACACTTATGATCCAAAAGTCTCCCTGCACACCCCTCCTGGCCCTGGACACACCAGAGATTCTTGCACTGCTGTGGACAGACAGCTGGAGGGGTGGGATAGACACTCCACGGAGAGCTCAACACCTAAACCTTGTCTGTCAGCCCACATCCATCCCAGTCCTTCCCTGCCTCAACCATCCACATCTCCCTGGCTGATGGCATTTTTGCATCACTTCTGTCTGAACCCACCCAGATTCATCCCCAGCAGAAAACTGCTGCTTGCCTTCACAGGGTCACCCTCTCAGCAGCCTCTGTTTTTGGGAGCTTATCCACAGCTTCTGCTGGATTTAGAGAGAGCCAGACCAAGCCACAGAGTGGGGAATCACATTTCTAGGCAGCTACATCGACTTGCTGAACACGCATGGGGGATTGCAAAGTCTTTCTTCACAGCCTGTGAATGCAGAGTGAGGTTGGTGGTGCTTTCCCAGAGAGCTGGTGATTTACTGGAGGGTTTTGGTTTTATTGTCCCAGTGGTCAAGGACACCAAACCCAACAGGAGCGCTGAGCTTGCTCAATCAGTTTTGCAAACTTCGCATGAGATGCCCTGCAAGAGATACTGAAAGGAGGGAAAATTCTCAGTTTTGGATACATCTGCTGACTACCACACGAAATCTGCATTTTCCAGGGTTTTCCCATGGCAGCACCGCCCAGAAAAGCCCCAGAGACTCAGAGTTGGAAGCGAGCACCTGCTCCAGCCGACTGTCCTAAGCAAAATGATTTCACAGAGCAACATCTGTGGTGATCTGCTAGAGGGAACCTGGGGTGAGGAGAGGAGATAGACAGAACATACAGGTTTGCTTGAAAAGTGAGATCAGAATACAAAAGACAAAATAGTGACAAGGTTTAAGGAGATCAGAAAAAGAGATGAGGAAAAGCCACATCGAGATGATGAAGAAAGTGGGCAGCAGAAGATCAGATTTTACATTTGAAGATAACTGGACTTCCTTACTCTGGTCAGAAGAGGAACTCATACTCAAAAATTAGAAAAGAATACCAAGAGAAAATGCCTGAAAATCTATCTGAGAATTGTGCTGACACTTGTAATGTCAGTATAAGTAATGCTGTTTGATACATTAATGGTTTTTCTGCTTTGTGAGTGGGATTCTCTGCATCCCCGACTGCGAGGAGCTTTGTGTGCTGCTGCCTGAATAAGCTAAATCCCTCCAGAAAAAAATTGAATTATGAAAATAAAAAATAAAGCATTGACAGACAACTCTTGAACAACCCACAGGAAAATATGGGATGTGTTTGGGGGCCTTTTATGGGTGATGACATTCATTCATCAGCTATGTAAATCTTGTGTAAATCTATTTACACAACACCCTCTTCATGACTACAGGGTATATGGGATGGCCTCTGCCTTTGTGGGGGGCACAGAGATACTTTCAGCTGAGCAAATAATTATTTATAACTGGTTTATAAACCTTATTACTGCACAGGTCCAAAATGATTGCAGGGAAGTGATCCTGCAGATGTAGCTGGTTGTTACAGCATTGACCACACCCGTTTAGTAAAAGGAAGACTGCAAACTAATTCTTGAGGGTTTTTTCTATTGATGCCTTAGGTTTTGACTTTTATATTTTTCAAATCCTGTACTGCTTAGTGTGTAGCTCTGAGGTTTTTTGTAGCCTGTTAATTTCTGCTCTCTCATGCTAAGTAGACAGAACAAAGCCTCTCCAGGCCTGCTCGCCAAGGACACCCAGACCGTCCTAGGCCCAAAATGTGTAAACCAAAGACTCTAAAAGGGGGGCAAGCTTGGGGATATTACATCATTAAACTGAAGCTTTAATTGGAGAATTAACCCTGATATGCAAATGAACAAAACCTATAAAAGTGTGAAGAACTCGTGACCTGGGGTCCATCTCGGGGTCCATCTGGGCAGTGGCCTCTGGCTCCCCAGGGGTACTTTTGAAGGCCTTTCAAATAAATACCGACCTTTATTCCCTTATTCTGTCTAGTCTCTGTGTCTAGGAGGCTTCTTAAGGCATCAGTTCTTTGGCACCCCAGATGGGACAACGAGGCTTCAAAAAATCCTCTGGGACTTAGGAAGGTCCCAGAGGACCTTATTTATGGTTTTTCTCCTTAAATCCTACAGAAAACGGGCCCCGTCTCCTCGTGGTAGCAGAGCAAGCTAAAATCTTCTCCCACCGCGGCGGCAACGTCACACTGCCATGCAAATTCTACCACGAGCACACGTCCACAGCCGGCTCAGGAACACACAAAATCCGCGTCAAGTGGACCAAACTCACCTACGATTACCTCAAGGAAGTGGACGTGTTTGTGGCCATGGGGCACCACAGGAAGAGCTACGGGAGCTACCAGGGCAGGGTGTCCCTGCGGGAGAGCAGCGAGAACGACGCCTCGCTCGTCATCACCAACATCCTGCTGGAGGACTACGGGAGGTACAAGTGTGAGGTGATCGAAGGGCTGGAGGATGACACGGCAGTGGTGACCCTCAATTTGGAAGGTAGGTGACGCCTGGGTTCCACTTTGAGTCGGATTTACGTGGTGCTGAGGAACACCTGCTTTTTTTTTCTCCTCCTAGACCTGCTGCTATTGTGTTATCAGTGATACTGTGTTATCACTGATGTTGTGTTATCAGTGGCAACAGCAAGCTGAGAAGCAGAATTCACTGTGCTCTGGGGAATCTTGGCCTGACAGCCCATGACAACAATCACAAATTGGCAAAACATTAGGACTACTATAACTTTTGCTAGCCTAAGGCATATTCATCTTCCAGCCAGACCTGGTGTGAGAGGAGCCAAGAAAGGATGAACAAGCACAGTATCAAGAGCTCCACATGTTTTTAATTTGCTCCCGTCGTTTTGCAGAAGCCACTGCATCTTTTTGCCTAGGTGAAATTATATTAAATTCACCCCTAACAGTAACTTTAAGAAACTTCAAGATATTTTACATTATCCAGCAAATACAAATCTTCTTGTGAAGATGAAAAATGTTACAGTAGTTGTCCAGAGACAGTGGGTTTGGGTTTTTCCAGCCTTATAATTAGATAAATTAGATCTTTATGTTGCCTGCCAAGACAACTTGTATATGTATTGTCTACTCATTTTCTTGAGTCTTATTCTTGAAAACAGCAGAGTAAAAAGCATTTGAAAAAGTAGTGAAATAGGTTTAAAGAGGACAAAATTTCAGCTTTCCTTACTTCTTATGCAATTCAGATACATTTTATGAGTTTCAATGCATGTAAAAGAGTGTTCGGCCCTTTTTTCCTTTTCCCCAAAGCATTGCACTGAACACAGAGGTAATTAAAAGTTTCATGAGGACATATCACATACTCTTACACTTACCAGCAAATGTGTGCCAGAGGGATCCTGAGAGGAAAAGGAGAGGAAAAGGAGAGGAAAAAGAGGGAGAGGGAGAGGGAGAGGGAGAGGAGAGGAGAGGGTTTATGATATTTATATATAGTTGTCCTGCACAATAAGACTGTCTGAGTGGTTCTTGGAACCAAACAGACGTCATGGCCTTAGTCTACTTCTTTACATCTATTCTTCCATTCCTGGCTGGAGGCCACAGAAACTTCCCATTTCTGAGTGCAGAAAGACCCTGCCCAGTTTCCATGCCAGCAGGGTGGTGCATTTAGGTTGTTCCATCCCACAAAACTCATCTTTAACAAGAATGTACCCTATTCTTTTCAAACTAATGAGATAAAGAAAACTGGGCATTTACATGTTTAGTTTAAATTCTCTAAAGCAGTTATGAGTGAAGACAGAATTGAGCTGGAGGGGAAAACTCTCTGTTCTTCTCTGCTGGCCAAAAGCTCTCATGTGCTCAGCTTCCCCTCCACTGGGGCAGGCTCTGCAGGGGCTGCTCAGCCACTGAAGGGAGAACAGCTCCTCTTGGCAGGCTCACCTTTACCTGAGCGAAACAAGGCTCTACTCACCTGCCCAGCCTCTTGCTTCCTCTGCAGCAGAAGTTCATTATTCTTCTGCTGTTACAAGCGAGGGGGTTCTGCCGTGAGGGCTTCCTGCTGTGCCTGGGAAGCAGAGATGCTGATGGGAGGTGGAGGCAGAGCAGGTTTGCTTGAAGCTTGGTGCAAATGCTTGTGCACATGCAGAAATCCACGCCTCAAAGGCATTATTTGGTTGATACTGCAGTGAGAAAGCAGTGAGAAATCTTTTCTTTACTGCGTGGAGTAAGGCAACTGAAAAAAAAGGAGATTTTCTATCTTTTTTAATGTTGCTGTTTTGTAATATAGCACCAGCCTTGGATACAAGGTCAGGATCCCTCCTCCAAAATAAGGAAATTCATAAGTAGAGGAGGAATCATATTTCTGCAGCCAAGTATGTTCCAAACTGTGCTCAAAGGAAAGTTTATATATTTTAATCAGTGTCTGGCTAGCATAAGGAACAAGATCTTTTCAATTATTTTTGTCACACATGGGACAGGTGTAAGACTGTTCATTTCTGACATTGTGGAGTGGTGTTTCTTGAACTGGCAGGCACATTGCCTTTGCAAAACCTCGTCATAAAATGTAACCTTTCAAGTGGGATAAGAGTGGTGTGAGTGTCAGTGCCAGTCCTGCTTATGTCAACCAAATCCAGTGATTTTGGGTCTATGGCACACTGAAGTTTCCTAATAGAAAGATAAGTATGAAAATATACTAATATTACAATGGAGATAAAGAACTGATAGAATAAACTCCTCTGTTTGCATGGCCTTGTGCTTATTTTTTCAGCTCACCTGCAGCTTTGTGTAGTTCTGGCATTAATTGCCATTTAATGTATTTGAGCAAAGCAGAACAGATCGGGGAAAAAAAAAAACCCACAATGTCTGGGCAAAAATTAAAATATATCAGCCCATCCTAGCATTCTACATCTGGTGTAAAGAATCAGGTTAATCTCACAGTGGGAATGACTTGCATCAGTAGCCTGATGTCCTGAGGTGGTGGCCTTAAGGATGTTAACTGGCATTTACACCCAGGAATGCCCACGAGCAGGGCAAAGCAGCTGATGGCTCCCGTGTGAGCTCCCTGCACAAAACCCATGGCCGTGCAGCAATATCAAAATTGCTGACCTCCACCTCGATGGACCTTTTTTCTTCTTCCACTGTGATAGCATTTTATTCTTACTAGCCTTAAAGGCCTCCTGGGATTGTCATTAAATAAACCATTCAAAATAGCTGGGCACTTTTAGCTTTGAAAAAACCACTGAAATTAGATTCAGTCTGAGTTTGTTACACACCTCACATTTTTGTGATATGTTTTCTCCATTTCCTTTCATTCAGAACCACGACATTTTTGCCCTAGACTAGAGAGATTGTGCCGAGCACCAGCTAAATCTCGGAACCGGAGCTCATTGCAGTTTTCCACAACCACCAGCTTTAGGATCTATTCAGTCACGTCATGATTTTCATCCTGTTTGTAGCCTGAAATACAAGGACTGGTCTAAGGGCTCGTGAGGGTTGGGCTGGGCACAGCAGCTGCTGTGAAGTGTCAAGTGCTGAGGAAAGCAGGACATTCTTATGGAGAATCAGCCTCATCACCAAAGCCAGTTTCTCTCTCTGAACTGGCCTTACTCTCCTCCTGCACATAAAACATGGATCATGAGTTTTACACTCTTTGTTCAGTGTTCTGAAAGTCAAAAGCCTGACATATTAAAAGGTCTCCAACAGCAGGCAGATACTGCTGTCCAAGTCGTAAGCAAAGAAAGAATTGTTAGCTTACATTAAATTTTCTTTATGGCAGCTTTTTACTGTCCTACACTAAATTTTCTTTATGTCTGTGCTTTACTAGTTTATTTTCTCACTAATACCTGGCGCTGTAATGAATCTCACTGCACCAGGTTTGTGAGCTTGACCTCCCAGGCACGTGAAGGCTCCAGCCCTCAGGTACTGCTCAGACACAGGTTTTGTGTGCCTTGATTTTGGGACAACTGTGGGAGAGGTGACAGAGAAAGTGGGACAATGCTAAACAGCCAAAGGCAGATTTTTACTCTATCAGAATTTTTTTTTTAATAGTTTCTCTCTTCAAAGGGAGGTGAGAGCTGAACATGCTAAGTTTGCAATACAGGCTATAAAATAATTACTTTTTACATCCAACACTAGTGGGAATTTTAAGATCTGTTTAAAATCATTAAAAATCTCTGTAGAAAGCAGCTTCTAACTCTTTGTGTGGCTCCCCAAGAACCAAGAACCACCAGCATTTCTGTTCGTGCTTCAAGATATGTTGGCCTTTAGGTCCAAGACAGAAATAAAAACCCAGGCATCCCTTTCAAAACCAGACTCTTTAGTTCAAAATAGCTCAAACAGACCCATAAGTTTCACATAAACAAATTTTTCCAAATTGTCAAAACAATCATTTTTAAGGTGTTCATTTGGTCTTCAGCTGGATGTAAGCAATGGGGAATTCAGAGCTGAAACCAATAGGAAATCAACTCCATGCTCTCAAGAGCAGGAGAAATCAGATTTAGTCTAATAATGTCATTTTTGTTTCCTCTGAGTGTTGCTGTTACATTCATGCACACACACAAAAAAAAAAACTATTTCAAATATCCTCTGTGTGATAATCTGTTCTACTCTGTGGTGAAAAACCCATTTTTTAGGACACAGTTTTTGTGGGTCCCTAAAACAGAGCAAAAAGTCTTGTAAAACCCAAGAGAGGGTTGTCAAGAGTAAGTCATGACAGACTAATGTAATTCCTTCTGTGACAGGTCTTTGCAGACAGAGCTGTGTTTGCACATGCTCTGAGAAATGGTCCTTGAAAGATGCAGGTGAAATAAAAAGTTAACAAAATTATCCGAAACTGACGACCCAAAAGGAAAGTGCTAAAAAATTTAGAAGTAGTTAGGCTAAGAAGAGCAAAGAAAGGCAACAGTCTCCAAATTTTTGATAAAGGCTGTAGAAATACAAGGGAATCATCTGCCCTAGGCCAGATCAGTCTAGTTTGTGTGTTTCTATTTGTTAGAAGTAAGAAACCCCACTGGCAACGTGGTTATGGGATGCTGTGGGCTGGAGGAACACTCCTTCAAGGTTCAGTTTCATTTTTGGGGAGACTGATACCTGCTGGCAGCCAGTGGCTGGATGATCAGACGTCTGGCAGTCCTGACAGGCAGGGAAATGGGGATGGAGACTGTGAAAATGAGGGGCTTACCAGTTTTTATGGAATTTTAGGAATCCAGCATGGAAAATTTTGCCATGGAGTGTATGAACCTGCCAGCACAGAACTGTACCCTACAGAACAGTAAATAGCAAACCCTACTGTTGCCCCATGTTTACACTGGCTGCAAGAAAACTTACTTTGGCAGTTTTGGCTAAAACTCAAGAGAACCTATTTCTTTACTCTGGCTGTGAAAAGGTCCTTTTTTTTCCCCTCCCATATGGATCAACAGAAATTCGTGTTATTTTGTTTCTACGTGTTAATACTCTTGAAACTGCTAATTGTGTGTGGTGCTGGCTTAATTAACACCCATGAATCATTACAGGAGTTGAGCTTTTTGAGGTTGTTTCCTCACCTGGTTGGGTAAAAGCTACAGCTCCTTGCACTGACAGTGTGTGTGAAGCAGCTGAGTAAATGCACTGAATTTTAGGGGTTACCTGCATATGAGATTCTGAAATACAAATAACACAAATAAATTCCCCCAAAAAACACAGTAACTGGAGAAGAGTTGTACATTTGCTCACTTGAATGAGAATTCCATAGAAATATAGGTGTTCCTGTGGGGAGGATATATAATACATCTACTTCTCATGTTCCAATTTGGTAGAAATCCCAATTTCCATTACAGGACTCATTCTCTAGACTGCAGTTTCTTGGTCACAGGTGCATGCAGCCCCTCCTCTCTCACTAAAAGATTCAATTTCTGCCGAGCTGATGTATCTCAGGTTCTTCCTGTCTCTTCTGGGGACAGGGGGGTCCTTCCATGGGGTCAGAACCTATTCCAGAGCACCGTGGGTTTGGGAGAGCAGCCACACCATGATTCCTTATATTGGAAATTAATATCCCCACTCGGGCTCCACACAGGGCTCAGCTGCTTCCTCAGGGTAGGGGATGGAATCACTGAGGTCAAGCTAAGGCTCCTCAGCTCTGTCTTCCCACAAAGAAACCAGATTTTAACCTTCTGAGGCTGGAAGTTTTTATCTCCCTCCTTTTTCTAAGCTGAATTTGTTAATGTTTGGGAGAGGGTGTTTTGTCTAGTGGCAGAACACGGGGCTGGAGTCAGAAGTTGAGGCTCAGCCTGTGCTTTGGGAACAGCAACGAGCCTCAGGACAGCTTTTGTCCATTCAGGAACAGATGGGATGGATTAGACTCTGACGGGTTTGTAAGATCCAGGACTGAGGAAGACGCCCTGCAATGAAATAAATCTCAGCACTGCTAAATTGTAAGAAAGTGGGTATGAATAGTGAGATCTTACTATGAATTTCAGCGAGGTTTGATAGGGAAATGAAGGGAAAAAAATTTATAAAATTGCACGGTAATGCAAAGCTGCACAAAACATATACCCAGTCAATTTTCCTCAGCAAAATCACCCCCGGCCACCTCCAACTGCAGGGTGAAATTAATGCTAATCAGTTGCAGGCTTGTACTGCAGATGAACTCCAACAAAAAGTCGGCTTCTATGCAGTCTGCTCGAATATAGCCCAAAGCTAATATTACAGTTTAGTGCATATTTATGTTATAAAAACATTATGTCCCAAACTGTCAAACTCAGATTTGTAACACATTTACATACATAGCTGGCCCCTTTTAAAAAGTGATTTTGTAAACCTTAAGGAATCAAATCTGTTTAAATAGTTCTCAATTAGTTGTTGCTCAGTTTTTAGAAGTAAGGAAGTTTATATCTTGATCTTTCCCCAATTGTAGGGGTTTTTTTGATGTATATGCAAATCAGACACATGTACTGGAAAAGGAGTCTTGTCTGGGGAAATGTAGTTTGGAAAAAAAAATAAGTTTTAGATTTCAACTAAAGTAATAAAGCTTGGACTCCTATTACATTTGCTATATTTTTATTATACCTGGTGATATTTCTATCCATTAGCACTGACAAAAAATGGGCATTTTCATAACAAAGACATGATGAAGGAAAAACAGAGATCCAGAAAAATAGGAAACATCTTCAGTGTCTTGTTTATGAAGTTAAATTTAACACACATTGTGTTACATTGCATTCATACTCCGCAGCTCAGAACACCACATAACAGAAAAGCCCTGTAACAAAGGATTTACAAAAGGAAAGAACTGAAGCAGGCTCTCTAGTTAAATGATGAAGGAGAGCAAAATATTGTTTATTACTACCCTGCCAAGTTTACATTTGCATGCTTTATTTTCTTGGACCAAGTCACTGAGATTTAGTAATAGCAAAGATTTTGTTTAACAAAAATAACACTTGGACGACAGAAGGATGAGGGAGAGAAGAGGAAGCAAGAGGACTTTAAGAAACTGGTGGAATCGATACAGAAATGGGTTAGACTGTTCTCAAAGAAGAGTGGCTTCATCACATGGTGACTGCCTTGCTTGACCACTGGGTAATGTCTCTATCCCTGAGGACAATGAAATTTTTATAGGAAAGAGGACCCAACATCAGGAAAAAAGTAAAAGAAAGATGGATATTTACGCCAGTGAAAAGTTTTTGGCTCACCTCATGTGTTATCTTGTCTTCAGTCCCCCTGTGTCCCACAGCACTTAGTTGTACAGAGATGTCTGAGGATAAACATTCTGAGCTGGATCGTCTCTAAAATCATTTTATTTCAGCTTATTATGAGACTGGGCTAAAGCCAACTGTAAAATTTAGTTCTGGGTTAAGTTTCTAAGCCCTGCCAAAGATTAGGGTGGTCTGATCCAAACTTTTGTTTCAAGTCTCTCTCTTTTTTATCAAAGCCACATGGGGAGGTGGTTCTTCAGTGTTTTCTGAAACGTCTTTCATGCTCCAAGAAACAAAGTTTAACTTCAGATCTTTTTCATAAAACAAGCAGGAAAAAAAAAAAAAAGCTGTTGGATAAGGGCAGCAACTGTGATTAGACACTGCTTTTGAGGCAATTCTGGAGGTGTCCCAACATTTCCCAGCCCCGCTTGGATGTCCTTCGTCGTGAGGTCTCTCTGCCGTACCTGTCTGCAGCGGCTCGGCAGCGACGAGCACCAGACAGGGCTTGGGGACAGGCTGTGTCCTGTCCTCTGGGGGGGAAGGAAGCATTTGGCAAGTCCACGCTCCCTGCACAGTGTCCCTCTCTTAGGGTAAGCCATCAGTGCTCTGGGGGCAGACGGGGAAGGTGGTGTCACGCGTGGTTTCCTACCAGGGCTGTGCCACCATCTGCACCGGGGGAAACCTGTCCTCTGCGAGGAGCTCTCCCTCCCTGAGCGGTGGCAAACTGCCCACAACCAGATGGACAGCAGCAGAAAAGTCTCCCACACAACTTCACTGATTTCATTTCCCCATAGTGTTCCTACTTTAAGACCTCGGGATGGTAAAATGGTGCCTCCTACCAGATTAGTCTTGAAATGCTGTTGTTAAGGCAGATATTCCCATTCCTGGGATAATGTGAAATAAAAAAAAAAACCCCAAACAAACAGAAAAAGCAAAGAAACAATCAAAAAGCAACTGTCTTGAACCTCTCAGAAAATCTTGGCAAGGGTTCATGCAAAGAACACAATGCTCTTTTATGTCAATCGAAACATTTCATCCTAATGTCTACAGGTAAAAAGAAATAATTCATAGAAATTCAACGATTCATTCAACAATTTCTTCTTTCTAAATAACTGCCAGGAACTCCCCTACTCCCATTTCACACTAAAAACAGCCCACCAAACCCACCAATCAACCAACCAAGCAACAAGCCAACACACCAGAAAAAACCCCAAACAAACAAAAAACCCAAAGAAACAAAATTAAAATAAACAAACAGAATAAAACCCAAACAAACAAAAAAACCAATACAAAAAGCAGAGCTAGGCTAGGGTCTAACTGAATTTTTAAAAATGATGAATTGATCTTGCAATGGATAAATGGGAATTTTCCATGAAAAACGTGTAGTTGCAACATTCCAGCCAGCTCTGCTCCCATCTAAGCACTGTGAGCTCCGGCTTGTGAGATCCCCGTGGTGACAGCAAAGGTGCAGGTGGGAGCAGCGTGCACACCTGGCAGGATTCCCATTGGGAAGGGGGTGAGGCCACAGGGAGATGAGCCAGCCAGGTAAGGCAGCAGTACCATCCCCTTCCCAAAACAGGTGCTGGTGTGCTGTTGATGGGGTGTTTTTTCCCCAGAAACAAACCAACAGTCCAACACACACCATGGAGCCAACCTCTACTTCCCATTTATTTCCCCTTCTGGTGTCAGTAAAAGCTGTTTCCCTTCGCTCTGCTCTTTCAGCGCCCCGTAACTCTCCCTCTTCCCCCACTCCAGGTGTGGTGTTCCCCTACTCCCCGCGGCTGGGGCGCTACAACCTGAACTTCCACGAGGCGCAGCGGGCGTGCGCGGAGCAGGACTCGGTGATCGCGTCCTTTGACCAGCTCTACGACGCCTGGAGGTCGGGGCTGGACTGGTGCAACGCCGGCTGGCTCAGCGACGGCTCCGTGCAGTACCCCATCACCAAGCCCAGGGAGCCCTGCGGGGGCAAGAACACCGTGCCCGGCGTCAGGAATTACGGGTTCTGGGACAAGGACAAGAGCCGATACGACGTCTTCTGCTTCACTTCCAACTTCAACGGTGAGAGCATTTTCTTCGCCCCTCCCTTGTAAATGACTGTGCCTAGGCAAGGGACTCCAAGGGCAGAAATTTGTGTTTGGTGTGTCAAAGCTTGTGCTGGGCCTGGAAAATGGCAGGAATTAGTCAAAGGAAAAGAATTAAAATCGTTGTGGAATTTGCAAGGATGCACGTGCAGAATGAAATGGTCTTTGTCACACGCTTGTGTAGGTAGAATTTAAAACTCAGGACTTGTACTGGCAGGACTTTCTAATATCTCCCCTTTCACCCCACTAAAATTTATACGTACCCTTTTAATGTTGGTGTGTAACCAGTTTATTTCGGTTAAAGCAATGGAGAAACCTGTAGTTCATTAACTGAGGTTTCCTGTTGAATTCAATTACAATTCTGTTCATATTGCTTAAATATGTCACCAAAACAAAATTCTGATCATCACTTCACCTATTCTGCAGTGTCAAGCAGCTCCTGCTTATGTACCAGGTCTAACATGACTAATAGTTCCTTATCAGCAAACCTATTTCTAGCTTTATTCTTTAATAATTTAGATTTCTAATCTTAGTATGCTGCCAAGCCTCCAATCACTTTTGCTCTGAGGATGGACTGATGCAAACCTTACTTTAGCAACTGCAAGGGGTTTTTTTGCTATTAGTTGATATTTCTTTAGGCGTGAAATTAAATTAAATGACCCAGTCTCAGCTTGTTATCATTTCAGGTTTTATCTAGAGGCTGGGAAAGATTTAGAAAGCATTGCTGTGAATGCCCAATCCTCTACAGCATCCTAGCTGTGCATAATTCCTACACAACTTTGCATATGTTTGGCTTGCAGCCCACTCAGACCATGGAACATGGCCTTTTTTTATTCATGCACAGACTGCTTATCCTCAGTGAAGCAGTTTCATCCCACAGCACAGCAAAAAATAAACATAAGTCTTGGTTTCAGAAGATGTGCTCCAGTGCTAAGTCTGCACCACCCTCCCCTGAGAAAAAAGTAGTCAAACAAAAGAAAATGAACCACACCAAACAAAAAAAAAACAATGCCCCAAAAAAAACCCCACCACAAAACAAAAAAATACATACTATAAAAAAAATCCAAAACAAACAAAACAAAAAAAAGCAAAAGAAAACAAAAGAAAAAAAAAACCTCAACAAAAAAAACCCAAACAAATCCTCAAGCCAACAATATCACATTAGGTTCAAAGTGATCTGAAACAAAAGTTTGGCCTATTTTTTTATCATACTGCTTCATCCCATTAAATGCTGGCTCAATTTTTTCTTGCTTCATTTATCAAAGGCAGAATCCTGTATGAAGTCATCTCTTCCATACAGATTTAACCCTGTACTATAGAAATGTCACCAAGGAATTAAATAATCAAACAAAAATAATTAAAATGTGATAACTGCACTTCTTGTGATGCTGGCAGAGAAAAACCTTGTGACTACTGGTCACTGATCACCACCCTTTTACACACCTGAACAGCAGGAACAGCATCTCTTAGGAACCAGAAACATAATTTCTGGGAAAAAGAAAGAATAATAAGTACTGTCCAATAAATATTGTCTGTGCACTGATACAAGGAGAAAGGTAAGGTGAGGATAAGGGGCACAGGTAGAAGAGCAATCAAAGAGAAGACACAGACTTGAATCTCAACCTTGAGGAGTCTTGATACTGCGCTGGCCTGCAGACAGAACATTACACAGCAATGGAGGGGAGAGGAGAGAGAGAGAGAGAAAGAGAGAGAGAGGTATATTTATATAGATATATAGATATATAGATGTAGATATATTGATAGATTATAGATATAGATATAGATAGATTAGATAGATATAGATATAGATATAGATATAGATAGATATAGATAGATATAGATATAGATATAGATATAGATTATATAGATATAGATATAGATATAGATATAGATATAGATAGATATAGATAGATATAGATAGATATAGATATAGATAGATATAGATATAGATATAGATATAGATATAGATATAGATATAGATGATATAGATATAGATATAGATATAGATATAGGTATAGGTATAGATATAGATATAATGTTCTCCATGACTCAGTGTCAAATGTCTCTCAAGACATCAGCTGAAAATCTGGATTTCTGCTTCTCTCAGCTTCCATTTCCTCAACTCACCAGATTACATTATCCTCACCTGTCCCTGCTGTGTTCTCCACTATCCCTGTCCTGAGCTCACCTTCATACCCACAATTAACCTAGCCACTCTGCCAGCTCCCTGTTTTCAGCAGAGCATTTTGGATACTCGTGTTTAACGGCATATGTCAGCTCTCTCACTGCAGAGGGAAAAGGTTATGATGACCTGTTTTGCCGCCAGGCTGGGATTGCCAGCTGCCAAAGATAGTGGCTGCAGGCAAAAAAAAAAAAAAAAGCTATTTCAAAGCTATTTCTGCAACACCCAATATTGATTCTCTCAGCTCAGGAGCAGCCAAGGAAAATGAGAGGTGGTTGGGACACCGTGCATTCCCAGTGGCTGCTGGAGTCTCCTGATAGTAGGAAACAGAGGAGCCTTCAACTCTGTGTAAGGGAGATGGGGCAATGCCAAGGGCCACAGGAGCAGGGAAGGATAAGGACAACTCAGAAAATATATCAGTTGTGGGAGCTTCTATAAAAAAGAGGTTGAGTGAGGTTTAGATACCTGCTAACTGGGTTCTCTATACGGAAAGAAAATCCCCAAATGCATTATGATCTCAGACATCTTTAAAAAAAAAGCGTGTTCAATTTCAAATAATTCAGCAGTCAAACCAAAAAATCTTGGTCTGAAATACATGCAAATTGTGGGTTTTTACCTGAAGATGAAAGGTAAGACCCATGGCATTTAGCCATTAAGGAAGAAAAATGGAACTGTTATCATCAGAGCAGTGAATTCAAATCCAGGTTCAGTGTTTTCACTCTGGTATTATTGGATTCCATCTGTGATCACCTGGATACACAAAAAAATAATGGCTAAAAATGAAGGGGTTACACCATTAGTAAAAAATTTTACATGCTTTTCTGTTACCTGCACAGGGAAATAGTTTGAGCAAAACTGCAATATCAAATAATCTTGTTACTTTATGAAATTGCCCTCTATGATGCCTTTTCTTAGACTAAGGCAAATGTAATACTTCCACGTTTTGTTCCACCTGTGAAGCTGATTTATACTCAAATCTTTCTGCTGGTTCGTACAAGGCTTGTTCATGTTTTGTGTCCAAGAACATGCAATCTTTTCATACCCTTTATATCTAGTAGTACCAGCAAGCTATCAGCTTATGAGATTATACAGTGATGTGTTTCATAAAACAAAGAGTAACACCAGCCTAATGCTATCTGTGAAATCCATCAAAATATTGCAAAACAACAAAATATTTTCCGCCTGCACTGGATGGCAATATGTTTCCCAATCTGTTTTTGCATTCCTTGTGCTGATCAAGGCTATTGAAAATGAATGCACCCAAGTGGGAAGTGTCTAACTTGTATTTGGAAATTCCACATTGGAATTTCCTGGCGTCTGAGGGCTCAGCTTTGCTCTCTCACAGCCAATGTCTCCTTCGCTTGTCCTGCCCAGTGGCAGCCACTTTAGTCCATGTCATCTATAGAAAAGCTGAGGGTTCCTGCCCTGTGTGGTGGCAAAATCTGACATGATCCAAAGTTTTTCCAGGGCTGCAGATCATCCCAATTTCTCTCCTTGCCTCGTCCCAAGGAATAGGATGCTCCTCTCCCATGCAATCCCTCCAGAAGTTCACTTTGAGCAAATAAATGCAGATGAATCCTTTTGTTACAGTCTTCCTGACAGAGCCTAACAGGCATAGACCAAGGAATGTATAATTGAAGAGCTGAGTGGTTATTCTTTACTTATTTTCAAAGGTCTTCTGAAGGAGAACAGTACTTTTTTTGAAGGAAAGTCCATGAGAATCTTTCACACTGAAAAGTGCTAAAAGAGCTAAATGTAAATACATTTATCAGCTCCTCTGTAATTAAGCATTTCCAAAGAAAATAAAACAAGGTACGAGTACAGCTGGCATCACACTTTCTGCTCATTAACATTCATTTTGTTATATACTTTGTCCACAGAAGCATAGTGCATAATTGATCTTTCATCAGCTCAAGGAGAATCAAGCAAAAATCTTGTGTTAACAAAGTTAAGAACACAAAGAACAAATTTTAGAGATTCATGTTAAAAGCACAGATGTGAGCCACCTGTTTATTGCAGCAATGCATGTGACAAGCCAACCACCCCTGCCATTTAAATGGGAGAAAGCTGTGGAAACTCCTGTCTGAATAATGCTGACTGTTCATTTGACTAGTTTCAGAGTATTTTATCACTGGGAACATGTAGCAACTGTTCCAAAAAGAGAAATAAACCCAAAATAAAATTACACGGCCTTTATTAGGAGTGGTTGCTTCTGACTCACCAGAGTCATTACTGGTATTAGTGTGTTTTAAAAAAATTTCCCACATATTTAAAAAATCAGCTATTTGAGAGGATCACTGGATGACAAAATATTTACCAGGTCTTAAACCTCCTTTTTTTTTCTTTTTTTTCCTTCCTTTTTTTTTTTTTTTAAATAAGAAAAACTTACTAATAAACCTCTCAGTTTAGCACAGAGCGTCAAGAAATCTCCAAGTGTAATTCATCCCTCAAAATCCCGCAGTCACAAGGGTATGGGGAATTCAGGTCAATGGCTGGAGTTTTCCTCTTTAAGCTGTTCTGTTACCTGCAAAATCTTAAATTAGCTGTTATAGATGGGGTTTTAGCAGGTTTGCACAAACCCTCTGCCCCATGATTTGGGTGTGAGGAGTCAAATCGAGCAGGCTCATCCTCTGCAGAAGTGACCCAACTACTGGACATTAACAAGAGAGAGACAGCAAACTCCTCCTTCTCCTTCCACACCAATTAATAAATACTGAGATTGAACAACTAGGAACCCTTCCCACCTATTATCAGGTGAAAAACTGCAAATCTGTATGGACCTTATTAATGGAATTTTATGTAATCAGACATTCTGGATCCACATTGCACCCCTGTGGGGTTTGCTATTAAATCTCTCTTATCTGAGGAAGGAGCAGAGTAGAGGAGTTTTTATTATTGATGTCATATGTCAAAAGCCTGACCTTGCTGCAAATCCCTAGGAAATTACATTCCATTGACATATGGTTTGAAGGGGAACTCGTAAACTAGGTGAAGTTTACACACTATCAGTCCAAACCCTTGTTCCCCTAAATCAGAGAACCTGTTTGCTTGGGGGAAACCTCTTAAGAGTGTATCAGTAACAGGTTTACATTTAATAAGCGTTCTCTTTAGCAACGCGTTGTAAATAGTCTCAACTTGCTTAAATGGAGTTAAAGAAAGTGTTTTACAAAGGGATGATTACCCGTTCTCAATAGTTTCCTGTGGAAATTCTGTACATATTGTCTCTGACAGCAATGAAATTTTTAAAAAAGTTTCTTCTCCACCACAGCTGCAATGTAAATGCCTTTTTAAAAACTATTCTTGTCTTGACATACAATTTCCGACCTTTAGACAGGGTTAATTCAATTACCTTTATATTGTCATCTGACCTGACTTTCCTTCATTTAGAAAAAAAATGCTGTTTGATTTTTTTCAGGAATCTGAAGCTGACATTACTCTTAGCTTACTCACCACTTTTTTTCCACCAAGAAAGTAATCTCAAACTGGGCAGTGTTCTGCATGTTTACCTGGTTTTTATGAGGCAGAAAATGGATATTGTACGGGAGTACATTCTTAATTAAGCAGTAAAGAGTGTGCTCTGGAATTAGAAGATGCCCACAAGAATAGAGGCCTTCCTTTTTTCCAGCTAACTTCCCTCTTCAGGAAAAGGCAGATTAGAAAGTTGTGAATTTATTTGGAAATTATTATGCCTTCAAAGAAACACGATTGCTCTGCAGTCCACTTGGCTGTCAAATCAGTGATGATAAATAACCCCAAGTATAATGACTGAAATGCTTACAAGGAATGTTTACTGCCTTGATAAATGGAATCAGTGTTAATATTATTGCTGTGTATGGATTAGGAGGGGAAACTTCACTTTTGGGGCCTTATTTTCTAGCATATATTTTCATTACCTTGAGACAGGGCACATTTTTCTTAGCAGCACTATCAGCTCAGCCCCGTGTTGTGGTGAGGATATACCCTTTGATGCCTAAAGAGAAACAGAGCAGCAGAACTGCTGGTGAAGACTTAAAACAGACACAATTTTGGTTTACCACAAGCTCAAACTCTCCTCCTGAGACACTGTTCAATACCTTGGCTTTCTCACCAGAAAAAAAAAAAATTATTTTGCTTGTATTTAATCAGACACAAGGTCACCACCCTGTCAGAGAGCAAAGGAGCATGTGTTACCTCCAGCTGTCCTCCCCTAAATGCCATCACTGAGTATAAATTCAGGTGGGGATGCCATACTTTGATATTAGCAGAAATAAACATAGCATTACCTTTTTTTTGTTTGTTTGTTCAAATAGTCTGTTTTCTGACTGGGGTTTTCTTTGGGTTAGGTTTTTTTTCCTCCTGATTTTTATCAACTCACCATATTAAAAAATCACGATATTTTTAACAACACAATGTCCAGCTGGCACAGCCATAAATGAACCATTGTTTGATGTGATCCTTCAGTGGAATGTCTCCATTTCTCCTCCAAAGTCAGTGTTAACAGTATTGCTGCCTGAAATCAAAAGAGAGAAAACCCTTGCCACAGTATTAAAATGGTAAGATAAAAAAGCTGTTCTTTATTAGAAGCTTCCAGGTGCATCCATAGTCATGGGCTATGGGCACACCAGACATCGAATTTCTACAATTTCTGTAAGGTTAATTAATTAGGATATCTATCTAACAGGTACATCCCATAGGAGATTCATCTGCCCCAGTAACCCCTGGGTTGGTCCAAGGGCTTCTATGCCCCAATTCCTGTTATGTCTTCTTGTAGGTCCTCTACTTGAAAATAAGACTAAACAGCATTTCAGGAACGTGTTAGAAGGTCAGCTTATCACTCGAAAATCTAAGAGAAAGGGTAGGAAAAATACCAGGAGCTACATAGCTAGTACAAAAAGTTCATAAAAAGTAAAAATCTTTAGGCAACACCATTGAGGTCATAGAATCACAGGATTTAAGTTTGGGAAAGACCTCCAGGATCATCGAATCCAACCTCTGCACCGCTAACGACTCCTCCTTCCTCCCTTCTTCCCTCCAGGTCGTTTCTACTACCTGATCCACCCCACCAAGCTGACCTACGAGGAGGCCGTGCAGGCGTGCCTGAAGGACGGGTCCCAGATCGCCAAGGTGGGGCAGATCTTCGCCGCCTGGAAGCTGCTGGGCTACGACCGCTGCGACGCGGGCTGGCTGGCGGACGGCAGCGTGCGCTACCCCATCTCCAGGCCGCGGAAGCGCTGCAGCCCCAGCGAGGCCGCCGTGCGCTTCGTCGGCTTCCCCGACAAGAAGCACAAGCTGTACGGCGTCTACTGCTTCAGAGCCTACAACTGAGAGAGTATACCTACAGCACGAAAGTTTTTCTTTTTCAAAGTCATTGAGAACGTGTGAAAGGTTTCTTTTTTTTTTCGGTATGAACTCATGCAAGCTACCAAAACTGTGATAAACCTCTTTTACTTACTGTAAAGAGTCATTTTCATAGACCCCCCTCCTCCTCCTCCACCCATTGGTTTGTTTTTTGGTTTTGTTTTGTTTTAGTGGGGTTTTTTTGTGAAAATATCATTCCATAGATATTTTAAATTAATATAATTTAATGGGAGCTCTAGGTAAGGAACTTTTAGATTCAAATTCTTTAAGCTATGTCATCCCAAAAAAACTTATAATTTTCATGAATGGGGCATGCAATAGAGCTTGACAATTGCTAGGGCACAATTATGGAGTGTAAGGCTACTCAAAGCAGAAGCTTTTAAAAGCACAGATTTTACATATTTGTACCAGTTTGAGAAACACTGCAAATTGATTATATCAGGAATTTTACAATAAAGCAATCTTTTTGTTAAAGGGGATCCGTGAGGTTTCACAAAGAAACCTCACAAAAATATATGTTAGCAAATAACTGTTTTCACTGGTTCACATGGGAACAACAGAGAGTTTAATAAAAGCAGCTAAAACAGTCCACAAAAATAGGACTAGTTTTACAATCTCAAATCTTGCCTTTCTGAAAAATAAACTCATGGTCCCACACATAGGAAGAAGCACAATTAGTTCTCCTGGACATTTCAATTGTGTTTTTGTTGTGTATAAATCATTGAGTGAATAATTAAGTAATAAGAAAACTCTGTTTTCTTCTTAACTCCAATTAAAGATGCCTGAGAAGTGTTGTATTACCTTTGAGTAGCTTTACTGAGCTATTTTTAAACTCTTAAAGGCCATTTGCTAAGCAGTATAATAGCATCTACTCAGGGCAGTTGTATAAATGAACTGCTGGACAGAGAAATTGTAAACTTTAGCAGCTTGATTTTACATTAGCCTTTGAAATGTTATTGTCTTAATTAAAGAACATTACGATATTTAATATTTCTTAGCTATTTACACATCACAAGAAATAAAAATTAGAAAAAAAAATTGAAATGATGAAGTCTTAAACTAAGACTATTAGACAAAATCTGAAACCAGCCATTAAGTTTTAGAAGAGAAAAAGGAAAGAAAACACTTCATTTCCTTACATTTTATTTGTATCTAAAAAGTACATCTGTTTTATAAACTATCAATGAAACAATATAGTATCGCTAGCCCTGAATTATTTAGTTAGTCCTCCTTAGAGTTAACAGAGAATAAAGCTATTGAAATACTTATTTTCACTAAATCTGCAGTGGTCTAGGCGGAAGATGTTTACCTAAATCTGCCAGTGTCAGAGAAAAACACACACTGTGCATGGTGCCTAGGATTTTCAGAGCTGCCTAAAGCACTAGGTCCTCCCTAAGTACCAGTTCGAGGGAATTTGGGATTTCTAATGCAAACTCACTTTGGATGCAGCAATTCTTGGTGCTCATCTTCAGATACCTTAATGCAACCAGTTTTTCAGAGAGCAGGTGCTCGAGGCTTTCTGAAAATTTACTCCACTTACGGTGTCTCAAAGCTGGATATCCAAATAAAAGGCAGAGAGGCCACTGATTAAAAATATCTTGGTCTCGGGTAATCTCTGAAGTGGTTTTTGATGTTCTCTATCCAGTATTGGTTCTACCACTTAAAAATGGAGAACTCTTTTTCCTACTCTACGCTTGCTGACTACGAAGAACTCAGAGGACCAACGTTTGTATTTACGCAGAGTTTTATAGCTGCCCACTGTTTCCATGACTTAAATGAGGTATAGGGGTATTTATCCAACTAGGACACAACCTGTATGCTTTCATGAATGGTTTGGTGTAGCTATTTTCCCATGGACGTGAGTAAATAAATCTCTTTCCTGGAGTGGTTGTGGTCCTGTTTTAAGACTCTGTGAGCAAACCAGGAACAATACATGGAAAGGGGCCATAGAGTAAGATGTATTTTATTGGAGTTCATTCCCATTGAACTCAGAAGCAAATTTCCATCCTTCTGGGGATATTTGCATCCTCTGTGGATATCTGTTCATACTTTACAGATGGAGCAATCTCAGTGCCAAACCCCACCCTTTTTCAATCCGCTAGGAATTGGATTTTCTCAAAATGGTAACCCTTAGCTGTAAGTAGAGACTTACTATAGGTTAAGTCCCTAAAACCATGCAACCTTTTTTTGAACAACCATTTTTTACATCAGTGCCCATTTCACACATTTTCTCAGGCCATTCAGAGCCTTCTCTGAAACCTTTGGAGAAAAAAATGGAAATGGAAATAGAAATGTTAAATATCCAAGCAGGATAAGGATTGGAGTATGCAAGAGTGGACCATGATCAAGAGGAATACATGTCAGTCCTCCACCCAACCTTCAGAAAATTTGAAAAAAATGCAGATTGTTCTACAGTTTTTCTTCTGAAGTTTGGACAGGGAGGTTGTGGGATAGGAAAAGCTGTAGAGAATATCCAAGTAATTACCACAGCTAGATCCAGAGTTCCTGTAAAGAGGGGAGCCTCATGCAGCTGGCTTTACCCTCCCCAAAGATCTGCTACATCTGGAGGAGGCTGCACAGTTTTCTTATTGCACAGAGGTGAAGAGACCCTCATGAANTTTTTTTTTTTTTTTGCAGGAATGGGGATTATATTTTGCCTGCATAAAAAAAAATAATAAATGTACACATCCAACCCACTCGTGGGGCTGGCTGAAGTGCCCTCACTGCTAGACCAAAGGCACTGCGGGAAAGGCAAGTTCAGCCTTTCACCAACTTTGCAACGCTCTGGAGATGGCTGGTCAGGTCCTAAATCTCAGCAATCTCAGGCTTGCACTAGTTTATGCCTTCTGTGTCCACACCTCCTCCTCCGGGCTGGCCGCCGCCACGGCCTGGGCGTAGCATCCCCCGACCCGCCCCTTCTTTCAGCATCCCCCAAACCCCAGCACAACCCCGGGACGGTGGCTGAGCAGGCTCTGCACCACCCACCCAGGGGACCCCCCCAGCTTGGCAGCACGAGGAGGGCAACGAGGAGTCAGGGTGTCCAGAGGGACGCTGAGCTGGTGCCTGATCACAGATGGCCGAATTTTACCGCTGGGTTTTGTCGCCTGTAAATTTGCGTTGGAGATGTCGCTTGCTAGGGATCGTAATTACATGTATGGAGTCACGGGGTGTGGGCTCACACCAGCCGTGTTGCTCACGAGGAGCTCGGTAGTCTAATTTGGGATCAGGCTAGATTTAGGTCTGTGTATTGATACATGACATTATGTGCTATTATAACAGCTAATTGGATAGCCTGGCGAAAATATGTTTGTATGGGGAAAAAAGAAATAGTATGCAAAAAAACAATTAGTTCTAATGTAAACAGGTATAAAAAGCATAAAAAATGTGTGTGGTTACCTGAGAAGTGGGCACAAATAGACAAAAAGACACGAATTATATTTATTTTTACAGCTAATGACTCCATTTCCTTTTGTAATGTCAAATGTCAGGATGTTTTTATTTTCAACTAAGCTAGCTAGGTGCTTGAATAAAAACTTCAAAAAGCAGCTTAATAACTGGATTAAAGCCTGTGCTGTTTTCTGTTCATGAGAGAATATTGTTAGCGTCATGTTCTCTGTCATTATCTATTTCACAATGTATCAGAATTTTAATGCCCATGAATTAACAACAATTAAATCATGTTGTTCTTTCCAATACGATCACTGCTCCTTATTGACTGACCCTTTTTCTACTTCTGTCCCAGAAAACACCAATACAGAAAGGAATAGATCAAAATATGAAAATATTTACTTTGCCATAGTAAACAACATGATTACAAAACTAAGGGGTGAAGGGAGAAAGACTACTCTGTGAATATGATTTACGAAGAAAATAAAGAGAACTGTATTCCAAATCCTTTGTTTTATGCTTCTTTGAAGCATTTTTAAAGTAGAAATGCAAGTACCAATTTCTTCTTTCTGTTCTCTGCCACTTTCTAAAATAAAATAAAGCATAAATAAGGAAAGTGTTTTTAAAATTATTTTTATAGATATGGTTGATGTTACACTGCACATCCATTGCCAGAAATTGGATGCAGAACAATGTTTCATGTAGGAGGAAATTTCTTAAATTATTTATATAATCCTCCAGCCTTAGAAATTAAAACCCAACAAAAATCTGTCTTTGTAAAGCGAAACAAGAAAAATTTCCAGCATCGAGCAAGAATTAATTATTCAAAGCACTTGGCCAGATTTTTTTCAGCTTCTGTAATCACACTATTTCTGTGTTCTCCTATTGATCTGTGCCAGAAAGTTAACCCTGAAAGTTGCCTGCACTGCAGCACTTTGCTGGGAAATACTAATATTTCATAAGGTTTCGGTACATTGGCCATGTTTAGAAACAGGAGAAAAAAGAGCTTTGGAAAATTTGTCACTCAGAATAGGGAAATTTGTGTTACCATTAACACATGGTTGAGACGAATATACTTTATTTTCTAGCAACTTGGTTTAAAAAAATTTAAAATTTGTTTTCATTTCACAACATTATTAAAACTGCCTTTTGTAGAAACAGTCACTCATTAATAAGAGTTTTAATTA
Source organism: Dicrurus megarhynchus (assembly GCA_013399195.1). Taxonomy (NCBI): domain Eukaryota; kingdom Metazoa; phylum Chordata; class Aves; order Passeriformes; family Dicruridae; genus Dicrurus; species Dicrurus megarhynchus. The sequence continues at coordinate 386,035 of VXAD01047015.1, read as the reverse complement.
ATAGCAGCAGCTTCCCTGCAATGACACCCTTCTGTTCAAAATAGAGGCACTGTCTTCATGCTTGGAAGTGTCTGGATCTAAGTCTTCATGGATCTACCTCAAAACCAGAAAGATGTAGATTTTCATCCAAACTCTCAGAAAATGAAGGAGAAGACTGCCACTTAGCAGCATATTTAGCTGTTCTTTCATTTACTCAGGAATGATACTAGCAGCTTTCTGTTCAACAATAGCCAGTTGTCCTTCTTGAATGTATCAAGAAGACAAATTTTACACATTTTTAGCCATTTTCTCCCTTTTTCAGAAGCAGTTACAACAGATTAACAAATACACCATGGAGCAGAAAAATGCCAATGTCAGGTAATTTACTATATAAAGAGACAAGATTTATCCGGCTTTCAAGTTGAAAAAGAGAATTAAAACCAAAAAGAATTAAAAAAAAAAAAAAAACAAACAAAAACAACACACCCACCATTGCTGAAAAGTAGTTAATGATAAGTACTGAAAAATTTCTCCTCTTCCCATGCCATGAACAGTGATGGTCCCCTTAAAACACGCATGTCCTGAAAGGTTTTCCAAGAAGAAAAAGGAATGACAACAGAAAGCAATAAATCAGTTCCTAATCTTTCACACAGAGCATGTTATACTTGGCCTAATAATTATTAGGCTACATGTTCAACCATATAATTAAAAAACCTCAAACAGATCAATAGTAAATCAAGAGTTTGGATGGGATTTCCTCCTTTCCTTTGCCAAGCCTAGATCTGGAGGTTAGTAATTCTTATTAGAAGTCATTTGAGTCTAATATTTCACCCCCACCTTTTTTTTGTTGTTGTTTTTTTTGGGGGGGAGGTCTAAGAATGTCTCAACCCATAAAGCTTCAACAGAGTAAATTGTAAAGCCCATCTATTTCTTCTATATTTTGCCAGAGGCAAGCAATTGTTTGACAAATGACAACAGCCCTAACAGGGGCCTCAGCTAATGAATTATTCACAGTTATATTTTCCAGTGTGCCCAGTGGGTATTTAATGGATTAATTTTTTTAAATGCCAGCAAACAAACCCAAAATGGTATTTCCTAGTACTGAATAAGGACAGTTTGGGGTCTGTTCTTTGCTTAAAAGACACATTGTAAGGCATTTCAGCTCCTTACTTCCTACACAGATATTCACTGCACTTATATACATGATGCTCTTTGGTTGCTACTTAATTTCATCCTGATTTCTTTAATAGCCGGAAGAAAATTAGGTTCCTTTTTTTTCTTTTGTGAAGAAAAATGTCAGATTGAAAAATTTTCACGTTCCAGCTCCAGCACAAGAGAGACAAATTGAGAAGTCTTCTTTGCAGCAGAACTGGATCTTAAGTCAGTGCCTGCTTCTTACAATTAATCAAAAAAAAACAACAGCAGAAAACGAATTTATATTCTGTGTTAGCAAACATGAGCGATCAGTGACTATACACTTTCCTCACTTTCAAGGATGTTTTTTTATGAGGTTTTAGCTCTTTGTCAGCACTCCTGATTTGGAGCCTTTCGTTTTCACCAGGAACAAGAAAACCACACCTCAAACAAACCACACTCAAAAAACAGAGGGAAGGGATGACAGGAAGAAGCCAAGAGCACTTCTGTCATGTTAGCTGTCACATTTATGTTATTAATGGTCTCTAGTGGAAGAAGTACTTAAACTGATCACTTGACCCTGCTTAGCCCTTCCTTGAATTTAAACATCTGCTACATAAGTGTTTCTAGATTTTTGATTATAACAAAAATAACAGTGATTTCTTTAGTTAGCTGACAATTTAAATGCGGGGCACACAAGTTAAGGTCAGCTACATATGTACATTAAAAAAATCAGTGCACTTAATTGAGGGCAGCTATGTGGTTTTGAAGTGTAGCTCCCAACGACCTCCATTTCATGCTCTATGTCTTGTTTTATACAGTTTTTGTGCATGTGATTTAGGTTCCCTTTGGAGGAAACTAGATTTGAAGCTCAGGATGAGGTGGAACATCAAATGCATCCCATCCATAAGGGGAATACAGAGGTCTGAACCAGTCCTTGAGCCCTGGGACATCTTCAAAACACATCTATAGTGTGGATTTTTGTTTCAGGGCCTGAACTAAAATGCAACCTTAATGAAAAAAGCCCTAAAACTCAACACTGTGCAGATGTTGATGTGGCTGGCCGTGGTCAGTGCTGAAGCTCCAGTTGCTCCAGTTGGGAAGGCAATCACCAGACCATTCCCTAGAGCCTGCTCTCCCTTTCCAGGCTCTCCCATGGAGTGGTGTTGGGGTTGGAGCACAATGGCAGCGCCGGGGCCAGCCTCAGACACTGCACCTCAAAGTATTTAGCCATGAACCAGGACTCCCAAACACATTCCCAACCAGAATTCCATTTTAAAACCGAGGGGTTTTTTGCACAGCCTGCCAAAACAATGATACAAAGAAAACACGGTTTGAGAGTAGCTTTTGGGCTCGTCCGACTGTGTCGCAACCTGGCAGATCTAAGCTGCAACTGCGCCGCTTTCATCAAGTCTCTAGATCCTAATCAGCTCCAAAAGATCCAGGTAATCTGGTTTCTGTCCGTTCTTTACGGGAAACCAACAAAACATTTCTTTGTTTAGAGATCAATGCAGCACGGCGTGATTAGCATGCACCCAGCGTGGCTTTTGTGCAAAGCCAGTTAAAATAAGATTTTATGCTGTAACTGACTGCAACCAAGTATAGCTCAGCTTTACTGCATCAGCTTGTCTCAGGGGAGTATCTTGGGATATTTAGTTCTGGAAAATAGAGTGCTCAGCAGAGAACTAACATTTAGGGTATCTTTAACCCCTTTTTATCATTTCCCTGCATCTCGGTTCTACAGGAACACCTTCACCTTTATTACCCCAAGAGGTGACATCTGAGTGGACAAGAATATCCTCAAAACACAGAGCTACGAAAAAGGTCTTCAATTCTCACAGCTTCTACAAACTCTTCTCAAATTATCTCAAAGATGGCTATCGTAAAAGGGCTGCATCAAGGGTGGCGCCAGGAAAAACTGCCTTTCCCATTTTTAAAACATGACCTTCAAGGTTGAACACTTCCAGAAAAGTTGATACCTACGCTTACAAATTTCTAAAGATAGCATGTAAGTCTCAGTCTTCTCTTCAAAAAGGAAAATAAATTGTACATAAAAACCTAAAAACTAAAAAAAAAGAAAAAAAAAAAAAAAGCCCTGCAAAATAAGTACACCCATAGCATTTCTTTATGATAATTCCAAATCACAATTAACATTATTTATAGAGATGTGCATCTTTCCAATGCATTTTTCAAGGCTAATGTTTCTGCACTGATCCACAATAGGAATGAATTTGATAATTTTCAGCCAATCCTGTGACAAATTCTTTGAAAAGGCTTTTCTTGGGTATGTCTAAGCTGCAGTAGCAATGCAGTAATCATTCAAGCAAGGTTAACTACAGAATTCAGCAGGATTTCAAGGGGCAATTTTTTATTTCTCACAGACTAGAAGATTTTTGTTTTATCTATATTGCATTTCATTTAGGTTTACTATTATATATACAGTAGCACTAATTTCAGCAGCAAGGGGATCAATATAATTACTAACGTGAGTTTGTATTTGGATTGTCTTCACTTTTAGAACACAGTTAGGGCTCGAAAAAATTAAGAGCTGAGAAACTTGTCATGGAGAGTCACATGGGAACTAGGGCACTTTTGCTGCCCCAGGTGGGGCAGTAAAAAAATAAATAAGACAAAATATCGAACATAACCCTATGTTTTAGCTTTGGATACAGAAAGAGGGTGGTTTTGCTTAAAATACAACTTAAACAGGAGGAGTTGAAATGAGCAGTGTGGAATTTCCCCACCCTAACTTTTTTTCAAAGCCTGATAGCCACTGGAGATTAAATTATAAAACCTTTGTGTGACAGAGAGGATTCATCAAGGCAGTCAGCCCAGCCAGCAGCTCTATCACCTGAATTGGAGCTAAGAGGGAATTTAATTTTCTGTCTTTTTTCCTAAAGATCCTCTGGAAAACAGGAGCAAAGAGTCAGGGACAGTCAATACACGCTAAGGGGACGAGGATGGAGATGGCTGGACACAGTCCTGCATGCACAGAGTGCTAGGGCTCTTTGCCCAGCCATTGGACCTGAGCAAAACACCTTGCTTAAAACTTTTCCAAGTCTTAAGTCAGGGCTCTGTGGAATCCCTGGATCCCTGGCAGTGTCCAAGGCCAGGCTGGATGGGGCTCGGAGCACCCTGGGATAGTGGGAGGTGTCCCTGTCCATGGCAGGGGGTGGCTTAGATAAAGGTGCCTTCCAAGCCAAACTCTTCTCTGATTTCAATGAAAATATAAAGAAGATTTTGGGATCACAGCTGGACTTGCCAAGCTTCACCCACTGCATGCAAGAGCTGTTCAGGACATTCCTCACTGCAGCTGCTGGTGTGCTGCTTTCTTATGTGTGCAGCCACACACACACCTCAGCCTCTGGTCTGAACAGGGGTTGAAAAGACCTCTGCTCAGAGGGATATTTCAGCAAAAATTGTGAGAACTTGTACCCCCAATCACCACAAAACTGTGATTTGTGTGCACGCAACAGTCTCTCTTGTGACAAAATTTATGCATGTCAGTGGGAAGACAAGGCTGTGACCAATCAGCAATTTATATCTACTCTTGCATAGCTTTTCGAACTTCATCTCCATTACAAATTAGGGAATCGTTTCAGGTCAGCTTTGACACAGAAGTCCATCTAGAGCCATATCCTAAAACATAAACACTTTTATCAAAGTCTTTGCCTAAACCTTATTTAGCAGACTAAAAATGATATCCAGGAAATGTGACTTAGATTTATGAAGGAGAACTCTGAGATCAAGTATCTGAGCAGCACTGCGGAATATTTCCATCATGGCAGGGATTAAAAGTCCACATTAATAAATCCACCACATTTCCCAAATGCAAAGCAAGGGTTTATTAATCAGAACTCTTTAGTCAAAACTTGCTGCAATGATTTGTCTTGAAGCCGTAACATCCATTCTGCTGTTTAAGGATTCCCTGTCCATTTGGTAAATGCCTATTTGTAAGCATTAAAAATGCAAAGCAGTGTGTATATTTAATTGCTGGTTTTTCTTTTTTATTTCTCTGAAGCTGACCTAACCCACTGAGTGAAAGAAAACAAACTCAAGGACAAGGACTCTGAGGCACCTCTGCTCCACCAAAGTATTCCTGCACAAAGGACAGCTTTAGCACGGATGCAGCCGAGGCAGTGGCCACCCAGGCTGGAGAAAGCCATCAGATGAACCCAAGAGACTCTGCAAGGGTCACATTTCACAGCCCAGTCGTTCAGCAACAGCCCCAGAGCCACACTTTTGTGCCCAATCACTCCCACTGGAGGCTTCTTCAGGTCCTGGATGCATCATTGAGTTTGTGAGCCAGAAAATGAAGTATTCAAGGTTTAAGTCCTCAAAAAGTAATTTTAACGAGCTATAGTGAACCAAAGTGGCCTCTTTACACCTCTTCCAGGCTAACATTGCATTTAATTCTCTTTCCAGGAGCCCTGATGAGGGATTTTGCTTCACTTACTGAGGTAATGGCAGTGCAGACTCACAACCTGCACAGAGCAGCTGAACACAAACCTTCAAACAAAACAAAAGTCGTTGCCTCCTTTTGGGATAGCATTATGGACATCCAAGAATTGCTGCAGGTTACAGAGAGCCCAGAAAGGGAGAGATGCTTTAGGGCTCGTTGACAGCCGCTACTTGGCCGATTACACAGAGCAATTTAGGGCTGACCGGTGGCAGAGAGGCTGAACAGTGGGTTCCTAATAGGAGGAGATAACTGCAAAGTGGTGCTTCCCTACAGATTAGCAGATGCAGGGAATTCGGAGAGGGACTGGTGCTGCCCAACCCTCCCCACTCATCCAAACCAACCCACTTCGGAGAAATGTCCCTGACTGTTGGAAACAGAATCACAGAATCATGGGGTTTGAAGAGACCTTCAAGGTCACCAAGTCCAACCCATGCCCGAACACCACCTCAACTAAACCATGGCACTGAGTGCCACACCCAATCTTCTTTTAAACACATCCAGGGATGACGACTCCACCACCTCCCTGGGCAGATGATTCCAGAATTTCATCACTCTTTCAGTAAGAAACTTCTTCCTAGGATCCAATCTAAATTTCCCTTGGCGCAGCTCCAGGCTGTGTCGTCTCATTCTGTCAGTTGTTGCTGCCTGGAGAAAGAGACCGACCCCCACCTGACTACAGCCACCTTTCAGGGAGCTGTAGAGAGTGATAAGGTCACCTCTGAGTCCTCCTTTCTCATTTTTCTTTACTCCTGACTTTCCCAGGTGCCTAACCAGGAGTGGAGGCCCATTGGTAAGTCAGTGTGCGCGCATGACGGGAATACAGTGAAAAACAAGAGTTCCCTCGCAGAACAAAGCCAAAATTTACTGGTTTTAAAGGATGCCTCTGTCCACTTTCAGGTAAAGACGCATTAGATTTGTGTCCTTAGTTTTAAGTTAGGAGAAAATCAGTTTAAGGAGGTAGCTGAGCGATCAGTTGCCATAGTTTATAAATGAAACTGGAAGGGTTGTACAGGACATCTCTTTTTTGCAAAAAAAAAAAATTTTTCTTGACTTTCTCTATTTGTGGTAGTGGGGGCCACATCAAGGAGACTGAAGGAGAGTCTCAAGGGTTACCTGCAGGAGGAGGGCAGGTCAAACCCGGGCCAGTGGTGTGCCTGACCCACTGTGTCACAGCCCAGAGAGAGGAAACATTTCCAGTGCTGGTCCACAAGCGTGAATGTGCAAGAAGGGTAAATCCAGGGCAGGGAGGGCAGCAGGGGTTGTCCTCCAGCCTCAGCTCTGTCCTCACAAAGCAGTGAAGCCTCCAACTGAGGCACTGTCAAAGGGGTCACTTGATAATTATGAGGTTTAACCCAAACCAGCATGGGAAAAACCAGGGACAGGTCTAAATCTAAATCTCAGCTCAGCACCGTTCCCAAGTACCCAATTTAGGCACATTCCTGCTTTTTCTCCCTTTGCTGGGTTAGGAGGGGACAGCACTGCAAGAGCTGGGCAATCTGCAGCAAACCCAAACCTTCAATCCTCTTACAAAAGACCCCTTTATTTTTAAAACAAGTGCTTGTCCTATGATCCCTTATACATCCCCTTTGTGTCTGTGATACTGTGCAATTTTTTCCCCCTTAGATAGGGAATCCTTTCACTATTCTTCTTCTTTTCAGTGAGGAGGTAGACAAGGACAGCAGGCTTATTTAAAGAGCTCTCCCAAGGCAGTACGGCGTTTCCTCCTCTCCTTTTCCAGTGGTTGGTGAGTAACAGAGACAGTTTGTGAAGATGTAGTCAAAAAACTTCGGGGTTTTCTGTAGGGCCGTTTGTTTGACTCAAAACCCACGGCGTATGCCAAGCCCATGACATCGTGTTCAGAGCCAGAAATTTAATGGAAATTGTTTTAAGTTTTTATTTCCTGCCACAGGCTTTCTGAAGCACTCTCAGAATTTTCCTTTCAGGTTAAGCTAGAACTGTTCTGTACAAATATTTATGTTAGGGTGTGAAGGGGGAATCACCTTCCGCGCTCCACCCAACAAAAATGTTGGAAAAAATGATGCATTTTTGGTAGTCCATTTCAAACATGTGGACAAGGGCAGCCTTTGACTGTATTTTACTTACTTTCTGGCTGGCATACACTGCAGTCTTTGCCAAAATCAAAAAATACAGAAAATATTATATTTTTCAGAAGCTAAGGGAGAAAATATTTTCCCTGACCCCCACCACCTTTTTTTTTTTTCTAAGTTTAAATGAACAGCATTCTGTAAAAGTATGTCTTCTGCTCAGGAAGTCAGATCTAGACATGAGGAAAACACTATCCCAATCAATGGAAAGAAAAATGCCTTTCAACGATGTTTCCACGCCGGAAAAATAAAACAGGCTGAATCTGTAACATGCTTTAGCAGTCAGGGATTCCTTTTTGCCTCTTTCACTCTGATTTCTCGGAACTCAGGGAGGGAGGACTCATCCTTAGGGGCTACAGGGCCAAGCAGATTTATCTTCTGGTAGGGGAGGAGAAACCCAAGGCCAGTTTTGCACATGTTTTGAACTTGAAGTCTGGAGAGTTGGGGATCCTTAAGTTTCTGTCTCCACACTTGACTCTTAACCTGTTTTACTTTCTTTAAGTTTAAAGCATCACGTTGTGTTGACTTCACCTGTCACTGATTCACCCAAGCAGCAGAAACACTCGGGTCCCAGAAGTTCTCACTAGACAAACACAAGTCATGGAACCACAGGATGGTTTGGGTTGGAAGGGACCACAGATCTCATCCCCAGCCATGGGCAGGGACACTTTCCACTAGCCCAGGTGCTAGGTCCAAGCCTCATCCAACCTGTCCTGGGACACTCCCAGAGATCCAGGGGCAGCCACAGCTTCTGTGGGCAACCTTCAAAGCAAGGTCACTACGGACCCCAGCACCACGACACCCCCCAAAGTGGCCTTGAAATGGTTTTATTTTATTTATAGAAGGGGAATTTGGGAAGAAAACTCTGATAATTGTGATTGCCAGATGACACCACCCAGGTGACTCTGAAGCCCTATGTTTGCTGTTACCACATTTACCCTGCACAGGATGAGTTTGAGTTACTGATGTTCAGAATCTGTCTCTGAAACATAAATTTGGTGAGACACAGGATGCGACACAGTCAGATTCTGACTGTCCACTGAACAGAGCCACGATTTACTGCTGTGACCTTCCTGAAGGACAGCAGAGTCCCAACTGCTGCTCTGATTTCCCCTACCAGACCTGTCCAACATTTTTCCCTCACAGAGAGAGGGAAAAACACATGCACTGAGGCTAATGGGCAAAAGAATGAATGAAAACTGAGTCAGGATGTGCCATTTAATTCCCACACTTCATTTATTGGCTTAATTTATTTTTGAACTTACACAGCTAAAACTCTATGCCAATTCATGCTCATAATGAGTTTAGATCAGTATTTAAGAACTCACTTTGGACATATTTGAAACTCCTGTTATGTTAAGTTTATATTGAATTAGTGACTGACTTGCAATATGAAAAGTAATTATAATGAAAACCTGGCAGTACAACACCACAGTTTCAAGGAAAGATTTCACAAAATAGTCCAGTCATTCTTCCATAACTTATCCATAAAAACAAATATTATGCCAAAAACTTTCTGAAGTATTGTTTCAATCTGATGAGTTTGATGGAGTTTGTCATTTGTGGAAGTCCTCCATCAGTTTCAATTAATTTTCTAACCTTTAAATAAAGACCAGATGACTTCTAAACAAACAGCATTTAATTGGGATAGAACTGAAAGCCACTGGGTGAAATTTACAGTTTTGTGGAGTCCAAATTCTACATGAAAGGTTATGGAAATTGTCCATTCTGAATTGCAAAGAGCCCTGTAGCCCTAACTACACTTATGGAGGCTCCAGACATTTCTCAGTTGGCATTTTTCTGACCAGCTCTGGGGGTCTCCAGCCCTATCAGGTATTCACAAGGACTAAGTGAAAAATGCAGTGGAAATCTCTCAGGACTGGGACAAAAGAAAGGACCTCAATGACAAGTAAGGACTGCAGGGAACAGTGGCCTCATTAGAACAGAAAATGTAACTGCTCCACTGCCCTAAAAGTTCCAAAATAAAAGATTAATCCACTCAATCTGGATGCATGTTGCCATACCTAGTACGGGCAATTGGAAAATAGCTATTTCTTTGCAACAACATTTCGTTTCCTATCTGCTTCATGTGTCCTGCAGCACAGAGAAAACCTGAGCTGGCACAGTCTGAAAGGAAAAAAAAGAGACCAGGTAGGGATGGGTGTGAAGGTTCATGAGTCAGCTTGTTTTTTTGTTTTTTTTTAAATGGAAAAAAAAAAAAAAAACCCAAAGCTATTCTTGTTTCCAGGAATAATAGAACTTTTCAAACTTCAAATTTCTCACTCCCCTCCTTCCCATTTTGGGAGTTCATTCTAATGAGGAGAAAGGCTGCCCATAACTTTTTCCATCCATATGTTTACTACAAACTCATCTGTTTGACGGTGTCTCCAGATTTGTTATGCTGACTCTCGCACGGTCCCGGGACGTGTGCACGTTGTTATCTCTCCGTGGCTGCAGATGATTTCCCTCAGTGCCTGGCTGCAGCATGCTCCTGCAGAGGTTTGTGCTCCACACAGCTCCAGGGGTTGAGCAATCTCCATGCCTGTGCCAAGGAAAAGAGGGAGGTGGGAAGGAGCAGCATTTCACATCACAGTTCCTTTCAAGGGGGCCATCTCTCAGAGACTGGTTCTTAAATCTGATTTAGCCATTTTAGCTGGAATCAGAAGCAAATGCAGACAAATATTTCCATGTGGCCACGGAGGGGTGAATTTTCCTGCGCAATGGGCATGTTTTTGTGAAGAAATAGGCTTGTGAAGCAGCACAATCTCCTGCTAAGCGGGCTGGTCCTGGAGAGAGAACAGGAGGGCTTGTCGGCTGTAATGAAGCATGCTGCCAATTAAGCAGGTCCCAAAACGAGCTGTGTCTCTGGCTCTAAGGGCCCACCACCCCGCTCTCACTCACTCTTGCTCAGGCTTGTGCTGCAGGGCACAGCCAGGCTTTGGCATCACTGCTGATCATCTTGTCTGGCTGCTGCTTTTTCCAGGCAGAGCGAAGAAAACAAACACAAAACCTAAACTAAACAGTCCGGGATAACTTATCAGCAGTTTGCGGAATGACAACGTCCTTAAAAGCACATTAACACAGTAAAGAAGAGTTTTCTTGCCCTGATGTATCCACCCCACAAACTTCATTTTCCTTTTGAATGAATTGAAGTTCTTCCTGGTTTCTGTTCCCGGTTGGTATTGGGTCCTCTGCCGTGGTTTGGGGATGCACCTCCTGCCTCCAACATCCCTTCCTGAGCACCTGGACCCTCAAGGCCAGTTACCCTAAGCACTCCAGGTCCAGTGCCTGTGTTGTTGGCTGCATCATCTCCCTTCTGGTCCCCCAAGGGCAGACCAGGCAGCACATGCTTGTATTTTAACCTGTCTGTATTTCCAGGGTAGACTTGTGAAGGCTCCAAGCACACGCAGCAGACTCAGGCTACAAAACCAGCACCAAAACCCGTGTTAGTTTGGGCTTACCTCATACAGAGCAGCGAGAGTCCTCTAAATATTTTTATTTAGACGTCGAGTGTGACATACATCCCCGTCAGATATCTGACACAGAGTGTGAGGACCCCTGAGCACAATCAACAGCAAAACATGTCACTGTGTGGCATAGCCACACGTGTGCCAAGGTCTCAGCTGAGCCTCAAATGATTCATTGCACTGTGTGTGTGACTCAGTTTTCATTGGCACCCATGTCTGGCCCAATAATGTTTTGGCTCAGTAGATTATTTAATGAAAAAGAACAGCGGCAAGTCACCTCACAGACAGATTGGGACAAAGAAAATGAGGAGGAAAGCCAAGGAGTACAGCACTTTTGAGATCTTTTGGTTAAAAGCCACGGAGATCTTGATTCTGAAGGAACAGCTGCTGAGATGCCACCCACAACAATGTGGCAGCATTCAGGAACGGGGCATCTATCCAAGGAAGATAGCAAATGCCACCCATTGTTGGAAGAACACTTGGAAAGACAGCAAACTCCCATTACTCACACCATCAGATGAGGTGCCTGCAGGTATCTTATCTTGTATCAAGTGACTGCAGAACAAAATAAAGAAATCAATGTTCTCCTTCCGATCAACTCAGCACCATGGGTTAGGGAGATAAAGCAACCACCATCAAGGCAAGGGTGGAACCTGTTTTTTAAATGTTACTGCTTTATGCTGTGTTAGCAGCACTGCTGGCAGAGCCCACAAAGACACTGTATGAGTTTACTTCAGAAAAAGACATTCAAGGCCTTTGGGGTAGAATGCAGCATTTGTTTCAAACAAATCTCCTGTCAGTCACATCTCCAGGTTTTTCACCTGCTCTTTTTCCACAGTGACAGTACCAAAATGGACATCTCCAACCGGCCCAGTCAGTGACGTGCAGCACAGAGGACAAGGGACACCAGGTTCCTGCCACATCCCATAAGTTTGTCCTGATGGACAAAAACAAGATATTTCTTGCCAAAGTCCTTTAAACTCTTTAGGAGTCACAGCTCAGAGTTTCCAGCAAGGCTGCTGTGTCAATTACAAATATCCCCAAGATTCAGTGGCATGTGGCCAAGGACTTTCTGAAAGCCACACAGTTCCGAGTTTGTTCGGCATTTTATGGCCATGGATTTTAAAGGACCCGAGGTCCTGCCCTAGACAGGCAGCTCACCTCACCCACGGGGAAGACACAGAGACGCAGGAAGGCTCGTCACAAAGTCCCCCAGCATCACGTAGAATTTACTGAAATATTTTCCCTGCCTTGACGTGAAACGCTGCATTCAAAACTCAGGGAAAAGACCTCTGTAGGAAGCTGAAGGGTGTCTCAAACACAGCACATACTCTAGTACTGCTGTGGCATCCATTTCCCCCCTGCCAAAAACATCAGCCTCCACTGCTCAGCTGCCAAATATTTCCATGTTAGCTCACAGCATCCTGCTCCAATCTGCACAAAGATAGTGGAAGAAATAATAAGGACCAATGTGTAACAAAAACACAGCAAACAGCCCCAAAACACATCACACTTCCTGCTGCCAAATTTCAAACACCACCAGTTTCTCTCAAGCTTTGAACATTCTGAAGAAACTTGTCAGGAAGATGACAAGCAATAACTTTCATTGGAAGCCATTGAATGAGCACTTCACTTTGGATTGATTTTTTTGTGATTGCCTCTCACTCGATCAGCAAATCTTGCTCCCTCTTGCAATGAGGTGTCTCCTAGGATGCAGGAAAGGGGTTAGTGCAGGCTGGATTCTGTGCAGGTTGGGTTCAGGCATTTTATTCATCACAAAACGCTGTGTCCTCTTACACAACTCGTTTCTGTGACTTTTGTGTGCGCCACATTAAATGGAGATACCTTTGCCCTGTTCATGTGGGCTGTTAGCAGATGTGGTAATCCACAGCCGCTCTCCTCTGCTAACACGTATGGGGATAGGATGGGACGATGATACTCACAAGATATCCACTAGGAATCTTGGAGTCTGATTTTTTTTTTTCACTTGAGTGTGAAGCAGAAATTTCAGGAGGGCCCTTTGGATCTCAGATTTCAGAGGGAGGATCAGGGGCCATTTGGAAACCAGCAGGAACTCATAAATCAGACAGGAGAGGACTTTGGGCCCACAGAGGGGAGAAAAGAGAGATCACTAACCCCTTCATCTTAAATGTTGACTTAGCCTCATTGACTGGACACCTCAAGATAAACTGCCAGGCATCTTTTGAAGAGACAGTCCTGCTGCTTGCTGTTTCTTGCCAAGAAATAGGCAAGTTTTGTCTGCATCTCAGCTGGAGTTCACAGCTGTGGTCACAGGAGCCATGGAAATGTCTTATCCAAATTCTTGTCTCGTAATTTAGCACTTTGTGCAATGCTTGATGGTCCCCTTTGCTGCTGAGCCTCCTCAGCTACGGCTGCTGTGCCACACAGCACTGCCATGCAGTGTCCAGGATTATCTTCCAGCAAATTCTCTGCTTGTTCGACCCTTTGACCCACCAGGGCACTTCAAATTGTGCTTTACTGCCTGATGGGACTGGAAGCAGCCATGGTCCACAGCACTTCTGCTGTGGCCACAGCAGGACACCGAGATCTGCTCTTCGGGGTCTGGGGAAACACTGTTGACCTTCAGAGGCAGCTGGATTTTTCCAGGGAGAACCCTAAGAGGCCTTGGAAATGGTCTGACAGCCTGTGTTGTGAACAAGAGCTCTCCTAATGGATGGTGAAAGCTGCTGTTTCCAACAGAGAACAAATGTCAGGTCTGTGAGGCTCGGGGCTCTGGTCAGGGAGAAAAGCACCCCCTCATCACTGCCCTCCCCCACTTTTTCATGAGAAATATCCAGTGTTTCTCATTAATTTGGTTTTCTTTTACATGTACTCGAACGATAATACTCATTTTGAATAATCATCAATGCACCTCTTTACTATTTGAACCCTGCTGAAGTTTGCGTGTTTCACCCGCCAGTTCCATGACTGAATAAGAAATTGAGCTCACATTAATCAAATTACAAAAGAAAACAAACAACCAACAACAGACACACACACACAAAAAGGGAAAGAATTTAATGAAAATAGCTTCCAGGCATGTCTCAGTAAACAAAGTTTATCTAAACAAATTTCACTCTGGAGGAGATTTTAGCTAGCAAAAGTAACCTTTGTCTCCAGGAGACTGATGCATTTGGCATGTCCAGATGTTGGGTTTGATCCTCAGCCCTATTCCAACCCTTCAGTCAATGAAAAGTAGATGCAAAGCTGACTTGGGTTGCTCTAAAGACATTCCTCTTGCAGGCAATGGGCAAATAATTGTATATTTCCCACTCTCTGTCTATTTGACAAGTTTAGGGTAAAGACTACAAGGATTCTGCACTATGGAAATGCAGCAGATTCACAATTTCATTCCTCTTGCAAGTTAAAACTCCAAAAAGCCAGTTATAAGAGCAGCCCCACTATTAAGGGAAGAAGACTGATTCACCTTCCACAAATGCTTTGTTCTGCACAAGTGCTGCTTTTGTTTTCAGGAGAAATAAGAGCCCATGTGAAAGTTGCAGAGGTCTGTGTCACTGACAGAAGAAACTGTGCAGATGCCACTGTTGATAATTTTTGCTCTAAGCTGCCTGCATGACACTTTATTTGGGTAAAATATTGCAGTATTTCTAAAATTAGCATTTGTGTCCAACTTGGCTGGTTTGATGCCATACTAACAAAAAAGTCAATATCGAGGTTTTAACAAAGTCTGGGGCAAAGATGGGGGGGGTGAGAGTGCAAGGAAGAAGACACGAAGAAAACAGGAAAGTAAAAATGCATCTTCTAAACAAAAAAGATATCTTTAAAAAATGTATAATTCAAAGTGAAGAAAAACAGCAGAAACATAACTGCGGAGAAGAGGAAGGAGAGAAAATGGCTTTTTTTCTAATCTTAGGCAATTTTTTGTTACTGCTTAATAGTGAGTTGCATTCATGCTCAAATGGGGTTTCAGTCTTGTGACCAGACAATTCACCAAACCAACAAGAGCATTCAGGAATTTTTTTGTGGTAAATTCTAGATACAAGGAAAAGGTTTTCGCATAAATAAAAAAATAAGAAGATTCATTTTATTTCTTCAGCTCAAGATGGAAAAAACAAAGCACAACCAAGTTATTATCACTGAGAGTTAGATGTGCTGAGTGATGGAGTTTCAAACCGATCCTCAAGTGATCCCACACAAACGCGGCCGCTTGCGCGCAAACATAAACACCCAAAACTAATCGGAGCTCTGGCCAGCTGCCAGCAGCCCGTGAAAAGGCTGTTTCTCTCCTCACTCAGCAATCTCCCCTCGTTCCGTGACCATGCTCGGATTCTTGTTGGGACCACAAGAAAAAAACAACCCTTCCTTGGCTGGCGTTTGCCCTGGGCCACCGCGTCGCGGTGCCGCTGCCAATGGCTCTGCAGGAGGGAAGATGCTCATCCCCAGCTGCCTCGGGACGAGCAACTCAGGGAACCAACCAGGTCTAAACCCAGTATTTGGGTGAGAAGTAACTGGCAAATCCTGCGGAAAGTCGTGAGCAGCCAAAGGGGCTTTTTGCCCCAAGGACATTGTCCAACAGCTGTTGAGCACAGGTTGTGTAGGAGTTGTTTCGTTGCTTTATGTCTACCTGAATCAAATTCATTTAAAATGTCACTGAATTTACTAAAAGTAGTGAATTTGTCATGTCACTAAAATAATGTTCAGGTTACTCAAAACACCTCAAATCTTGGCTGATCATGGAAGAAGGCAACTGCTGGAGTACAGCTCTAAAAAATCAGACCTTCCAAAAAAGATCACTTAGTTATAAACCAAATAGAAATGTTCTTCTGCTTCCATTGATCCATCCTGGGCTCCAACTCTGCCCTTTCACACTGACAGCTTTATTTCACTCCATACAGTGCACAATTCCCAGGCGCTGGTATCATCACACGCCGGCCATTAATTATTTATTTGATTAAAAGGCTGACGTTACTTGGCAGACAAATACATCAGCAGGGCACTCAGGCAAAAGACATTACTGCCTGGCCCTTCCACAAGACATCATAACTTAGGAATGACTTTTGTAATGCCTGGTCATTAGAAAAGGAAGCAGAGCCCAGCTCCTCTTGGTGATGCTCAGTAACAGGAGAGGAAGCAATGGGCACAAGCTCAGCACAAGAAAAACTTTTTAATTGTGAAGGTGGTCAAACACAGGAACAAGATGTCCAGTGAGATTACAAAATCTCCATAAGTGGAAATAATCAAAACTCCTGGTCAGCTTGCTGTGGCTGACCCATCTTCCAGCACGAAGGTTTGCACAGGGTGACTCCAGAGGTGCCTTCCACCCCCAGCTGTTCTGTGGTTCCAACTAAATGAAGGTATAGCAGTGTCACATTTTCAATGGGACATTGCAATAATGCCACATAACGTTTGAATACAAACTCCTCTGTTCTGCTTTTCATCCTTGCATGTTTCTCTTCGAGCAACTCAACCCCACCATCTGCAAGGCAACACCTCCTTCTCCCTCCCAGCAACCAACTAATTGTAAAAATTCATGATTATATAAGGCTTTAACTATTCTACTCACCATTTTCTACCTAATTCATGACCATATGACATTATCTGGGGAATGAATGTGAAGCCAGCCCTGGTGGAAACCGATATTGTGTTACCAAGGGACATCCAAGCTTTACCAGGTACCACACACTGCTGCCCAGTGTTTCACTTCCAGTGGGGTGCCCAGCTTTATCTTGATAATAACAAGCCACAGAAAGACCAAAAGTTCCCACAGTTAATTGTAGAGACAATGGAAAACCTGTTTTCTTTATTCTTCATCTTACTCCACCACTGGTTGTTGGCCATTCCTTCTCACAGTGACCAATCCAGAATACTTGGAGCTTTTTTTTTTCCCCTTCCTGGTTTATTTCACCGTTTCCAAAAATACTGTAAACTTGCATTTTTCATGTGCTGATCCACGGACCTGGGCTGGGGAGAGCGGCAGGGAAAGAAGCACATGGGCTGCTGCAGAGGTTTGAGAAACAAAATGAAGAAGCTTTAACTCCCTGGAGGAAACCACAAAGATTTTAGAATCCTGAAAAATTGAGAGGATTTGCTGGCTCTACACCACAGGATATTTCCCCTACACTTTCAAGTGAGCACAATTTTACCAGAAAATGTGCATTTTTTTGACCAGATTCTTCCACACCACAAATATATCTCTCTGCTAACGACTCAAGTAACAAAGTATACAAAAATAAAGTTAGAGGTTCTGTGTTCCAGGCATCAATTAATCATTTAAAATGGTTACTCAGTAATAAAAAGCAACCAGACTGCATATGAAACTGCAGTGGGCCCTGGGCAGCTGTGGTGATTTTAACAGAAATAAGAGACAGTGTTGATACACATAATAAGAAAGAACTTTCCCTCTGCCCCAAAGTCTCCAGGATGAAGTAATGAAAGGGTTGTAAATAGGATTTGTGGAATTTTGCATAATTTGGGGAAAATTGAGGTTCACACTTTAAAGCTCAGACTTTAATAAAACTACTGAACTTTACAACCATGAAGAAGAAAACTTATCAAAAGTGCTATATAAAGCCAAAATTTGACTATTCTAGTCATTACCAAAGACTGAGAACTGAGGATATTAATGAAAAGATGAAAATACGAACTGTCCAAAATTCATCAGGAAACACTCTGTGTGCAGAGGACACTTGTGCTTTATCTGAAGTATGTAGTGCAGATTTGGCTTCATTTGAATTTCCCACACTGACACTGTAATTGCAGCAAGAGCTGGAATTGCTATAGCAACTTCCACCAACAACCTCCAATATCTGAAAACACAATTTTAGTTAATATTCACCTTCAAATGGCAGTCTACCATCGTCAAGAGACATTAAGCAAACCCTAATTAGAACAGAGTCATGCTGAAGTCTAGAGGTCTGGAGACCAAGAGCCCAGACCTCAGCTGCTGGTCCTGTGACAGGAGTAAGGGATTATTTTCTCCTTTGGATAACTCACCGTATGCATCACTTTTACCTTTTGTAGCCACCAACGTGCATGGATCTGCTGGTCTATCACGAGTTAACTCGTAGGTGGAGCTGAAAGAAGTGAAAATGAAGTAAAACAGAAAAAAAAAAAAAAAAAAAAAAAAAAAAATTTTTTTTTNAAAAAAAAAAAAAAAGGAAATCTCTTCTTGCCGGCTGTTTCCCCTTGCAATAACCCTCCTGTGTGTGACATCTAGCGTTGGCTTGCTCAAAGGACAAGACTCTGCGAGCCCTGTGCCTGCTGCTGGGCAGCTCTGCAGCAAAGAGGAGGCAGAAGGGGGCATCTGGGGTGAGGAGGGCATGGCATTGCTGTCCCCCATCTCTGTCACTGCTGGGCCACCCCATGGGTGCCAAAGGGATTGATCCTGACACAGCCTCTAAGGGAAAGAAGGGAAAAGAACCCGGGGTTCACAGAGGTCCTCCAGGTCATCCCAAACACTCACTCTTGCCACGGGGTGGGGGGAAAAGTGCATTATTATGATGCAATTATTTGATAACAGGTATGAAATTGCCTTATCCAGTCTAGAAAGACTATTACTAGTAATGAACCTAAAACAAATTAACTGAGTTTATTTCCTTTAAAGAGCGAATAAAAGGGAGTTTCGCAGGTGTTCTCTGGACAGTGCACGAGGTCGGTTCATAACCAGACATCAGTTAAGGAAAGAAACTTCACTGAGCGACCTTTAGTGCTCTGATTTCCATACAAATTGCAAGGAATGCCCGAGTTGTGTTTCACATCCTTAATTGGATACGAGTGCAATGACCACTGCCCTGCAGAGTCGTTGACATTTGCAGTTGCAGCCCTTGTCAGTGGACAGGTCCAATAAATAAAGCACAGAGGAGAGATTTTTTTTCAGAGGATCCTAAAAGTATTGTAGGGGGAAAAAAATCCTGAACAGAAAGCGAACAATTCTTGTGTCCCTCAATCCTCTTGATACTGTTGTAAACCTACCCCCTGCTCTGCACCTTCTTTGGAATCCCACCTTTATCAGTTATTGCCGGGGGAAAATACAAAATCCTCAGGAGCCTTTCTTGGTGACTGGATGATTGGGAGAAGAAATATGCTTTTAAGCATGTGGTTTTTAGTTTCCATTTGAAACAGTATTTCTGGCTTCAGATTAAATTTGCTATTTTAGCCAAGGCCGTCTAGGGATATAAAAAAAAGGGAAAGATTATAGGAAGGTAGAGGATTTTTCATTCCTTTAACTGATCTAATTTAGAAAAATACATTTTTACAGGGCAGGGAAAAATGAAACCCCTTCAATCCTCTGTATCAACAGAAAAACTGAGAAAGAGCTGCTGGGAGTGCAGTCCTTTCTTTTTTCCCCTCAATACAGGAAATATTTAGGTCAAACTCCAGAGCTTGAATCTGCATATCACCAGATTTCTGTGGCCCATCCATACACACAGAGCAACTTGTAGTGCACCAGGGCTGCAGATCACTGTGGTAAGATCCAAGGATGTTCCTCCTCTCTGCAGGAGAAAACACGTGGCACACTTTCCTTGTAAAAAGGCAGAAAACGCCGTGAATTCACAGGCCACATGAGGTCACTTTTTCTCATGAGCTGGAAACATCAACAGAGGGAATACTTGAGACTTTGGTTTGGCCTGTGGCTGCCAGAAGCCAAATCAGACCCTGAGAGAGACACCTCACGTCGCAGGGGACTGTAACTAATCACAGAGCTAATGAAAATTACTCTGCCCATGCTCAGCTACTCACAGGAAATAAAACTCCAGAGGAGCAGCAGGGAATCAGAGGCCTGGGAAACTAATTTGGAAAGTCTTGGCTTATAAAACACTGATAGTTAACTCAAAACCCCTATCACAGTCCATAGCTGGTTGTATATGATTAAAAAAAAAAAGCTAACATAATAACTTTAAAGTCTGTGGACACTAATCCTTAGGTAGAATCTGTTAAATTACAAACCCCTGTAAATCTCTCTCAGCTGACACTTCACAGAAACTTGTTTCTCCTTCTTTTCCCTTAATTCACCTGCAGAAATCCTTCCCCACAGCTACATTTTTATGCCTGAAGGGGAACAGGTTTGTGTGTTCTCTCTGTGTGCTGCAGCTGCACCGAATGGTCCTTAAATGGGCCTTGTGTTCCTTCAGTAAAATGCACAGAGAAGAAGGAAAAATAACCTGATGTTTCAGAGTTGTTGTTGCGTGAGGACAGACTGAGAGCTTTGCATGCAGCTGCTGAAGGGAGGCAAACATTTCCCCCTCCTGCTTCAAGGGTAAATCTGAAAATTGGTTGTGATCTGGTCAGAAAGGCCAGTTTTCTCATGGAGTTAAAAACATATGAAGAGGGTAAAAACCCAAGCAGCATTTTCTCTGAAAACACAGTTTTTAACACTCTCATCAGTGTTCTCTGCTTTAATAAAGGATACACAGTGCCACCATGAAGACTCAAATGGTGCAGGCAAATAATATGTATTTTTTTCCTTTCAGTTCCAGAAACTTTAACAGATGTCACAATGAAAAATACATTAAAAAGCACTGGGATTTCCCTAGTCAGTTCAAAATAAAAGTATTAATAAAATGCACGTAGTAGTCATTGGTGCAAATGTTTATGTCTCAGCATTGGTTTTGAATGAGTCTGTGTCTGCCTATCACCAGAGAAGCTCTTGTTTCCAGCGTACCATGAAGGCACCAGAGTCAACTCTTACACCACAGGCCCAGTAATATTTGGGGGGTTTACTGATTTTCCGAATCACTCAGCTATGCAGACTTCATTAACACGCAGAAATGTTTGGCCTAGTGGTTTCCCAGTAATACAAGCTAATTAAAAATCAGTAACATGCCAGCATTTCCTCGTGTTACAGATTAAAAGGGTGGTTACCACCATGGGAGGAGGACTGGGGAAAGCCTGACCTGCAGCCAGGAGGGGAGGGAGGATTTGAGATGCTCCTGGCACTGGTGGGGGCTGAAAGACAAGGGTGGGCCCAGGAGCCCCCAAGGCCTCTTCTACAGCCTTGTAAGCAAGCCTTAAAAACTAAAAATCCATCTGTGCTCGTGGTGATGCCTTAGGTTTTAACTTTCCTATTTTTCAAATCCTGCACTGCCCGGTGTGTAACTCTGAAGTTTCTTGTAGCCTGTTCATTTCTGCTCTCTGTGCCAGGCAGACAGAACAAAGCCTCTCCAGGCCTGCTCCCCAAGGACACCCAGACCGTCCTAGGCCCAAAAAGTGTAAACCAGAAGGCCTCTAAAGGGGGGCAAGCTGAGGGTAAATTACATCATTAAACTGAAGCTTTAATTGGAGAATTAACCCTGATATGCAAAAGAACCAAAGCTATAAAAGTGTGAGGAATTCATGGCCTGGGGTCCATCTCGGGGTCCATCTGGGCAGTGGCCTCTGGCTCCCCAGGGGTACTTTTGAAGGCCTTTCAAATAAATACCAACCTTTATTCCCTTATTTTGTCTAGTCTCTGTTTTTGGGAGGCCTCTAAAGGCGTCAGTGGGAAACAGAGTTTCCTCATGGTGCATTTTCTCTCTGCAGATTTGATCTTGCTGACACTCGTGTTCAGAGCTCCAACCTTGCCATTCTGAACTTGCTCCTGAACACACAAGGAAGAAAGTCACGGGCGCCTCATCATTTGTTTTTGACTTTATATCGGTAAACACTGCCTCTGGGCCTAAGGTTAATCACACTGCAAAATCAGATACTGTGTGACAACAATGAATATTGGAGCAGAGCCTGAAATCTCAGGTGTGCTGAACCATTTCGTGTTGGAAATTTGTTTGCACAAGCCCAGACCCAAATGAAGAACAAGTTGTGTGGAGGTTTAAAATCCTGTAAGACCAAGTTCTTTATGCTTATGCATTTCCTCGTGAGCCTTGGATGTAGGTATTTACCTGCGGGATGATGCTATTAAAAAATATGGCTTTTTGGCATTGCTTGTATGCTGATGAGTAATTAGTGCAGTCATTCTTTAATCTATTGTATTTTTTTCTTCCTGGCCCTGATTCATGTCAGACCAGATTACATAAAAATGGTAATGATATAAAACTGGCGTTGCAGCCACCCAAAGCAATCCTTTCAATAGCTGAACAGCAATATTAATTATCAGTGAACAAAAATACGTGCTGCAGATTTGCAAGACATCTTAAAATTCAACCTCATCTCGATAAACTCACAGGAATTAAAAGTCTCTGAGTCACCTGGGAATCTATCATCAACAAGAATAATTCTTAAGGTAGTGAATTCTCCCTAAAGATATCAAATATTTCCTCTGTTCAGGTACTTTTCTTCCTCCTGAGATTTTGGGGAAAAAAATCCTGATTAGTTTTCCTTTTTTTTCCTGAGTTTTTCATCTCACTTTTGAACTTTCTTTGCTTTTTAAATAAATAACACCAGGAAGCAAATAAAGATTTTCCACGTCTATCTCCCTGAGTGAGGGTATGTCAGATATCAGTTAGGCAGCTGCAGGAAGGGTTCAAAACAGAGAGATACAGTCCTTTAAAATGTAAACATTTCCATTCTGCTATTGTCACCCTTCTGGCTGTTTCATCCAGAGATGTTTTGCCCTTGGGCATAGCTATATAGGTTTAATTTTTCCACGTGTGTGAAGACAAAGATGTCGTAATTGTGAATAAAATCCATGTATTCAGTTCTTCCTGGAGTTTATCTCATTCTTGAGTGTGGAGAGGCTGATCTCGGAAGGACACTTACTAACATCTACCAAAACTAAAGCCCAGACAATGAGCTTTTCATAATATTTCTCCAGTCTCCAGCTCTTCCTCCTCACCTACTCGTGAATCAGATATGTAATATATTAGTAGATTTGTACAATCTATTGGTAATGTTTGTGCCAATTTTGATGCTTTTCCTCACTTTTTAGGAAAGGCTGAATAAAGCACCTCCTTATGCTTGAATTCCATGATTTCACAGAAGATGTTTCACAGAATCCCTGAGGCTGGAAAAGACCTCCAGGACCATTGAGTCCCAGCTGTGCCCAATGCCCACCTTGTCCCCAGCCCAGAGCACTGAGTGCCACCTCCAGCCCTTCCTTGGACACCTCCAGGGATGGGCACTCCAAACCTCCCTGGGCAGCCCCTGCCAAGGCCTGAGCACCCTTTCCATGGGGAAATTCCTGCTGCTGTCCACCCTGAGCCTGCCCTGGCCCAGCCTGAGGCCGTTCCCTCTCCTCCTGTCCCTGTTCCCTGGCAGCAGAGCCCGACCCCCCCGGCTGCCCCCTCCTGTCAGGGAGTTGTGCAGAGCCACAAGGTCCCCCCTGAGCCTCCTTTTCTCCAGGCTGAGCCCCTTTCCCAGCTCCCTCAGCCGCTCCTGGGGCTCCAGCCCCTTCCCAGCTCCGTTCCCTGCCCTGGACACGCTGCAGCCCCTCCAGGTCTCTCTTGCCATGAGGGGCCCAGAGCTGTGCCCAGGATCTGAGGTGGTCCCTCAGCAGGGCCAGCACAGGGACGGTCACTGCCCTGCTCCTGCTGCCACGCCACGGCTGGGACAGACCAGTGGCCATCGGCCTCTTGCCCCGCCGGGCACCCCTGGGCTCGTGTCCAGCTGCTGTCACCAGCACCCCCAGGGCCTTTCCCAGCTTTCCTGCCCCTCTGCCCCAGCCTGGAGCTGCAGGGGGTTGCTGTGCTGGACAGCCCTTTCATTGAAGAAATTGTTCCTAACATCCCTTATAAACCTCCTCTGACTGGTGTAGGGGGGCAGAGAGAAATGAGTTTCCCTCACCACGCAATGTCAGCAGTGGGTCTGGGGGACAGGGGGTACAGGGGTTTGCACCAGGCCTTGGTGCTGCTGTGCCCCAAGGTTAAGGAACACAGGAATAGCTCCCTAGGTGACCCCAAAACACTGAATGACTACAAGGTCACCCAACAACCTGCGCAGGTAGGGCAGACCCTTCACTCTACTTGCCATAAAACAGCTCAGAGGTGGGAAACTGGGCATTTCACATCCAGATTCAGCTGTCCCTTGGTTTGGGACCAATCCAGTTAGCTAGTATCCAGTATATGGCCAATCTCAAAAGGCTTTTGTAGTCTAAACACCAAGTTTTTCCTTAACTTTCACATTTGGAACCTCTTCTTCAGGAAGAACCTCCCACTCCACTCCCAAGATCAGCACTAAGTACTGCTGGATGTCCAAAGCTCTTATCTTTAAAAGCCATTTCACTCCAGCACTATGCTAATGTCACTTCAACTTGAAAAATCCCTGTGTCCACACAGCCTGTCATTTTAAACTCAAATGTTTGGATTTACAAGTGCAAACAGCTGTTCCTAACAATTTTCAAGGACTAGAGAGTGACAGGAAGTGTAGCCCACTTGTGCAAACACAAGCTAAAAGGTCTTGTCTTAAAAAAAAAAAGGTCCTGAAGGATAGAAGTAGATTTAAGAAAAAAACCAAACCACTACAGAGTGTAAACAAAAACTACCACCAAAGCACACACACACATTTAGGCCAGTTTATCAAAACCTAGAATAGCATATGTGTTTTATCAAATATAGCTGCTTTACTGATGTGCAGTTTCTGGAAGTGTCACTGTCTGGTTGGTCTAAATTCATTGGTATAAATTCAAATTCCTGCCGAATACAGAACTAGGCCAGATTGCTCTTCCATTTTCAAACCAATACCCATGAACTTTTCCTCCCATCACCCTTCCTGCATTTCCTTATCCTCCATCAGAATTCCCTTTCACAACAGTTTTATTTTCTGATGATTTTCACCCTTCTTACTCTGCCTCTGAAAACATCAGCCTGGGAAGCTTGTCCACAGGGAGTCAGCTCTGAGAGCATGGAAAGGACATGGGGGAGGAGGGATCAAAACATCACTATTCCAAATCATATATTTTCCCTTAAAGCCTCATCCACTGATCTTTCTGTGGTGGCACAGTGCAAGGGGACAGAACTTTGTTCCAGATCCTCTTGCAGGGATGAGGGAGATGGGTTCTGCCAGGTTTAAGGAGGTGTAGTGTCTTTGGGACCATCAGTGCCTCTGTCCTGGGTTTGGGATTCTCTTTATATAACCTGGAAGGATGAGAAAAGCAGCACCACCTGTTCAGGCTGCTGAGAGGAAAATGTCTTTATTTCCCCCAAAACAAAAGGGGAAGATCTGGAATTTCAGCCTTTTACCATCAGCTGTTTTCAAGCTCCAGATGCCAGCCTGGCTGCAGCATGGTTTGAAATTCCCCAAAATCCACAGGTTTTGTTAACAGAGCACACATTCCCATGGAAATGCAGTTTTGGGGGACACAGGGGCTGTTACCTGGCCATGTATTAAAAAATCGATGCATTTTGGAATTTTTGATCCTTGGTAAGATTTTCTGATCTTCGGTAATCCAAGATTATAATTTTGATTCCTGGATTTTGGGTCGTCACCAAGGATTTGAGTGCATCTGGAAGCTGCCCTGGTTTAAGCAGAGGTGGAAGAAGTTCCCTTCAGGAGGAACCAAAGAAATCCCTCGTTCAGCAAGCAAACAGCATCATCAGCAATATCTGGTACTTCTTCCTCCTTTCCCTAGCTTATTAAGAATATTTATTTCGACAAAGACATGGTACTTTGGTGAGCCCAAGGTTTGTTCTAATTTTGAAAAGAGCAAACTGGGTTCCTGCTGCCTTTTGCAATTAAATCTTCCATCAGCTGCTTAGAAAAGTCAATTTTTTCTTTCTCCTCTTTTTATTTTTCCAAACCTGTGAAAGAGCAGGGCCTTTAGTGAACACTCAGATCTTTTTGTGTGACCTGTGCCAAACCTCTGCTTTGCTCTCTTCCTCCACCAAGTAGGAACACTACGTGCAATTATCACCTCAAAGACTATAAGAAGCATAGGGCCCAAATTCCTGCCATTCTCCTGCGACTGGAGACAACCACACCATTTATTCCCCTCCCTGAACTGAGAGCCCTCCTGTCTCAGGAAGGACTTTTACTGCCACAGGGCTGCTCACCACTACATGATGTAACTTCCAGAGCTTAATCCCAGCAGCCTGGTAATTGCTCCTTACACCACTGCATCCATGCAGGACCACCAACAGTGTTTGCCTTCCTTTTACTTTCTCCTCCAGCCACCACAGAAGGCAGCTGCTGGGCCATTTTCAGCTTCATTTCATTTCTCCCACCTACTGGCATCTGGAAACTCTGGTATTGTCATGAATCCATTCCTGGCTCGGCAATAAATTCCTCAGTAGCAGAGCTCAAGGTTCTGCTTCTCTGCTTTATCAGCATTTACACAGTGACTGAGCCTCTGCAGCACTAACAGCTGGCAGCTTCCCCACTTGAAAATATTTATTTGCTATGGAAAACAAAATTTGCCATCAAATTGCACTGTACAAGCTGTTAAGCTTCCCTCCACGTCTGCTGCTGAAGGGCTGAAACGAAACACCTTTACTCTGGATGATGTTTCTGTCCTTACTTCTTGTCTCTGCCATGCTAACAGGTTTTTGTGGCCTTCAAGCTTTTGTCCATGTTTCATCCAAGCACTGTTTGCATCTTTTTCATCACTCATCAGGAAAAACTGTGTGTTCATAGAGTCCTGTACACGTCACTGCTTAAAATCGGTAACACAATTTGTGTTTTCTCTGGAAAAGGATGGATTTGGCTTTTTGCACCAGCTGCTTCAACCCCCATGGCCCAGGGATGGTCTCTGTACGTGCTCAGGGCAGAGATGTCGCCTACAGAAATGAAGATTTTTCTCTTAAAATTAGTATCACAGACACTGGCCTTAACCATACCCACGTGCTGAACCTCAGTGTTCCTCCAGCCACTGCCCTGGCAAAGCAATTTCTGATGCCAAAGCCCTCTTGGCAGCAAATCCTTTCCACTGGCAGCCCCCTGCCTGCATCCTGCTGGCCAGCTGCTGCAATTCTAGGGACTTGTGTTTTCTCCTACAGGGTTTTCTCCTACAGTTTCTGATGAGTTGTGATGTCTCAGGTAGGAGATCCCATTAAACCAAAGAAGTTTGGCCATCATGGAGATGTCTCTATCTAATTTCATGAAGTTGTGCATCTCTTAGGGTGCAGCTGGAAAACAGGAGTGTGTGCACCAACCAGCACCTTCTCTTGCTGTTTGAGCAGCTCTCCCAAAAGAGTTGGCCTGGCTGATCTCTGCCCTGTGTGGTGCCAGCCTCTGGGGTACACTCCAGGAATTCAAACACTGTTTGAAACATGTGAAGGGACAGGAGGATGTTCAGAGCAGACATGGGTACTCTGCAGAGACTGTCATGGGCACAAAAAATGGAAAATCTGTATTCAGATCATAGAACCAGAGAATCACTTGGGTCGAAAAGGGCCTTAAAGACCATCCAGTGCCACCCCTGCCATGGGCAGGGACACCTCCCACTGTCCCAGGCTGCTCCAAGCCCCAATGTCCAGCCTGGCCTTGGGCACTGCCAGGGATCCAGGGGCAGCCCCAGCTGCTCTGGGCACCCTGTGCCAGGGCCTGCCCACCCTGCCAGGGAACAATTCCTGCCCAATATCCCATCCAGCCCTGCTCTCTCTCCGTTTGAAGCCATCCCGCCTTGTCCTGTCCAGGCCCTTGTGATGTCTCTGGTTTTGCCTTCTATCCCTCCACTCCAACCCCAGCATTGTTCCACAGAGTTCAGAGATGCTCCGGGTACGGGAATGATGGTGTTTCTCATGGTAGCACCCTGGCTTCACAGCAGAGCCAGTTCTGTGACACGAGTGTGTGCAGGGTGTTGGTACAGAAACATTTTGGGGTTTACATTCGGGTATTAGAGAAATTCTCCAGAGCTGAATAATTTGCCATTCCCTGTCTAAATAAACAAGCATGGGTGACAGGTTTTTTTAGGGTTTTTTTGTTGTTTTTTTTTTTTAATAAGGAATGTTGTCAGTCCTATTTTATTATGCGTAATAGAAGGAGGTGAAAAAAAATCAATATAAGCACTGCATCTAACCTAATTAAAACTACAATCACAATGTTATCTGAATGTCTTACAACATTGTTTAAATCCAACAAGTAGACAAGAAAACAACAAATCTATGCAGGGTTTTTTATACATATGGTGAGAAAGTTTGCAAAGTGTTAAAATATATTTTCTGTTCTGTGTGTTTCTGGTACAAGGAAGTGATATGTAGATTAGTGTATATTTATGAACAGAGCCTTGACTTTTACAAGCAATAATCGACTTCAAAACATACAATGTATATCTTAAAATATCCCCTAAAGCTGCTCATATAAAGTCAAATCCAGCACCTACTAAAGTTCAGCCAGCTGACTCTTTGACTCCAGTGGGCACTTGACCAAGCCCATGGTAATTGTGAAGTACCCGACAGTCTGGTTGTATTCATATGAAAAAAATCACATTGCATAGATTTAAACAGGAAGACATGCAATAACAAGACAAGTCACAGTATAGCAAAACCTTGTTTCTTTGGTGAAACAGAAGCAGATATAAAAGTTACAAAGATTTTAGACTTTCATTCACAAAAAAAAACCCCAGACATTCACATTATACACTATACAAGATAATAATATAAATAGAGAAAAGTATTATGTGCATTGTTTGGGGGCGAGGGGTGGGGAATGGACCGGCCAACGCGGGGAGGCCCCGCCACAAGGCTGGGGAGCAGCCTCTGCCATTCCTCAAGGTCAGGGGATGTTGTTTGGAACTCTGGTTTCAGCTCCCAAAGAGCTGTGGCAAGGTCACTCCATGGGCAGCTTTGCCATGTTGGCTGGGTTTCAATCCTTCTCCTTTCCCTCTCAGTTTTTTTTCTATGGTAACCCCACATGAACACAGAGGCGTAAACCTCGTGCCTGCATGTATTTTTCATGTTATTTTAAAAGGTACATCCTAAGGAACTTACTTTATTTTCACTTTTTTTTAATTATTTTTTCTTTCTTTTTTTTTTTTTTTTTTTTTTTTTTTTTTTTTTTTTTTTTTTTTTTTTTTTTTTCCCATCCTGTGCCCAAAGGTGTGCAAGGCACTTTGCAGGAATAAGAGTCCTTTCCGTGGAGAGGCCGTTTCAAACGTCACCTCCTACACTCACTGTACACATCCAGGTCAGTGGTGGCACTGACCAGGGCAAGAAATCATAACAGAAAACTCCTACGAACACACTGCACCAGCTACAACCTAGAATCAATCTGTGCACACACTTCTTTAGAGAAAGCCAAGATCCTGATTCTTCTGTCGGTCACACACAGTTCTCACCCATCTAGCCGCAAACAAATGATCCTGTTTAGCAGGAATTTTGTTCTCCGGGGAAAAAGAGCAAGCTGAACTGAAAGATGGTTCCAAAAGTGGAGCTCAGGGGCTAATACTGCACTGGTGAGCTCTTTGAATCTTCTTTGTATGGGTAAAATAACATCCAATAAATTAAATCAGTATGGCTTACTTCATTTATTTATGTACGCTTCACAGCTGCAGCATTCATACACAAACATTCATTACTTTATAAAAAGATTAAAAAATGGTTATATATACAAAATTATTTACTTTTTTGATTTTTGTTTGTTTTTTACAAAAAAAAAAATCCCCCAAACACCAGGTCTACCTCCATTTTAGAATGCAGAGACCTGTAATATAGACCTTGTGGTTAATATCGTGAAAGTAATTTTTTTCCTTTTTTCCTTTTTTTTTCTTCTCAAAAAAAAAAAAAAAAA